>VZQC01001084.1:784336-1206385 GCA_009823505.1 Rhizomys pruinosus | reverse complement strand
TTGTGAACAGAGCTGCAATAAACATAGCTGTGCATGTATCTCTGCAGTAAGATGTGTCTTGTGGGTATATACCCAGGAGTGGTATGACTGGGTCAAATGGCAGGCTCATTTTGAGTCTTCTAAGGGTTCTCCACACTGCTTTCCATAGTGGCTGTACAAGTTTACATTCCCACCAGCAGTGGATGAGTGTTCCCCTTTCCCCACAACCTCTCCAGCACTTGGTATCATTCGTATTCCTGATCCTAGCCAGTCTTATTGGAGTAAGATGATATCTCAAAGTGGTTTTAATTTGCATTTCCTTAATTATTAGCGATGTTGAACACTTCTTAAGATGTTTCTCAGCCATCTCTAATTCCTCCTCTGTGAAGTCTCTATTCAGCAGATCATGCATTCTGCCATAACTGTATTGCATCTTTCTCTCAGTCTTTTTTTATGCTTAGGAATTCACATTTTCTTCCATTAATTTTATATTATTGTTTTTATATATTATTATTTTATATGTTAATTTATATTATTCTGAAATATGGATACATACTCTCCACCCATATACAGTAATTACGGAGTCTGAAAATAATTGGTGGGTGGATTCTAGAGCCCATTGAGAGATTAATATTATAACAACATAGTTGCTTTCAGATAAACAAAAATATAGCAATAATGTTATTCAGCTTGCCTTTCTTCTGGGGGATTTGGTGTTAGCATCCACAAATGAGGGAAACCATTCTTTGTTCGTCTTTCTGGGACTGTGGTACTACACTCAGCATAATGGCTTTGAGCTCCATCCATTTACCTGCAAAGTTTATAATGCCATCTTTCTTTACTGCTGAATAGTACTCCATGTGTAGATGTACCACATTTTTGTCATCCACTCATCTGCTGAGGGGCATTTGGGTTGGTTTCAGCTCTTTGGTATTGTGAAAAGAGCTGAAATAAAGATAGATGTGCATGTATCTTTGCAGTAAGATGAGTCATGTGGGGATATACCCAGGAGTGCTATGGCTGGGTCAGGTGATAGGCTCATCCTGAGTCTTTTAAGGCTTCTCCACATTGCTTTCCATAGTGATTGTACAAGGTTACATTCCCACCAGCAGTGGATGAGTGTTCCCCTTTCCCCACAACCTCTCCAGCATCTGTTGTCTTTTGTTTTCTTGATCTTAGCTAGCCTTATTGGAGTGAGATGATATCTGAGAGTGGCTTTAATTTGCATTTCCTTAATTATTAATGATATTGAACACTTTTTAAGATGTTTCTCAGCCATCTTTAATTCCTGGTGAAATCTCTGTTCAGCTCTTTACTCCATCTTTTGAGTAGGTCATTTGTCTTCTTACTTCTTTGTTTGCTGAGTAGTTTATATACTCTTGACCTTAATGCTCTATCAGATGTATCACCGGTAAATATTTCCTCCCACTCTGTGGGTTTTCTCTTCACATCCTTCATTATTTCTTTTTTTAATATTTTTAAAAAATTTTTAATATATTTTTCTCTATGTGTATGAATGTACTGTCTGCATGAAGGTCTGTGCACCCATGTCGTGCAAAGTCGCAGAGGTGAGAAGAGGGTGTCGGATTCCCCTGGAACTGGAGTTCTCCTGGAATTGGAGTTTCAGACGGTTCTCAGCCGCCATGTGGGTGCTGGGGATCGAACCCGGGTCCTCTGCGAGAGCAGTCGGCACTCTTAACCGCTAGGCCATCTCTCCAGCCCCCTTCATTATTTTGCTGTGCAGAAGCTTTTGAGTTTTATGAGGTCCCATTTGTCTACTGTTGACCTTACTTCCTGTGCAGCTGCTGTCTGGTTTAGAAAGTCTTGTACGTTGTTGCCAACTTTTTCTTTTATCACCTTCAGGGTTTCAGGCTTCACGTTGAGATCTTTGATCCACTTGGAGTTGATTTTTTACAGGGTGAGAGGTAGGGGTTTAATTTTGTTCTTCTACAAATCATGATCCAATTTTGCCAGCACCATTTCCTGAAGATGCTTTCCTTCCTCCATTGAGGTTGCTGTGCCCCTTTGTCAAATATGAGGTGGCTGAAATTGTATGAGCTCAAGTTTGGATCTTCAATTTTGTTCCATTGGTCAACAGGTCTGTTTTTGTGCCAGTACCAGGCTGTCTTTATGACTATGGCCCTCTAATATAGTTTGAAGACTGGTAGGGTGATACCCCCTGCATTGCATTTTTCATTCAGGTTTGCTTTAGCTATTCAGGGTCTTTTGTTTTTCCATATGAATTTAAGGATTTTTTTACAAGTCTGTGAAGAAGCTCATAGGGATTTTAATTGGGATTGCATTGAATCTGTATATCAATTTAGGTAAAATGGACATTTTTACTGTATTAATTTTCCCGATTCATGAGCATGGGAGATCTTTCCATCTTTTGATGTCATTTTCAATCTCCTTCTTCAGGGGTTTAAAATTTTTGTCATAGAGTTCTTTTGTATCTTTGGTTAGGTTTGTTCCCAGGTATCTTATTGTTTTTGAGGCTATTGTCAGTGGGAAGGTCTTCTTATATTCCTTCTCCACTTGTTTATTTTTTTAAATTTTATTTATTACTATTTTTATTTTTTTTATTAATTTTATTTATTTCTGTATGTGTATGAATGTACTGTCTGCATGCAAGTCTGTGCACCCGTGTCGTGCAATGCCGCGGAGGTCAGAAGAGGGTGTCGGATTCCCTTGGAACTGGAGTTCTCCTGGAATTGGAGTTTGTTTACTTTTGGTGTAAAGAAAGGCTACTGATTTTTCATGGTTAATTTTGTAGCCCAACACTTTATTAAAACTCTTAATCGTTTCTAGAAATTTTCTGGTGGAGTTTTTAGCATCCTTTAGGTAACCTATCACATCCTCTTCAAAAAGGGATTGCTTATCTTCTTTTTTTTAATATAAGCTTGAATTGTTTTTTTTTTAATTTTGTTTATTTTTGTATGTGTATGAATGTACTGTCTGCATGTAGGTTTGTGCACCTGTGTCGTACAATGCCACGGAGGTCAGAAGAGAGTCTTGGATTCTCCTGGAACTGGAGTTCTCCTGGAATTGGATTTACAGATGGTTCTTAGCCACCATGTGGGTGCTGGGGATCGAACCCAGGTCCTCTGAAAGAGCAGTCGGTGCTCTTAACCGCTAGGCTATCTCTCCAGCCCCAACTTCTTCTTTTCTGATTAGTACTCCTTTAATTTCCTTCTCTTGTCTTATTGCCCTAGCAAGTGTTTCAAGCACTATGTTGAAGAGGAGTGGCAGTAAGAGATAGCCTTGCCAGGTTCCCGCCTTTAAGGGAAATGGTTCCAAATTTTCTCATTTAGGATGATGTTGGCAATGGGTTTGCTATATATGGCTTTGATCATGTTAAGGAATGTTCCTTTCAGTCCTATTCCCTCTAGGACTTTAAACATAAAGGGATGCTGGATCTTGTCAAAGGCTTTTTCTGCATCAGTTGAGATGATCATGTGGTTTTTGTCTTTCAGTCGATTTATGTGTTTTATGATATTTATTGATTTATGTATGTTGAACCATCCCTGCATCTCTGGTATGAATCCAACTTGATCATGATGGATGATCTTTTTGTTGTGGGTCTGTATGTGATTTGCAAGTATTTTGTTGAGAATTTTTGCATCTATGTTCATTAATGAGATGGGTCTGTAGCTTTCTTTTTTGCTTGCATCTTTGCCTGGTTTTGGTAGTAGAGTGATGCTGGCTTCATAGAAGGAGTTTGAGAGAATTCCCTCTGTTTGTATCCTTCCAAACAGTTTGAGTAGCAGTGGTTGTAGGACCTCTTTAAATGTTTTATAGAATTCTGACATGAAACCATCTGGACCGGGGCTTTTTTCAATTGGGAGTTTCTTAATTACATCTTCAATTTCCTCAAATATTATGGGTCTGTTTAAACTGTCAATCTCTTCTTGGTTAAGCTTTGTTGGTTCCCAGGGTTTCAGATATTCATCCATTTCTCTTAGGTTTTCAAATTTAGTGGAGTATAGATTTTTGAAGTATTCCCATATGATTGTCTGGATTTTTCTTTGTCTGTTGTGATGTTTCCCCTTTCATCACGAATACTATTGATTTGGAGTTGTTCTCTCTCTCTCTCTTTTTGGTTAACTGGGCTAGATGTCTGTCTATTTTGTTTAGTTTTTCAAAGAGCCAGCTTTTGGATTCATTGATTTTATGTATTGTTTTCTTTGTTTCTATTTCATTGGTGATTTCTGCTCTGATTTTTGTTATTTCTTCCTATCTGTTGGGTTTAGGGTTCATTTGTTGTCTCTCAAGTGTTTTTTGCTGCGGTGTTAGATCCTTTACTTGTTCCCTTTCTGTTGTTTTTTTAATGTGGACACTATAAATTTCCCTCTCAAGACTGATTTTAAAGTACCCCACAGGTTTTGTTGTGTTGTATTGTCTTTTTCATTCAGTTCCATGAATACTTTTATTTCATTCTTTATTTCTTCCCTGACCCATTTGCATTATTCAGGATTGTGTTGTTTAGTCTCCATGTGTTCTCGTTGCTAGTTGGACTTATTCTCATGTTCATATTGAGCTATATTGCACCGTGGTCTGATAGAATGCAGGGAATAATTTCTATCCTTTTGTATTTGTTGAGGTTCCTTTTGTGCCCCAGTATGTGGTCGATTTTGGAGAATGTTCCCTGAGGTGCTGAGTAGAAAGTATATTCTCTGGTATTTGAGTGGAATATTCTGTAGATGTCTGTGTGGTCCATTTGGTGTATTGTATTGTTCAGTTCTGATGTCTCTCTGTTTATTTTTTTTTTTGTCCTGTTGATCTACCCAAGGGGCTCAGTGGGGTGTTGAAGTTCCCCACTATTAGTGTGTTAGGATTAATCTGTGTCTTGAGGTCCTGCAGAGTAGTGTTTATAAAGTTAGGTGCACCAGAGTTTGGTGCATAGACATTTAGGATTGTGAAGTCTTCATGGTTCAGTGTTCCTTTGACAAGGATGTAATGGCCCTCTTTGTCTCTTCTGATTAATTTTACTTTGAGATCTATTTTGTCTGATATTAGAATAGCCACTCCAGCTTGTTTCTTGGTACCATTTGCTTGGAATGTTTTGTTCCATCCTTTCCCTCTAAGGTGGTATCTGCCCTTGAGGGTGAGATGCGTTTCTTGTAGATAGCATATAGAAGGGTTCAGTTTCCTAATCCGTTCTCCCAGTCTGTGCCTTTTGACTGGGGAGTTTAGTCCATTAATATTTAAGGTTATTATTGAATGATGTGTGTTGCTTCCTTTTACCTTATTTTTTCTTTGCATTCTTGGTCTAGGTTTATATTTACTCTATTATGATTTTGTTGCTTTCTCTTTTTAATTGCTTAGGGATAGTTGCTTCTTTCCTCTTCTTTGGATTGCTTCAAGGATTTTCTGAAGTGTTGGTTTCTTAGACATGTATTCTTTTTTTTTTAATTTTATGTATTTTTATGTGTATGAATGTACTGTCTGCATGTAGGTTTGTGCACCCGTGTAGTGCAATGCCAAGGAGGTCAGAAGAGGGTCTCAGATTCCCCTGGAACTGGAGTTCTCCTGGAATTGGAGTTTCAGGCAGTTCTCAGCCGCCATGTGGGTGCTGGGGATCGAACTCGGGTCCTCTGTAAGAGCGGTCGGCGCTCTTAAACGCTAGACTATCTCTCCAGCCCCAGACATGTATTCTTTCATCTTGTTCATGTTGTGAAAGATTCTTCTTTCTCCTTCAACTATAATTGACATTTTTGTTGGGTATAGTAGTCTTGGTTGGCATCTAAAGTCATTTAGTAGTGGGAATACTTTGGTCTACATTCTTCTAGCTTTCATAGTTTGCACTAAGAAGTCAGCTGTGATTCTGATGGGTTTCCCCCTATATGTAACTTGTTGTTTTTCTCTGTGGCTTTCATTATTTTGTCTTTGTTTTGAGCATCTAGTGTTTTAACAATTATATGGCGTGGGGAGTTTCTTTTCCGGTCCTGTCTACTTGGTGTTCTATGTGTTTCTTGTATTTTAGGGGATTGTCTTTTTTCAGTTTGGGGAAATTTTCTTCTATTATCCTGTTGATGATCTTGTCAATAGTGTTGTCTTGGGATTCTTCTCCTTCCTCTATCCCTATGATGAGGAGATTTGGTCTTTTCGTGGTGCTCCACATTTTCTGGTTGTTCCACTCGTGTTTTTAAAATTTTCATCATCTTTACTTGAGCTTTCTAGTTGCTCCATATTATCCTGTGGGTCTGAAATTCTTTTTTCTGCTTCTTCCATTCTGCTTCTGAGGCTTTTTCCCATCCTTTCCTGGTGGTTGTATGAATGTTCAATATCCTTTTTCATTTCATCCTGTTATTTCTATAGATTTTCCACTTCCCTCTGAAGCCTGTCATTCTCATCTTGTAGCTCCTTGGTTCGTTGGTCATTTTCTTTTTACATTTCTGCCTAGGATCTTTTCAGTGTTTCCACTTCCTTCCAGTGTTTGTCATTTTCTCCCTCTAGGTCCTTCTTGAGTCTTTCATTCTCTTCTCTTAGTCTCTAATTTCTTTGAATATGTCTACAGTTGTTCTTCTAAGGTTGGTGTCTTGGCTTCTTTCCTTGGAGATCTCATTGTAGAGATCTTCTGTAGGTTTGGTAGAGTTCAGTGTGGATTTATTATGAGCTTTTCCCATGTTATTTTTTCTTTTTGTCTTTGGCATGTGGATATATCTGTTTATTTGTTTCTTTGAATTCTGGCACCTCAAAGCTGGCTGCACAGACTATAATCACAAATGCTCTGCCTGTTAGGTCCTCTGCACCAGAGCTCCACCAGGATGTGGGCAGGGGCTGGGTTGGGTTGCTACTTTGGCCTGAGCACCAGTAGGCCCCCAAGGGTCAAGGCAGGTCCGCCTTGCTTCAACAGCACCTCACTGATTCTGGGCTCCTGTCTGGAGTCTGAGCTGGGACTTCTGGGGGCAGGTGGTTAGCTCCCAAAGGGTCAAGGCGGGTCTGCCTTGCCTCACTGGCACCTTACAGACTCCAGGTGGCTGTCTGGGAGCCGAGCTGGGATTTCCAGGGGTGGCTGGTGAGCTCCCTCAAGGGTCAAGGTGGGTCTGCCTTGCCTCACTGGTACCTCACTGACTCCAGGTGGTTGTCTGGAAGTTTCAGGTTTTTACAGACAATATCTCATCTAATCTCTGAAAGTGCCTTCTTAAAACAGCACCTCTGTGTACCACAAATATTACTGAAAACTGAAGAAAATGAGATGCAGAGAAGTTTAATAACCTACCCAGTGTAACACAGAAGTTGGATTTGCAGTGAGGACAGACCTAGATTCATATGCTTTCCCTCATTCTGCCAACTTCTAATGAGCACTGGCCCCTTCTGCTCTCTGAAAATTCAATACCTGAATCTCTGCTATAATGATTTACCTAGAGTTTTTGCCATCATTTTTTCCCATTTAAAAATCTATGGTAGCAAGTTCTCTGTGTGCAGCCTATTCTCAAATTTTAAGGCCTATGTGACTCCTCTTGGAGGCACAGGCTAATGCTCCAGGGTGATGATGAGGGCAAAGCTATGGGCCTAGATGACACCAGTCCCCATGACACTTTGAGTAGCGGGGCAGCTGGTGGAAGGAGGCTTCTTCCGGATCTCTGTGTTGCCCTAATTGGGCTGAGCATAAACATAGAGCACAATTCTCCTCTCTTTCCCCAGAGGAATGGCACTCAGTGTCTGGAAAGACTAAGCATACCTGAGGGCACTACCAATTCTGTTCCAATTAGAGGGTAACTTTCAGATCCTTTGCAATAGTATTTCACTATTTATTTTTATTACCACATGGAATGGAGAAAGGTAATAAAAGTCCTCCCTATTCAGCCAGGCAGTGCACAGGGACATATAGGTATGCATTACTCTATTGAGTGTCAAACAATGGAAATGAGCCCTTCAATGTTTTATCTTATGGAAAAATTTTTATTACACTGTTAACTGGTTATTTAGAAACATTTTAGAAATATTCGGAAATAGGTATTTTAGGATGCTTTAATAATAAATTGTTATTTTTCCATGTTAAGTGTGGACTATAGGTTATTGTTGCCCAAGTCACCTTGTAGGAATATATGCAGTTCAGGTTACAGGTGTAGCTCTATTTACTCTTTGACAGACATGGAGAGAATCCTGAGAATGCAATGAAGGTAATAATTCTACTTCATAAATACACAGAAGCTGGGCAGTATGGCACACACCTGTTCACTCAGCACTCAGGAGGCTGAGGTGGAAGATCTCATAAGTTTGAAGAGTTCCAGGAGAGCTTGGGCAGCATAAAAAAATCCCTTCTCAAAAGTAAAACAAAAACCCCACAGTGCACTTAGAGAAGAAAGTGTCCAAGCAAATTCTCAACACTCAGTAAGATGGAGACAGGACTGAACAAGGAATAGACCCAGATCTTCTTTTTCTACAGAGTTCTCTGGGGATCTGTAATAGTTGGGATTCATTGATAGTTCTATGTATCAAGCTGTCATAGCCCATTGTACATATTTATGCATTTATCTAACAAAAAGTGGTAAGCACCTGTATCATCATTCCAATTTTAAGGATAAAGATAACAAGAAGCAGAAAAATAAGTGATGTCTTTAAAGTTACACAAGTTGGTCTCAAAGCAAGGCAGACTGAGTCTAGAGCTTGCCCTTGCCATCATGTGATCTATCCCTTTGAAGGAGAATTCAGGATCTTTTTTTTTTTTTTTTTACTATTTGAGACAGGGTCTCCCTGTAGCTCTGGCTGTTCTGGAACTCACTCTGTAGACCAGGCTGGCCTTGAACTCACAGAGATCCTCCTGCCTCTGCCTCCCAAGTGCTAGGATTAAAGGCATGCGCCACCATGCCCAGCTGAACTCAGGATCTTAAGAGAACATATTAAAAGGATGGACCTATTCTGTTTGATTGGAGCATGTGGTGAACGTGGTCATAGACTGGAAACTCTAACATTTGCACTGACTTCCTATACACAGGAGCTCGGTGTAGGGATGGTATGGACAGGCCTGGACAGGATCCAAGACATCTTCAGGAGGCACAGGGCTGGAGAATTTAATTGCATTTGCAATGGAACGATAGAGTCATGAAATAAATCAGTTCTTTTTTTCTTTTTTATTTATTTTTATATATTTATTTTTGTACAAGATTATGTTACAAATCAAATCTAGACCCATGTCCCCCTCCCTATGCCCCCCCACCCCACCAGAGCTCATGCATTCTGCCAAACATGTTTTGCATTTTTTCCGAGTCTTTCTCAAAATTATCGATGTAGAAGTTGACTGTTTCAAGCAGAAGTTCTTTTCTGTTGTTGTTGTTGTTCTTTCCAATATGCATCACTCCCAAAAGCTCAAGGAGCCATGCACAAGAAATACTTACAACTAGGTAATTGGTGCTAGCATCCACAGATGAGGGTTTGTTTGTTTTTCTGGGACTGTGTTACTTCACTTAACATAATATCTTCTAGTTCCATCCATTTACCTGCAAAGCTCATGATGTCATCTTTCTTTACTGCTGCATAGAACTCCATTGTGTAGATGTACTATATTTTCTCTATCCACTCATCAGTTAAGGGGCACTTGGGTTGGTTCCAGCTTTTTGCTATTGTGAAGAGAGCTGCAATAAACATGGCTGTGCATGTATCTCTGTGGTAAGATAAGTCTTATGGGTATATACCCAGGAGTGGTATGAATGGGTCAGGTGGAAAGCTCATTTTGAGTCTTCCAAGGGTCCTCCACACTGCTTTCCATAGTGGCTGTTCAAGTTTACATTCCCACCAGCAGTGGATGAGTGTTCCCCTTTCCCCACAACCTCTCCAGAACTTGGTATCATTTGTTTTCTTGATCCTAGCCAGTCTTATTGGAGTGAGATGATATCTTAAAGTAGCTTTAATTTGCATTTCCTTAATTATTAGCTATGTTGAACATTTTCAAGATGTTTCTCAGCCATCTCTAATTCCTCACTTGTGAAGTCTATGTTTCGCTCTTTGCTCCATCTTTTGAGTGATTCATTTGTTTTCTTTCTTCTTTTTTTTTCTAAGTAGTTTATATATTCTGGAAATCAATGCTTTGTCAGATGTGTCTGCGGTGAAGGTTTCCTCGCACTCTGACCCTGTGGGTTTTCTCTTCACTTTCTTGATTGTTTGTTTTGATGTACAGAAACCTTATATATATATATATATATATATATATTTATCAGTTCTTAACACCTAAGTCCATATCTCAATATCCATCTGGGCTTAGTTCTAGGATGTTCCATGGTTATCAAGACCCATGGAGTCTTCTGTAATGTGGTTTAGTATATGCATATAGCCTACTCATTTCCTCCATGTACTTTATATCCAGGTGATTTATAATACCCAGCACAATGCCTGCTGTCCCTTTGTTGTGTATTCAGCCAGTACTCAGCACATAGCAAATTCAAGTTTTGTGGTTTAGAAGGCTGTGGACTTTTAAAAATATTTTATGTATTGGATATATTTTATGTGTAAGAGTATATTGCCTGCAGGTATGTAAGTGCACCCATGTTGAGCAATCCCCGTGGAGGTCAGAAGTAGGTGTTGGATCCCCTGGAACTGGAGTTACAGATGGCACAATGTCACAATGTGGGTGCTAGGAAGTGAACCCAGGTCCTCTGCAAGAACAGCCAGTGCTCTGAATTAACTGCCGAGCCATCTCTCCAGCTCCAAAGTTTGTGGATCTCTTAAAAACAGTTGGATGGATCTTTAAGCACAGATTCAAGGACTTAGAGGGCCAAATGTGCATTGCAGAGAATGTTCTGTTTCCATTACTTCTCTTGGAAAGTTTTGCTGACTTCTGCTGGGTCTCCGTGACTCAGAGTGAATTAGGTACATCTCTTTTAAAAGTGCCCTCAGAAGAAGTCAAAGTGAAGATCTGATCTAGTAATCCTGGCTCCTACCTTCCTCCAGTGTATTTCCCAGTCTGGTCACTCACTCTATTTACTGGATGGGCTCTGAATAACTCATCCACTCTAAAATCTATTCCTCAAGCCAATGTGATAGATGGATAGATGGATGGATAGATAGATAGATAGATAGATAGATAGATAGATAGATAGATAGATAGATAGATAGATAGATAGATAGATAGATAGCAGTATTGCTATGTAGGCTGGCCTGGTACTTGCTCTATAACCCAGGTTGGCATCAAACTTTTTGTAAACCTTTCACCTTGGCCTCCCAGATACTGGGATTACAGGCATATGTTACCAATGTATATATTTCTATATACTAGTGATTTTCACATGCTTTAAAATGATCTGGCAGAGGCATGAAAGGCTTTATTAAATAACACATAATCTTCTCTCCTTAATAATTCTGGCTCAGGTGCTATGAGGCTGGCATCAGAAATCTGATCTTTAACAGAACATTTGTCTACGAAGAATACTTTTCTCCTTTTCTTTAAAAAAAACTGGGCTTCTTTTGTCTCTGGGAGTTGGAGCACTAACTTCCAAGAGCAAGAGGCAGAGCTGGCATGGATTAGCCTTCTTCACAGTGGCCAGGTTCCCCAGGGTGACCTGAGCTGCTGTCCTAGGGGATTTGCAGTGACTGTGAAGCTTCAGAAACAAACTTCATAGCATTGTGTCCCTTCCTGAGTCCTATGATTATCTACAGGAGCTCCTTGATTTTATGAAGTCCTTACATTTGCATAAAGACAATACGCTGCTTTCTGAGTTGTCTGATGTTTTACCTGTCAACTGCCCTCTGTGCTGCCATGCTGCCCATAGACACTGAAGAGAATCTCATACAGTTGGAACCTGAAATTCAGTGATTCGACTCCTTAAATATAAAAAAACAGGCCTGAGAGATGGCTCCATGGGTAAGAACAGTTGGGGTATGTTCTAGTTACCCTCTATTGCTGTTATACATGGACCAAAACCAACTTGGGGAAAGGGTTTATTTGGCTTACAGCACAGTCTAACATCAAGGGAAGCCAAGGCAGAAACTCAGGACAGGAACCTAGAGCACAGACCATGAGTGGAGGAAAGCTGCTTACTGGCTTGCTCCCCTGGCTCCTGCTCAGCCTACTTTCTTAAGCAATATAAGACCACATGCCCAGGGGTGGCACCACCCACAGTGGGTTGGGTACTCCCCCATCACTCCAGAATCAAAAAATGTTCCACAAACATGGCCACAGGCCAGCTCAATGGAAACAATTCCCCAGTTGAGGTTCCCTCTACCCAGGTGTGTCAGATTGACAACTAAAGCTATTCAGCACAGGATGCAAGCATGAGAACCTGGGTTAGGATCCCAGTACGCGTGAGGGGAAAAAAGCCAAGTATGGCATGTGACCGGGGAGAGTGGATGGGACTCTGTAAGGCACTACTGGGCCACAAAGTGGAAGACCAGTCACTCCAGGCAGGACTCTTGTCCCTCTGAGCCCATATACCCACCTGCCTAGGCCGTGCCTGGATTTACCCACCTTAAGAAATGTGAATGTTGAATAATTTTCCCAAGTTCCTTCACCTAAATATTAAGGTCTTGCCTGGTTTAAATTTTGGTTAAGTGTCTCTGCTTAGACTTCTGCAAGCAAAAAGTTTAGAAAAAGAAAAAGATGATTTTTAAGCCCAGCCATTTTCTCTCTTTAACATTGACGGGGACAATATTTTCTGCAAGAGTCATAGACACAGGGAAGGGAAAAGAGATCAGATCAGATTGCAATCAGGAGAGGTTCAACCCATAGGAGCAGTGGTCAGGGGACCAAATACATCCTTGTCTGCACTCTGTCTTCTGTCTTTCCTCTCCTCCTATATGAAGCTCATGAAGAGAAAACAAAGAAAAACAGGTTGCCTAAGTTTTAATTCTGATAAAGAAGGAATACCATTTTACCAATGTCTCTGGAGATACCTGGGGTCTCTTTCCTGGCTCTAACCCCTGTGCATCGTGTCCTTTAAGACTCAAAGCTTCTGGATTACATTCTAGTGGTTTCACACAGGAAATCTGCCCCTTAATTGGTTCAAAGAGTCCTCTGGGAAGGATTGTATTTGAGAGATTTCAAGGCACTGCGAATACTGGTTTTCTCATCTGGTAGTCTATGTTAGATTTCTCCTTCAGTGTTCCCACATTTTGCAAGCACAGAGCCCCATAAGCTCTTTGTATCTGAGTCCTCCTATACCTGCAAGGTAACCATTACCTGAATGATGGCTGGGCTGAGCACAGGGCCCTCAATCTAATATGTGTGTCTCGTATTTTCTTGACTGATGAATGAACTGAAAGTAATTGTTGTCTTATTTAGGGTCAATTAAATTCAACATTTATTAACTTCCTGCCTGCATTCCAGGAGTCAGAAGTTGGCTCTATCTACCATGCTGAACACAGGAGAAGAGAGATTAATTTTATCTCCTTTGGGAAAAATAAGGGTAGAAGGTTCAATAGGGCTAGAAGATACACCCAAATTTTATAACTTGTCTTATAGCTTAACAACAATAACAACAACAAAGTGGTAATGAAAACTTTTCCTTTAATAGAAGGAATAATTTCAAATTTCGGAATATTATATCTTTAAGAATGGGGGGCAGGTATTTTACCATTAAATGAGGTCTGTTTCCATTGGCTTTTTTTTTTTTGTAGTAATTTTGAGACAGGGTCTCCTTTTACACTCTGTAGACCAGGCTGGCCTTGAACTCACAGAGATCCACCTGCCTCTGCCTCCCAAGTGCTAGGATTAAAGGCGCGAGCCACCACGCCCAGCTTACCATTGGTTTTTCCAGTTCTAAATTGCTTCCGTGGTACATTGGCATTGCAATTTAGTATCAATAGCATCATAAAATAAGAAATTTGAAAGTTAATAGAGTTATTACAAATATTCAGTTAATATTTAAAAGTTTACCAACCTGGAGAGTGGCAATAGCACACATCATTTAAAGAAAAGAAACCAGCTGAGGCTGGAGAGATGGCCTAGAGGTTAAGAGCTGGGGCTGGAGAGATGGCCTAGTGGTTAGGAGCGCTCTTGCAAAAGACCTAGGTTCAATCCCCAGCACCCACATGGCAGCTGAGAACCATCTTTAACTCCAGTTCCAGGGGAATCCGACACCCTCTTCTGACCTCCGCGGCATTGCACGACACGGATGCACAAACCTACATGCAGACAGTACATTCATACACATAAATAAATAAATAAAATATTTTAAAAAAGAAAAGAAACCAGCTAAGAAGAGGCCTTTTTATACTGTGTGCTCTAGTTAATAATACTATTTAAATCTTTCTTCACAAAATTACCAAGGCAGGCTTCACTCCTGAAAGATCAAGAGTTATGCATAGCCTTTCGTTTAAGTGCTCTTTGGTGTGAAGTGGACATAAGAGCAGACACGTGTTTAGAAGTGTCTAGATAATTACTTACATGCCAGCTAGGTTTGTCCTTGTGAGGTGGTCTTCAGAGCCCTGGTTCCCTCTTCTGGGCTTTTCTCTTGGTCTATAGTATCCTACTGGCTTTTGAATCCCCTGTATCCTTTGCAAGACAGAGGCAGATAAGGAAACTGCCTGGTACCTTGAAATCCAACCACTGTGCTTGTCTGTGACTCTTATTGAGAAAACAGCCCATTTGACTATTGACAGAACTGACTGTAAACAAAACAGCTGCCAGGCGCATATCCTACACCAGTGAATAGACATGAACTTGCTTCAGAATGTGCAGCCATCCATAAAACCCCTAACTTTATGTGGTTCAGCTGTGTTTAGGTGTCCCTGGAGTTAGAGTGAGGGAACTGGAAGCTAAGTATGAAAATGCATGCTTATTTCTTACCAACTCCAATACCACAAACATCAGATAGAAAAATTCTAATGGAAACATTACCATATATGTGATCAAATGTGATATAGGAACCCAAAGGCAAAGGTGTGATGAAAGAAACTCTTCTGGAATATGCATGATTTTTAAAGTTATAAATCTTGTCTTCTAGACCTGTCCATTGTGTAAGTGTTTAATAATAAGAATAAATGCAATCAGACTCCTTTTTATTGGCCTCCGGTATGAAATCAAGCATGGCCCATCATTAGCCTTTGTTGAAAAAATAAGAATGTCAGAATACCAATTTTATTTGGAAAGGAACCAACGTAAATCTGTTTTGGTTTTTAATCCAGGTGCACTCCTTGTTTTTTTATAAGTACAAAACAAAACAATTAGATGAAGATGGAAATCAATGCTTATGTTTTATTCATGCTAGAAGTATTTATCTTATCTTTTAGAATGAAGTTAAAATATCTTTGTCAATTCTTTACTATTAAAATAAGCAACACGCTGGGCATGGTGGTGCACACCTTTAATCCTAGCACTTTGGGAGGCAGAAGCAGGTGGATCTTTGTGAGTTCAAGGCCAGCCTGGTCTACAGAGTGAGTTCCAGGACAGCTGGGACTACAGGGAGACCCCGTTTCGAAAAGACAAAAAAATAAATAAATAAAATAAGCAATACTTTGTTTCCTTTGAAAATTCTTTTATTGGATGATTGGGCTTGGAGGGGAAATGAACCTAATGAGTAGAGAAATGTAATGATTCTAGATCATTTCTATCCAAGATAGAATGTGTTGATGAACTCCATAGCTTCATGGATCTCTGATTTGGTGAATAAAATCTATAATAAAATTACAGCCGGGCCTCTAGCTGTTTATATGACTAGCATTTTTATCGAGCTGATTTGAATTCAAATGCATTATTAACATTTTCTTCTTTTTAATATAGGTGGAAAACAGACCAAAATATTATGGAAGAGAGTATGTATTATACTATTCTTTGTTTTAATAATTTAATAAGTAGTCAATTCATATGTCATTAAGTATTAAAAATTTTCTAATATATGGTCTTCATCACATGTCCATTGTGTAAGTGTTTAATAATAAGTGCAATCAGACTCCTTTTTATTGAATTTTCTTTGCACCACTCAGGTGCTCAGTTTCCATTAAGGGGGAAATCTTGTGCTGCAATTTTCTCCTCAAAACAGCAAATGTTTGGAATGGAAGGCAGCGTGTTTCATAATTGAGCTTTCCATGAGCATTTTATTTCACTGCCCTGATACACTATAAATACACCGGGTGCCAAAGACCATATGATACACCTGAATTCCTGACTTTCATGAACTTCATTAACACACTGGTCAGGAAGGGCATCCCATTTTCCCACAGGGTCATAAAACCACAAGGCTGATCTCTCCAGACTTGAAGGATGTATTAGCCAAATTCCCGAAAGACTATCCTCACATTTTCCTTATGATTCCAACTCTACCTTTGTTTGACTTCCTTGGAAACCTACTGCAAAGTAAATATGCATGACTATTAAAGTAATTTACAGTCTAAAAAGGCAATGTGTAGAATATACAAACAGGGTTGCAGAATGATCACAGGGAGAGACAGTACACACCTTTTTCCTAAGGCCAACCTAGAGGCTTAGAGAGGCAAAACCTCTTTCAAGTCCACCTCCCAAGCTCTCCTGGCCAATCCAAGGCCTTTCCCTCTCATCCTCCCACCCAGCAGAGCCTCACCTCATGATTAATGGCCCTCTTAGAAGTCTCAGCCTAATGGTCCTTCCAAATGGCCACGACTGCCTTCTATTGAAAGGGAACTAGGAGATAACACACACACACACACACACACACACACACACACACACGCATACACACACACATAATGGGCTTGGAGGGGATATATATACATATATATTATATATATGTATATATATATATATATATATATATATGTATCTGTCTGCTGTATATCTGCTACGTTTATCCTCTAGCCCCATCTTTGCATTCCTGGGGGAGGAAAAAAAATCTTGTCTAGCTAATTTTCCTTTCTCTTCCCCTCTTCCAAGATTTCTTTGTCCAGATAATTCTTTATCTGGTTTGTTGCCCCAAATTCCCTACCACTGGGCAATCCTAAAAAGAGCTTAGAGTCCCTCTCCTAGGAGTTTAGAGTCCCTGGGCACTGGCCTCTCTCCCTACCTCAGCCTCCTACCTTTTAAACATCAGTGGACACAACCTCTATGCCTCCATCTTTGCTTAAAAGTTACTAGGGCAATTGGGTGGAGCCCGCCCACCCAGCCTCTAGCCTGAACGTCCTAGCCCCTGACTAAGCCTTTGCTCCCTTCAGGAGGCCAGTGCTCCTTGACCAAGCCAAGCCCCTCCCCAGTATGCCACTTGCTCAATATACATGTGTGCTACTTTTATACTGCTAGAAAAAGAAGACAGACATCATCATTCAAACAGAAAAATATATTCTTTTTTTTTTAGAAAAAGCCCAGAGGGCACTTTATTGGAAGTTTCAGCCTCCATCCACAGAAAAGGGATCCAGAGTCCCATCGTGAGGGGTCGGGCATCATCCCATTTCTTGTTGGTCCAGTTGTGGGCCTATAACACTCAGTTTGGCCACCAGCATGTGTGGGACAAAAGGAGGGAGGGAATGCTTTAGGAAAAATTGACCTCTACATATACTCGACATATTTATAGCACATAAATTAAGAATGCTCTGACCCCCACCTGGAGTATTGAGCAGAGAGTTGGAAGCTGGTCCAGAAAGAAGGTGCTGGAGGACAAACCCTGTCCCCTCTATCCTGTGCTCCCCCATGGTCTCCCCAGCTTCTTTGTTGAGCGCAGGGATCTGCAGGAGGGTGTCTTCTGCAGTCTGTGCTGGGATCAGAAGGAACTGGATTCACAGCTGTAGAGTCAGCGAACAAGCGCCTTCAAACTCTGGGGCTTGTAATTGCAAGAAGGGTAAAGAGAGACCACAGGACACTGCTGACAACACATCCAACTTGATCTCCTCTCCACAGCCCCGCAGGGAGCACAGCCACATTGAGGGGCCTTCTGGCCAGCCTGTCCTTTCAGGAAGGCTGCAGGCCTCTAGTCAGAGTCTGTTCAGATCTTGGGTCCAGTCCAGCCCTTATTTCCGACTCTCAGGCCTCTAGTCAGGGTCTATCAAATCTTGGGTCCAGTCCAGCCCTTAGTTCCGACTCTCCATAATCTCTTCTTCCTTCCACCCACTGAAGTTCTTTCCAAACTTGTAGACAAGGCACCGGCCATCCACCTGCCCCAGGACCTCCCAGTTTCTCATAGATCATGCCGCTCTTCTTTTTCTTTCCAAATACATCCCTAAATGATTGCTCTCACAATGTAAAGGATGGGAAGAAGGTGGATTCTAGCCAGCTATTCTTTTCAGAGTGAGCCTCTAAAATGAACGACACTCAGCACCTGAAGCACGCAAGTGGCTGATCAATAAGTGTTCATTTGCAATCAGGATAATCCATAGTTCTCATTGTTTGAGCTGAAAGCTAAATTGGTAATTGCTCTTTTGTTATTCCCTGTGGTTTATAAAGGAGCCATAACCTGGCTTTCATTTCGATTTTCACTTTCACTTAGAGAGCAAAGACAACAACAGAAAGCCTATAGACTGGGGCTTTTCCTATGTTAGAGACTCGAATACTCATCTGTTTGGGGCATGCTGGGAGGTGCTTCCAAGGGGCTCTAACAAGAGGTGCAAGAGACATACCCTTCTCACTCTGGAGATGTCCCCATAATTTTTAGCCTTCTCCTGGTAGCAACTGCATTGTATGTGGTCTGTTCAGAACACTGATAGCTATGTCCCCCCAGGTTTCACGGGATCATCTCCCGGGAGCAAGCTGACGAGCTCCTTGGAGGCGTGGAAGGTGCCTACATCCTTCGAGAAAGCCAGCGGCAGCCAGGGTGCTACACACTAGCTCTGAGGTGAGTTGCCTTTCCCTCACTGTTGGCAAAGTGGCTCTTATGTTTGTCTAATTTTTCAAAAATTGCAATAACAGGGGCTGGAGAGATGACTCAGTGGTAAAGAGCACTGGCTGTTCTTGCAGATAACCCAGGTTCAAATCCCAGCATCCACATGGCAGCTAACAACCATCCATCCTTAGCTCCAGTTCCAGGGGATCCAGTGCCATCTTCTGTCCCCCATGAGCACTGCATGACTTGAATGCACTTAGCACACATGCAGGCATAACACTCATACACATAAAAATAAATAAATCGAAGCCATTTAAAATATTGCAGTAACATAACATAAAATCCACCATTTTAACTATGGGATTCAGCAGCATTAAATACATTATTAACATATGCAGCATCTTCCCTATCCAACTCCAGAGCTTTTTCATCATCCCAAACAGAAACTTAGTACCCAGACAATTGCTTGCTCTGCTACCTTTTTATTTTCACTTTGTGTGTGTGTGTTTCCTTGGTGATGCGTGTAGTTGGTTATCAAGTGTGGGCATCTTATAGAGATGCGACCACTGTTCACAAGTTGTCTCACAGATCGTCTTGACCCCAAACTATCCTAACACTGTGTGGCATGGCAACAAGCCAGTACAGGCATCTCCTGTGCTTTGGCCAACATCACAAGTCCTAAGGACACTGCATTTGTTGCACTTGTTCACAGCAATCCTCATGAGGTTTCAGGAAGATTATCCAATAGCAGAATTGTATTGTCTTCCAGACATTCATGTGTGGACTCTTGGGAATCGACAAATACCCTCTCCATGGAAAAAAAAATGGGTGCAGTAGAAAGCCTTCCCAGCACAGCCCATGAAATGTAGGGGTTCAGTGCACCACAGGGTGATGTTGCAAAGAAATGTTCCAAGGTGCAACTGGAGATGTCCAAAAGGTATCTTAAGTGAGGCAGTGATGAGGAAAGATTTCAAAAGCTGCCAAGAACGCTAAGCATGCAGGGTGCTTCCTATCTCATGCACCCAGCCCCAGTACAGGCAATTCTAATGGAGAGCTCAGCAGGAGATCCGAGATGAAGACTAGGGTTCACAGAGGAGGGCTGGGAACAAAAGCAGGGGCCCTGCAGGTGGGATTGCAGGAATGGCAGAAATGGCAGTACACATACATTCAGACATCCCTGTTCTGCTGCACTAGCTTGTATTGTAGGAATGGGGAGTTCTACTTGTGTCAGGCAAAGATATAATAATAAGGGGGCATCATGGTCAGTGGTGGTCTAGTCCCTTGCAGAAGTAACTACCATTTCCCATTCAGGAAATTTATAGTTTAAGTTTCTTGTAAATGAAGGCTAGCCTCCAATTCTTACACATGAGAAAGGCAGATTCCAGAACCTGTGTGACTTCAAGATCAAATCTGACCTGGGATCAGATCCCATCTACACCATTCCAGGCATGTAATCTCCAGCAGGCAGCCCCAGCTCTTCACAGTGCAGTTGCTGCACTGCTAAACATATATAATAATTGTACCCATCTCAAAGGGTCTCTAAGATAATGGAAGCAAGTATTCGGGCCCAGGACTAACATAGACACACCCTGGAATCTGCTGTCAGTGTTCCTTGGGCTCATCTTCATACTGTTGGAATCCTCCATTTTCTTCTGGGCAGGTTTGGAAACCAGACCTTAAACTACCGGCTCTTCCACGATGGAAAACACTTTGTGGGTGAGAAGAGGTTTGAATCCATTCACGACCTGGTGACAGACGGCTTGATAACACTGTACATAGAGACAAAGGCTGCTGAATACATTGCAAAAATGACCACCAATCCCATCTATGAACACATTGGATATGCCACTCTCCTCAGAGAAAAAGTGTCCAGAAGGCTGAGCAGGTCTAAAAATGAGTCGAGGAAAGCAAATGTCACCAATGAGGAACACACGCCTGTGGAAAAGGTGAGCTCTGTGTTGTGGGCTGGCTGGCTGGTATCAGTGTGTACTGGATGAGAAGGTTAATGATTGATGCAGTTTGCCAAAATGTGGGAGGAGACTCCTCCCCACTTTAGAACTGGCGTGCCAAAAGGGACCTCAAAAGTCCTCCAGGTCAACCTCCTATGCATTATGCATAAGAAAGCCGAGACCCAGAAGTGTTTGAGGATTCACCCAAATCTATGTGCTCAGAGCCAGGACTTGGACAGATTATGATTTGTGGGTCTATTTGTGGTTTGAAAGAGAAAGTACATTATTACTTAGTGATGAACCGTGGAAGGAAATGTGTTAAATTGCCACTTGAGGCCTGCTGGCTCCATCTCTGATTACCCGGCTACCTAAAGGCATGACATTTGTGTTTGTATGTCCTAGGCATGTGTGACTGTCTGTGGACCCAAGACTAGCCATCTTCTGAAGGTGTCTAACCTAGGTGAAGGATTTTTTGGCAGACATGAAAACACAGAGATGATGGCTAGGAGTGACAGGAGTCTTAGAAAGACTGTCCTGGGGCTGGAGAGATGACCTAGCGGTTAAGAGCGCCGACCGCTCTTGCAGAGGACCCGGGTTTGATCCCCAGCACCCACCCACATGGCAGCTAAGAACTGTCTGTAACTCCAATTCCAGGAGAACTCCAGTTCCAGGGGAATCTGAGACCCTCTTCTGACCTCCGAGGCATTGCACGACATGGGTGCACAAACCTACATGCAGACAGTACACTCATACACATACAAAAATAAATTTTAAAAAAGAAAGACTGTCCTTTGTCCCTGTGAAGTGCATTATACCTCACCAGGGTTCAGAAAACTCTTGAGTTGGGGGAATGTTTAGGCTGCGTACGTTGTGGCAGTAGCAGATCTGATTGTCCTCTGCAGTAAAGAGGACATCACAGTCAGCCAGCAGACATTTTGGATGTGCCCTTTGGGGAGCATCTGCTTCGCCTGGTTGTATCTTCTTTCCACTGAGAGAAAGTGACAGCCGGCTACACCATCAGCTTCCAGTTTTAAGGTGATCTAAGACGGGGACAGAGAGGAATAATAGGGAGGGCAGGATGGTGAGTACTGCTCCTTCTGGTGGTTACTAATCCTTAATTAAACTAGAATGGGCCCTGGGTGCCCAGGGTTGGTGGAAACCAGAGGAGGCTGAGGTCGAATGACTGGAGTGGGCATCAGATGGAGGTTCACCAAGAAGCTCTGAGGGCCAGCAACCAGTCTGTTGGCAACCAGGGGTGGTGTTAATTGATTTGCTAATTGAGTCTTGGAGCCAAGGAGAGCCTTCTCCAGCATCACATCAGTTGAGCAGCTGGCCCATGAAAAAATAATTTGCCATTTTCTTTTTATAACTCTAGTGCCACCCCAGCACCTGTGTATTCTTTTACAAATAATTGATTTGGGAAATTGGGGGATTGCTGAATGTTTACATTTTAATGGGAGGAAGAGGGGGGAAGAGTGGGAGGGAGGGACGGAAGGAGAGAGAGAGAGAGAGAGAGAGAGAGAGAGAGAGAGAGAGAGAGAAAGAAAGAGACTAACTAACTTGAGTCCCATGCTGAGGGTTTTTTTTTTTTCTGGTCCAGATGAAGGCTATTTCTTAGTCTGTTTATAAAGTCTGTTCAGAAGTAATTTAGAATAGAAAATCTGGAAGCTGACCTTCTCAGCCATGATAAATCAGAAGATGGATTGTAAAATAAATCTCTGAAGGGGTGTTTGTATTTCTGAATCAGGGACCGGGGCCACCACCAAGGCAGTCTGTTACAGGCAGCGGGCCACACAATGGAACACACTTAGGGAAGGTCCATCAACAGAAGTTGTTCTGTGTGTTATTCTCATCAGGACAAAATAGGTCCTTTTCTGTAGATACTTTTTGTTTATAGTTGAACAAAATGACTTTGGGAGAAATAATTAATCAATTTAATAATCATGCTGAATGAGCCAGCAAAGACACTTTGACTGTGAGGCAAGCATTGGAGGAAGGGGTCTATATTCAGCAAGTGGTTTGATGGACGGGTGGTGGTAGTGTGGATTTTCTTGGACACTAATGATGTGATGCTTGGTTTTCCTGGAGAATACTCTGGACACTGGGTCTGGTCATTTGCTGAAGGCCACTCATTTTGTTAGTAGCTCAGGAAGTAACTTGATAAGAATCCATCCATTTCTCTCTGACCTATATTGATAAGTGCAATTATTAAAAGTCTTAGTCTTGCCAGAGATTCTATTTCCCTTAAGGGCAGGTCAGGGGCCTGTTGCCATGGAGGCAGGGACTATAGAAAAGGTAGCGGGGGGGGGGGGGGGGGACTTGAGTGGACTGACATGGGAGCCTGAGGTACTCGTCTGCTTCTGTGATGGTGTGTCTTAACGGTTTTAATGAGTGAAATGAGTCGCTTTCCGGGTAGTTTTCAAACCCAGACATATCAGCACCTCCATTTCCAAGGCACTCAAATGTCGTCCACCCATTTATTCTATTGATCATTTCCAAATGAACCCAGGAAGAATATGCTGCTAGTAAATCAAGAATATAACTAAAGCAAGCCCTGAACACCCAACAGTTCTCCTGTGTTAGTGTCATTCTCATGAGCACCCTTCAGAGTTAACTGACTCCAGAAGCCTTAGTGAGTGATAATTGCATAGCCTTGTTACAGGGTGGGCCCCCAAGCAGGCACTGTGGAGGGGATCTTGGTCTTGGAATGTACCAACGCTTTGTGTCTTCATTAGATCCAAGCATGATGCTGCCTGAGGGTCTTCTCCACGCTGAGGTGGTGCATTCATCTTCCAGGAAATAAAAGTAGAGCCAGAACCCCTGATGCAATGGAGGAAGTGAAGTAGAGATGCTGGGTTTGCAGGGTCCAGAAAACCCAATTTTCCCTTTAGGGGGTTCTTTAGAAACACTCTGTAACTAATATAACCAGTCTTGCCTTGGGAGGCAAGGCTAAATGAAGACTGGTGGGGCTTAGTTAGTAAAAATGACAGGTACAGTAATGGCTGAGCTCATCCATCTTCCTGCCCACAGACACAGGACCATAAAAGTGCAATGGGATACCACGCTGCATGAATGCTATTGAACTCAGCATGCATTTGCTCAGGAAACCAGGATTTGCTGAGCATTATTTTATTTCAGAATTCCCCAAGGATATGGATTCATCGCCTAGCCTGAGTAATAGCTGATTTGGTTGGTTCCGGGGATTTTCAAACCTCAGGCAGGGAAGAATGAATCATTCTGAGAGTGTAAAAAAGTATTGCTTTTTTGTGTTCACCTCTGACCTACTGAGCCAAAGCCGGTGAAGGTCAAGATTCTCTAGTTTTAGGATCTCCCAGGCGGTTCTAAAGAGCAGCCAGAGCTAAACATCTGGGTTAGATCACAAGACCTGGAGGGTAAAAGCTATTTGGCCTCAGATCACTGATATTTTTTTTTTTATTATTTATTTATTTATTTTTGTATGTGTATGAATGTACTGTCTGCATGCAGGTTTGTGCACCCGTGTCGTGCAATGCCGCGGAGGTCAGAAGAGGGTCTCGGATTCCCCTGGAACTGGAGTTCTCCTGGAATTGGAGTTACAGACGGTTCTTAGCCGCCATGTGGGTGCTGGGGATCGAACCCGGGTCCTCTGCAAGAGCGTCGGTGCTCTTAACCGCTAGGCTATCTCTCCAGCCCAGATCACTGATATTTTTATATTTCAGAGACTCCAGTGTCCTAACATTTGACTCTGTCTTCCTTCTCAGTCTCTTCATACATGTACAACGTTTTGCTTGGAAACACATTTAAGGCAGAAGCTCCTAAGATTGTGGACACCTAGGCTGGTTCAGGGAGTTACCTGTCTCCTTCCCCCCCAGAGTCCTGGCTAACATTTCAATGATAGAAAATAATTAACGCAAGTAAAGAGAAATCAGTGAAGGAAGAAGGAAAAGTCAGCATACCTCTGTAGGAACAGCTGGTGGATTCTTTGTGACAAAGTGTAGTGGACCATGGCTCTCTCCCTTGGTGACACACTGGAATCTACTGAGGAGTTTAAAAACCATACAGAAAACGTCTCCGACCTTACCCTCAGACATCCATGTATAGGACACTCAGCAGTAGTTTAGTGGGAGAATGCTTACTTAGTACATGCAGATCTGTGGGTTCCATCCCCAGCATCAGAAATAGCAAGGGAGGGAGGGAGGGAGGGAAGAAAAATATCTAGATTTAACTATGTGGTATAAGGCCGTGTCCGGGTGCTTCTGATGCACCCCTAAAGCCAGGCACCGCTGCCGTAGAAGGAGAACTGTCTTGGAGTTGGCTCTTCTGTTTCCTGCACTGACATCCAAAACTTCTCTTCATCTCACTTTCTCCGTGTCTGTGTTCTCAGACTTAGAGCCTTACAGGTACACAAAGGAACTCACCACAATACATTCGCTGTATACTGGCAATTGGTCTTGGTGATTGGCCAAACCCTCCTTGTGTATCCTACCTAAAATTAAAATCTCTCTAGGAAAAAGCCGGGCCCAGCCTCTGCTATTTTCTGTGCAACAGTGCCATCTCCTGGTAGCTGAAGAGTGCGTTATCTACTATGGACAATCTGGAAGGACTCAAACTCAGCAGATGTGGGAGTAATGAGCATGAACAAATTTTCAGCAGTGAACTCCTTGAATCATCATTTTGCCCATGCTTTACGATACAGACTTGGCTGTAAAATAGCTGTGGGTGTCTGTTTTTTTAATGTGTACTCACTCTGCAAAAGCCTGTGGGTTTATCAGCCAACCTGGGACCTTGAGTGTAATATTAGTCCCAGGGAGCTGACTTGCTGGATCCTGGCTCACAGGTGTTCAATCTTGTTGGCCTTGGGTCCTATTAAACTCATTAAATTTACTGATAATCCCAAAGGGCTTTAATCAATGTAGACTATTAACTTATCGATTTTTTTATTAGAAATAAAACTTTAAGCCAGGCGTGGTGGAGCACACCTTTAATCCTAGCACTTGGGAGGCAGAGGCAGGCGGATTTTTGTGAGTTCAAGGCCAGCCTGGTCTACAGAGCGAGTTCCAGGACAGCTGGGGCTACAGAGAGACCCTGTCTTGAAAAGACAAAAAAAACTTTAAAATGTTTAAGTGTTTATTAATTGTTTAGGCATAGCAGTAATAACATATGACAGTCATGTGCCAGTATGAATAACCCTACTTTCAATTTCTAATTTTTTTAAATTTTATGTGTATGAACACATGTATGTAAGTGCACCTATGTCCTGCAATGTCCACGAAGGTCAGGAGAGGGCATCAACTCCCCTGGAACTGGAGTTAAGGATGGTTGTTAGCTACCATGTGTGTGATGGGAGCTGAACTTGAGTCCTCTGCAAGAGCAGCCATGCTCCTAACCACTGAGCAATCCCTCCAGCCCTGCTTTCAATTTTTTAATAAGAATTTTGGCATTGTTTTGACATGTTTTATAAATCTCGGCTCTGCCTTAACAGGAAGCAACTGACTTCACACATCTGATCCCATGTTCAGCCTGGGATGATATATTAGTTTCTTTGAAGTATAAAGAGACAAGAGTTCTGGGCTCACAGACATTAACTGTAAAAAGTAGGAATGTTTATATAGGTTTTTGTCAGGTAAAGTTAACATATATATATATATATATATATATATATATTTATGCAATGAGTGTCAGTTTCTTAAAGATTAGCTGCAATTTAAACTACTCAAAGGGGAATTAATAAAGCTTGCTTGGCATGATGGAAGGATCTTGGCGTCCTACAAACACTGGTGGCCCCACGAAGAGCTGCTGCTCGAGTCACACAGTGATGAATCAAGACCATAGGGCTGTGGATGTGCGCATCTGGTGGTTTGAGGGGTTTGCTGTGCCTTGTCCATCGCCTTTGACTGAGCAAGTAAACGATGCTGCCAAGCAGAGTCTGTGCATGTGGTGAGGAGCAGCGTAGCTCTCAGCCCAGTGTTCAGAGGCTTTGCTTTCTTGGAATGAAGATTTCTCCCAGGGGCTCTGAATGGGGTCAGCAGCAGACAGAGCCCAGGTAATTCTGGTGTGTGCATTGTCCCTTTCTATCGACATGGGATTGGCTGCAGGAGCCCCCACAGATCCCCATATCTTATGTGGGTAGAATTTGTGTATGAGCTAGACATATCCTCACATAGACATTAAATGGTCTCTAAATTACTTACATTAATGAATACAATGTAAATCACATATATTTAGTGGCTCTAATGTATTGTTTAGGAATTGGACATATTCATACATATTCAAAATACAGTTTTTCCCCAAGTTATCACCAAGCCTTGGTTGGTCTAATCCATGGATTAGACCATGGAAGTTGCAGAAATGGAAGGCTGACTGCACTGTCAATTAAGAGCCATCAGCCCAGCTCTCATACCTGCACAGATGAGAAACTGAGGCCTTAGGTTCAAGGTAACACTGAGCATGATGGATTTTATTTCTCTAGCTGAACACGGGTGTGACCCTCTTCTCTACAGCGTGACCCTCTCTCTTCTCTACAGCGTGACCCTCTCCCTTCTCTACAGAGTGACCCTCTCCCTTCTCTACAGCGTGACCCTCTCCCTTCTCTACAGCGTGACCCTCTCCCTTCTCTACAGCGTGACCCTCTTCTCTACAGCGTGACCCTCTCCCTTCTCTACAGCATGACCCTCTCCCTTCTCTACAGCGTGACCCTCTCCCTTCTCTACAGCGTGACCCTCTCCCTTCTCTACAGCGTGACCCTCTTCTCTACAGCGTGACCCTCTCCCTTCTCTACAGCATGACCCTCTCCCTTCTCTACAGCGTGACCCTCTCCCTTCTCTACAGCGTGACCCTCTCCCTTCTCTACAGCGTGACCCTCTTCTCTACAGCGTGACCCTCTCCCTTCTCTACAGCGTGCTGCCACCATCTCATGTCTGTCTCCCTAGAGGCGCGGGTCTCCCCACCTCCACCCCACAATGAATAGCTGTCATGTTTGCTGCCGAGAATCTACTCACCATCTTCTGGAAACTGTTCCCAGAGCCACCTCCCCCTCCCACTCTCAATTTACAGCTGTGATCCTTGAATTGGATCTTGGCTTAAAGCAGATCAGAGATCGCAATTCCCTGGGTACTGTGATTGGTTCAAGGGTGGACATGTGGTCAAGTGAGAGCCAATGGAATACCATAGTTTGACTATGAGTTTGGAAAGACCTTTCACACTCTGTCTCTGCTTGCCTGTTCTTAGCAGCAAGCAGAATCTTATTTGCTCAAGCCTTCTGTTTCTATGTAGGACTTTGAATGGAACCCTCGGAGAGAAACTGAGTCCAAGCAAGCAGAATCTTATTTGCTCAAGCCTTCTGTTTCTATGTAGGACTTTGAATGGAACCCTCGGAGAGAAACTGAGTCCAGAGCTGGATCCAGCCCTCTCCAAAATGTCAGTTGTTAGTTAAGTCCTGGTTCACTCTTGAGCAGAATCTGGGAATGTTTTATTGAGTTTAAGTTGGCTGATCCCGTCTTCATAACCAGAGCTGTGAGTGACGCATCGCCAAGCCTTGCCTTCTGTCCTGCATCCCTAGCTTACTTTACTAATATCATTCTTCAAAAGTGTAAATATTCAAATTCAGGTTTATTTTTATTTTATTTTATTTTTATTGACACAAGTTTTATTGAATATATTTTTATTTTTTTATTTATTCTTGTATGTGTATGAATGTACTGTCTGTATGTAGGTTTGTGCACCCGTGTCATGCAATGCAGACAGAGGTCAGAAGAGGGTGCCGGATTCCCCTGGAACTGGAGTCAAAGATGGTTCTCAGCCGCCATGTGGGTGCTGGGGATCGAACCCGGGTCCTCTGCAAGAGCAGTCAGCGATCCCAACGGCTAGGCCATCTCTCCAGCCCCTGAATATATTTTTAATCAAATGATAACATTAAAACTATATCACATAGTTGTCATTTATTCTAATTATGACTTCTAAAGTTTCCTTACACATTATTATCAAATATCCAACTATAGTTCCCTTAAAGCATTACAGAGGTAAGTTCTGGGGTCTCTGGTCACAAAACATTCATCAATCAATTAATCAATCAGTCATCAATCACTATGTAACTTTGTTACCATTTTCTTTCTTTCTGGTGAAAACATTTAAAAATCAACTCTCTTAGAATGAATCAAACATGCACTACAAAATTGTTCATTATGGCTACCATGCTGTACATTAGATTCTCAGGGTTTACTCATTTTGCGTAACTAAAATTTTGTAGTTTTTATCAATAATTTCTCATGTCCTGCTTCTACTGTATAAAGCCATCCCCCATATAGCCTCGCTTTATGTATGCTTTGTTATAAAAACACCATATCCTTATTCGGTACATTGTTACTTCATTAGCATAAAATTCACAGCTAAGAGCTTGTACTTTATGCTTTGAATGAAGTTTATAAAACAATGTGTTTTCTGCTTGAAGCATGTCACAGCCTTCTTGTACTCCAGAACTCTAAGCAACACTTCAACTCTGCTTTGGGAGCATCTATCCCAGCCTTTGTTGTTCATGAATCTACTAATTTTTAATTTAATCAAACAATCCATACTATCATTCTTATGAGTCAGAGCAAAGGGCTTCTTGTGTCAGTGCACTGTGTAGGAACATAGTGCCTCTCTTTGCCTCTGGAACAGGTTGCAGAACTGTTATTACTCATTTCTCAATAATGGCATATCTGTCTGGATTGATGAAGATAACTTTCAAATGTCCCCATTGGTTTTGCTTCTTCTTACACACAACCACTTTGAAGTTTCCAGAAAGTTAACATTTCATTGTGTTCTGAGTTCCCATTTATGAACCTAAGGAAATCCAGTCGTCATAAGGATCAGTTGAAGTTTACACATGCAACTTTTCTTTTTCTCCTGTGACTTGGAAGCTTCAGAAATTGTAGAAGAAGTTCAATCACTGACGTTTTTAGCAGATACATTTTAACACTCAAGTTAAAAGCCAGAACTAAGATACAGTTATGGACTATGATACTTGCAACGAAGAAAGGGCAGCTCTATGTTTTGCTGCAGTATATGCAAACTTTATGTTAAATAATTCAAGATATCAGACCTCTATTATATTTGATCCTGAACGATTTGAAGACTTATAATTACTTCCTTCAGAACAACTTATATCAAGTATGTCATAGTTTTGAATCCTTTATAAACTGCATTATTTCATTCAACCTCCTAACAACCTTAAGTTTAACTTTCCTTCTGTTTGCCAGCAAAGAAACAAGAAACCCATTTTGAGAGGCAAAGTGATTTACCAAGAGCTCTCTGACTAGTTCCTTGCAGGTCAAATTCCTAATAACGGAACTGGGCTCATCTGACTTTAAATCAACTCTTTTTTGCCTTACAGCACAAAGACAAAAGGAACAGACTTTCCTTGTGTCTAATGTGAATGCCCCTAAACAAAGCACTGCATTGGAACTGTGTTCCTCCTGGTCTGCCAGCATTCACTGTCTCTGTGGTGTGATTCTAATCTTCCTCTCCTAATTTGTTCCTGTGAAGAAATACATAGAGCGAAGGGAGTTCCTTAACAAGAGGAGTGCTCTTTGCAGGCAAATACCCCTACCTCTGTTATTTCTGAAAAGAAAATTCCTATGAGCATTTTTAGGCTTGAGTTATGTGAATTTTAAAAAGATCTGGCAATATCATGGAGCTTTGTATATCTTCACTAAATCCCAGAGTGACAAGAATGGGATGCCTGCCTTTAGCCACACACATGCACCTCACTTCTCTGATCTCCATGGAACAAACTGAGTGACAGGAAATTGAATGTTAGGCAGTAATGACAGACCCACTTCTCCACTGGTGAGTTTTGAGTTACCTGCTGAATTCTGGAATTGTAAAATGATAAACACAGAGTCTTCAAATCACCGAAATCTCCCACCAGGAATCTGCTAGGTCACAAGGTAAAGAAGAAACACTAGGATTTATTGGGTGCCTACCATGTGCCAAGCTCTGTAGAAGTTGGCTTTTAGTTGATCATTCATTCAGTCCTCGAACAACTGTGAGAGGGAGACACTGGAGTAGCTGAAGTAACACAGTCATGTGCACCCAACTGGCAGGGGTGCAGAGACCCAGCTACACTGGCCGAGCTGACATGAGAGTCACGTGGTAATATGGCATGCAAGGCCTTTGCTGACCTTGATCCGGTTGCCCTGTACACTTATGCATACATCCCTTCACCCTCATCTACAGTATCACCTCTCTCCAGCTGTGCCCCAGAAGCCATCACATCTGGAGAATCAAGGTTTATGAGTTTAGCAGCAGCTCAATGCCCGTTGGCTTCTACACAGTGTCTCCCAGCTGTTTGCAGTGTTCCTCAGCCTCTTGCCTGGCCCCACCCTGACTGGGAGCCCCTGCATATCACTGCAGGACAAACCCGTGTGTTCCCTCCTTGCAGTCTTCCGTAACCCTTCTAGCCTCCCTTTCTGGGGCCGTCCTAGGCTGCCCCCCTGAGACGGAGGTAGAACTCTGCTGTATTGACAGCAGTGCACCCAACGCTTTGTTCATTCGTCCCTATGTAATGATACATAATAAATAATCATAGTTAACTATTGGGCATCTGATCCATGCCAAGCACTGTTCTTCTCCATGTTCACTAGTCACACGCTCGGTGAGGGACAGGCCAGTGATACAGGCACAGACAGTTGGCAGCTTATAGGTTTTGTTGAAGATTTGAGAAATAAACTCTACCTGGGTTTGCTGAGGAACAAAACCAACATGGAGTGAACATGGCCACCTAGCTGATAAGTGAGAAGGCTCCCTGAGAATGAAGCCCAAAAAGAGACAGAGATAAGGAATGGACCAGACCCAGCACCCATCTTGAGAGGACCCTCTGAGCAGTTCCACCCTCGCTTCTCTGTGCCCAAATATTTCCCTTTCCTTTTCTTCTAATACTATTTTGGGTAGACTTCTGCTTTCTATTCTTTGCAAAGGAGTGTTAGTGAGGTCTTAAGGAAACCAGGCCTTGCCTGGAAGGGAAGGCCATCCAGGGAAGGCCGTGGTGTAGGCCACTCTGTCTTGGAGGGCTGGAGAAGGCAGAGATCCTAGGTAGTATTACAGAGGCCCCTGAGGTTCTGGGAATGCCAACACCACACACGGCAAACGTGAGCATTGACCTGTATGCATGAAAGCTCTAAGGAGCTGTCAGAGATGTTCATTCTAGACAGATGAACTGAAGACGTCATGGAGCAGCGACTGCAGAACAGAGACCAGCGCAGCCAAAGCAGATGCGAAGACAGTTTCATCTGCATTTTGAGTTTTTCCAAGCCAGCTACAACTGATAGATTTTTTTTTTTAATGAGGGCACTCTTTTTTAATTTTTTTAATTTGTCATTTTTTTATGTGTATGAGTGTACTGTCTGCATGTAGGTTGGTGCACCTGTGTCGTGCAATGCCTTGGAGGACAGAAGAGAGCATTGGATTTCCCCTGGAACTGGAGTTAAAGACAGTTCTTAGCCGCCATGTGGGTGCTGGGAATCGAACATGGGTCCTCTGCAAGAGCAGTCAGTGCTCTTAACGGCTGAGCCATCTCTCCGGCCCCAATGAGGGCACTCTTACTGAAGCTGTTCATACCCTTTTGTTTTCAAATGATGACACCATACCAATAGTCTTCCAAATTTTGCAGACCTGAGTATGGTCAGTTTTTCATGTTTTACCTGTTTTGGTGATGGTGAAAAAGAACCAAAGCCCCTTATCCACTTCTTGTGGTCAGCTGGGCCCTGCAGACCCACCCCTGTGCTGGCTCTACCACACGCCAGTCTCCCCTGCAGCTTGCTTAGGCACTCAGGGTCAAGGGCTGGACCTTATTGATGTCTGCGGGTCTTACTGCCACCCATAGGCCTGTGCTCCTACAGGAGAATCAATGTTCCTGAAAGACAGCAAAAGGAATAGAGGGAAGAAAGAAAGGAGGGGGGAAGGATTGCCCTTATGCGACCATTACTAGAGATGTCCGAGATCACTGGATCCAGGATTCTCAAATGGGCTGGAACTGGCCACCAGTCACAACATGCCAATTAGAGACAAAATACTAAAAATCAGAAAAAGGAAATTTAACCAGCGTGGCACACTGGGAAGAGAAACAGATGAAGGGGGTACAATGACCCTAAGTCCATATTCAGGCCATTGGCATGAACTTTAGTTTTAAATATAGGAAGAATTTCTTTGGGGTGCAGGGACAACCAGTACATACAATTATCTAGTCTTGGTAAAAGTAAGGTCTGATCCCAAAAAATTGTTAGCACTGTCCTTGTGCTAGATAGGGGATGAATTTAGTTCTACAAAATTATTCCTTCCCAAGGATGTGAGCCTCACCATTATAGAAAATTGAAAGCTGGGGGTGTAGTTCAGTGGCGAAGTGCTTGCCTCACAGACATGTGCCGAGGCTGTAGACTCACTCTGCACTGACAGGAGTGAGAGGGGAACGGATGGGGAGAAAGAGAATGAGAAGAAGAATTGCCTTCATTCAGGGTTGGTCTGTCCTATAAAGCTTTGCTGTTCCTAGGATTCAAGGTAACTGCAGGTTTAGGACAATGACACCTATCATACTGTTGTCCAGCACTCCCATCTCACATTCAGAGCATGTTGTCAGACCTGGCGAGCCTCCCCAAAAGTTTGGTGACTGTTCCCAGGGAAACTTCTGAATATGAGTGTGTGTTATGCTGCATCCAGATATAAGATGTCCTAGAATAGAAGCAGAATTGTGCTGTTTCTCCTTTGAAACACCTGCTCTCAATTTTATTTACATCAACAAACATTTAAGGTCAGAATTCAGAGCATATTTATGCAGGTTTTCCAAGGGAGGGTTTTTAGTGTCTTGCTTTGTGATTATGTGTGTCAGCTTTATTTTAAGTATGACTTCCTCACTCCTGTGCTGTTATTGACCCACCTAAAGAGCCATGGTACAAATGTGAAAGGTGAAAGAACCGTGTGGCTACACGCAGTGCAGGTCAAGAACCACACCAGCCAGGTAGCACTAGATGCCCTCTGTCTTCAGGGCCAGGTGTTTTCACTTAACCTCTTTCAGTTCGAGCAACCCCTCACCTGACATAATGCATGCATAGTGTGCACCAGCTGGCACTTGCTGTGCACCCCCCCATCAGCAAACTGCCTCTAGAAGTGAAGTTCCAGATTCTTATTAGAAACTAGAATAAATCTCTAACTGACTTTATTTCCTATCCACTTACTGTCAATTTTTATATTTTTTCAATTTGTTTATTTGTATGTTATGTGTATGAGTGTTTTGCCTGCATGTATGTAAATGTACCCCTGTCATGCAATGTCCACAGAGGTCAGAAGATGACATCAGATTCTCTGCAACTGGAGTTACCCATGCTTGTTAGCATTCATGTGGGTGCTGGGAACTGAACCTGGGTCCTCTGCAAGAGCAGCCAATGCTCTCAAATGCTGAGCCACCTTTGCAGCCTGTTTAAGGTCAAATGTTAAAGCCACTTCCATGACTAAAGACAGCCCCTGTGTCTGGATCTTGCTATAATGAGACTGACTTTCCATTACCAGAGAAATAGTCTCAGCCAAGATTCTCCTCCACGATTTTAAAAAGGCATTTTAAGAGGAACAGGATATTCCATGTCACTTAGGATGTTTCAAGGGAACATTTACCTAGTATTTTAAAAAGGTAGTGTGCTGGATAGCTTTAGTGTCAACTTGACACACCTGGGTTGAGGGAGCCTCAATTGGGGAATTGGCTCCATTGGATTGGCCTGTGGCCACATCTGTGGAGTATTGTCTTGATTGTAGGGCAGTGTGGGAGGGCTCAGCCCACTACGGGTGGTGCCTGGGCAGGTTATTGTGTGCTGTGTAAGAGTGCAGGCTGGGCATGGGCCAGGGGAACAAGCCAGTGAACAGCATTCCTCCATGGCTTGTGCTTCAGCTCCTGCCTCCAGGTTCCTGCCCTGAGTTCCTGCCTTAGGCTCCCTAAGTGATGAACTGTGACCCAGGAGATGTGAGCTGAATAAACCCTTTCCTCCCCAAGTTGGTGTCGGTCAGAGTGTTTTGTCACAGCAATGGAAGACAAACCAGAACAGGTAGTGAAGTGTTTGCTTTACACAGGGGGCATAGTCTTCCTGGAAGATATCAAGGCCACCACCCATGCCCCTAATAAAGTTACATTGCACAGAGCTCAATAGGTTTCTTCTGTGCAGGAATTCTGGGTAAACTCATGTAAGTCAGCATCTCCAAAGGGGCCGGAAGGGAGTGTTCGAATTATTTGTCCATGGAAGCCCTTCAGTGTCAAAACTTGCCTGCACAACGCCTCAGCTGTCCACAGAGTAATAAAATGCTGTAATTGTGCTTTCAGAGCCTTCAGCCAAAGAAATGTCTTAAATTCCCAGATTCCTCTAATTTCAGCTGCCAAGGTGGGAAGAGGGAAAGGACGCTGGCATTTGCTGAGCTCAGCATGGCCGTGCTGCATAAAATCGTCCCACTTGATAGTCATAGGTGTTGTCACCCTCTGCCCATCAGCTGCTGTGTGCAAGGTCCACATCCAGTGCAAGGATCGCGTGGAGCGGAAGCTCAGATCCCTGCCCCACCCACTCAGCCGCACCCACTGGAGTCAGGGGCTTTTGGTGAATGGCATCGCCTTCTCCTCTTCCCCAATCTTGCTTTCCAGCACCTTCTGCTGGCCTGAAAGCCTGTTAGAAGATCTGGCATGTAGAACTGCTACAGGGAGTATAAAATCCCAGGCTAACAGTGCAGAGGAAACCGCCTCTGTCTCTTTTGTGCTGAAGCTCAGGCTCGACATCTGCCTGATGGCGCCGCCCTGTGAACAGGGTCAAATCAGTTCTCTCAGGTATTCCCTCTCCCCTCTTCTCCCTGGAGCTTCGTTCCCTTTGTGTGGGATCTGGGGAGCTGTCAGGGCTCTGTCAGCATCCAGCCGCACATTGAACGTGTCTACTCTCAGCAGTGTCCCCTCCCCATCCACAGCAACGTCCCAGGCTCAGCCACCAGCTCTCCCCCTGCCAGCCTCCTCTCAGCCCCGCAGCCCTGCCACCCCAGGGGCCACTCTGACAGTCCCGCCATGGCAGCAAGCACTACATGGGAACAATGTGAAGCTGCTGAATTTTCCACCATAGACATTTTTTGTTAAAAAATCCCACCTTACTTTTATAACTCCTCTAATCAGCACTGAAGATTCTGCTCGAAGGAAGAAACTTGGAGCCTTCAAGACAAAATCGTTTAATGGTCTTGTGTCCTTGAGTGAAAAAAGCAATCACGTCACTTCTGGAGAAATAGGTTCTCATTAGCTCCACAGAGACCATCACATGCTTTATCTCGTGCTAGTTGAGAACCTTCCATTTCCTAGGGCTTCCTTAAGACACAGGAATTCATAAACAAAGCAAGGCCTTATGGAACTCAGAACTGGCTTCTCTAGAGTGTTCTTGGGAGGAGTTTCGGCATTTCGCCAGGGATAGCACCTCCAGGCAAGGAACTTTGTCCATCGCCGCCCTGTAGTGTCATGAGCCCACACCTTTGGCTACCCTTCTCTCCAGCTGATTGTCACAACTGATGACTCTACAGAGTTAGCAACACAGACTTTGTCCTGTATTGGAATTCATAACCCCCGGCTAGAAAGCATGTTTTGGCTGGTTTGCATACTGTTTTTAGAACAATTTATTTAATTTTGGAGATTTTACAAATAAACTTGTATTTCTGATTTCTCTTTAAAAATACTTCATATGTAGTAGTCCAACTTTTAAATGGCAACAACCGAACAGGTCCACCATCCCACTTCTGCCTTTGGCTAGGCAGGTGCCTCCCCACCCTCCTCTGCCCTCTGGTGGGCAGGTGCCTTGCCTCCCCACCCTCCTCTGCCCTCTGGTGGGCAGGTGCTTTGCAGCCTCAGTTTCCTCAGCCACTCTCTTCTCTCCTCTACTCCCCCTACCCCCACCCCACTCTCCCCCCACCCCCGTCCTCAGAGGCCATTACTGGAAGATTTAGTTTTTTAGTGTGATTATGCATGAGAAGAGAAATCGTTAGTACTTGGATTATTTACCATTTATTTCCAGGAATAGGGACAGGAAAACTCAAGAAAGTACCTTGGAGCCAGATGTAGTGGAACACACCTTTAATCCCAGCACTCGGGAGGCAGAGGCAGGTGGATCTCTGTGAGTTCAAGGCCAGCCTGGTGGTCTACAGAGTGAGTTCTAGGCCAGCTGGAGCTATAGGGGGACCCTGTCTCAGAACCACAAAAAAAAGTACCTTGGAACAGATACAGTCTCTCTGGATCCCTCTGTTACATTCCTATTGCTATATAACAAGTGACTACAAACTTAGCAAGCTAAAGCAACTCTGCGTGCTCTTCACATAGCTTCTCACATGGTCCTCATCTTCCATTCAATGGGGCATCAAGCAGATGAAACCCTGTTTTGAAAGGGCTCATGATTAGCCACACAGGTAATCTCCCTATCCTATAACCAACTGGTTAGTACCTTTAGTGGCCTCTGAAAATTCCTGTTACCATATAGTATAATGATTTAACAGTACATTATATATCATAATATTATATATCATAATTAGGGGAGTAACTCTGGGGCTAGAGGTTACAACAAAAAGCCAGAATTCTGTCGGCCGTAACCTCTGACCATTCTCCACCCATTTTTCATGGTCCTTGATAATGTTTTTCCACCTGCTTGTTCCTTACTAACTTCTGTTTTTTCTGAAGAATTCAAAATGAGCTGTTGCCCATACATCTGCTTCAAGCAAGCAGGGGTGCTTCAAGCAAGCAGGGAATCAATGCAAGTGTGTGTTTCATATTTGTGCCTCACCTCACCATCAGTACAGGAGTTAACTACTAGCAAGGGCCTATTGACTCATGCCCTGCATCTATCTCAAGCATCTTGTTTAGGGTCTTCCAGGAGCACAGTGAAAGTAAAATTGTCTGCAGGTGCTTCTGACCCTGGAAGCCAGCAGTGAGGGGGAGCCAGAGCAAAACTGACAGCCTTTTATATTGGTTTGGTTTCATCAATTCGTGGTCACTATTGGGTTTTGCTTTGATATCTTATATTGCCATATAAAACCCATAAAATCACTTTGCAAGTTGAGAAACTGATGACCTTTGGCAAGCTACCTCACTGGACAGCCATCGTACACCTTTGGAACAAAATATGAGTCATGTACGCGCGCACACACACACACATACACAAGCACACACATACATGCACATACACATGCATGTAGACACACACCCACATGCATATATACATGCACATGCATGCACATATGCCTGCACATCCAGACACACAGAGATTCTCAGAATTCAATTGCCTTGTACTGTAGGAATGATTTCCACTTAGACAAAATTATAAGGCAGAATTTTGATTTTTAAGTTTATGATGACTAATTTTAGGTGTTTGTATTAATATAAATTGGTAAATCGCATCTATTATTTGCAATGCTTTTGTGCCATTCATGGACTTTATGAGAATAGGGGACCATGTGCAGTTAACATGTGCTGTGAGATTTGTAGCTGTGTTCTTTCTTTCATGTGTGGTTTGTATTATAGCTGATTGAGGGTATAAAGCAAGGGTAAGGAATGTCAGTATACTAGTCCTAGGAGAAAATAAATCTATTTCAGGGTTTTCATCTTTGTGAAATCATTTTAACTGCACTTAAAAACAATAGGCTTAATGTAGGATACCTGTCTTAATATTCTTTTAGTGTTTAACGGTGAAAATCCTCTATTAACTAAGAGTCCAGCTAAAGGGTTTAAACTACTAGGACATTTGCTTTTTCCTAAACAGAAAGGTCAAAATGGGTTTATGAGTGTGTTGGGACCCAAGCTCTTCTCTCTGCTCTGAGCAACAGCCTTTCCTCTTGACTTGGTCCATGCTAAGATCACTGTTCTCTCTCTGTCCCTCAAAAGCAAAGCTTCTCCCAATAGTAGCCTTTGTCTTGACTCTTATTGGCTAATATTGAATCCATTGACAAGTAGGATCAAGAAATAAAATGGCGCACACCTTTAATCCTATCACTTAGGAGGCAGAGGCAGGTGGATCTTTGTGAGTTCAAAGCCATCCTGGTCTACAGAGTGAGTTCTAGGACAGCTGGGGCTACAGGGAGACCCTATCTCAAAAAGACAAAAAAAAAAAAAAAGAAAGAAAATTGATCTAACATGATCTAATTGCCTAAAACAGACCAGAGTCCAACAGGCAAGTGGCTGTGGGTAGAGTCCAGAGGTGAATAGCGTCAGGGCACCTGGAGAGTGGCACAGCACAGCTCACAGAGTGGAATCTGTATACCTGCCCCACCCAAGCCCTTGCAGATGGGGAGGTTTCCCATTATTGGGGTGAAAACTCTTTCATGCCCTTGACTTTTCTAGGTGCTTGTGGACAATTGAAAGACCTGCCAATGCTTTCAGTCTCAAAACCCAGTCTTGGTTTAATCAGTATAATTTCCAGTCTAGGGAAGGTGGACAGGCATAGAGTGATCTCTCCTTCCACAGCCTTTGCTGAGGGAAGGGACTTTGGGCACTTCCTCCTACTTTTTTTCCTCTTATCCCCTGAACTCAACATCCACAGTCAAGAGGTGGAGCTGGGTGAGGTATTACTCGCCTGGGAACTGAGCTAAGGAGGCTTTACCCTTGGATCATGGTAGACACACTTGTGCGTGCTAAGGATACAGCACAGGACCACTCTGTTGTTCCTAGAACTAAGGCAGTGACTTTACTAACCACACCCTCATGTTCTAAACCAGACAGTGAAAGTGAGAATGAGTAGGGTTGTGTGTTGTCGTAATCTCATCAAGGCAACAGTCATGAAGTGGGGTAATCGGGGGAAAGCTACAAAGCCAGCACAGCAGTACAGGTTCCTCCGAGACACTTCCCCCTCAGCCCCCATGTCTCCAGCTGTGCCCTTTACAAGAAACTCTCTTTTCAAGTCCCCCACCTTCAAAATGATCCCTATGGCCAGACCTGAACAGCTCCTTAGATGACTCTGCCTTATGACCCACAAGTGACATTTACTTATGTTTTCTCTGAGTTAGGTGGATATGGTTTTGTTTTTCAGAGAGAGCCTTCTGTTCTTTCCCCACAAGCCCACAGCCAGAGGATCCCAACCCAAGACTGCTCAGGCAGCATCTACAGTAGCCAAATGCCCTCCATTCCTATAGAATTTAGAGATTTGGCACTCCAACGGAGTTGATCAAAAGAATGTTCCCATGAATCCATTTTGGGTGCTCAATAATCCTATGTGATTTGTAGTGAAAAGTTATGAACTGGCTTACCCTGGTTCCTTTGACTCCTGCCTAGACAATATGTCTTACTTGGAACCCCATGCCTATTCCTTAAAGAGAAGCAGCCAGTAATACCCTAACCCAGCAGTATGAGTTGTACATTTTATTAAAACCACTATGTGTCCAGAGGCAGTTGGAGTCCTGTCAGTTACCAGGACTCCCATGTGGCCCAGGCTCACAAATTTGCTGATCCAGTGTTGCTTGCCACTGTCCCTCTGCTGTCAGAAGTGTCCCTGAGGCATCCAATCCCTACAGATCACAGATTCATTCTCTAGTTTTCTGTCCAGGGAAATTCAGAAAAAAATGAGGCTTTTTGAGACTGGCCAGATAAAACACCCAACTTGGAAATCTTCACTTTTGAGTTGCCTGTTAAGTCATAGATACAGTAGTATGCTTCATTCCTCAGGCCTCCCGCTTTGTCCTTTGTACTCTGGAGACATGAGAATGTTTGAAGTTTAACCAACAAAGAACTAAGGCATAATTATGTCACTCTGCTCTGTCCAAAATGCAAACAGGTTAGTAAGAATTTTCCTAAGCTCCCTGTGGATATAAAGATGCATTGGTGAATTCATTCTGCTTCTTAATATTAAAAATCTACCTGGGGGCTGGAGAGATGGCCTAGCAGTTAAGAGCACCGACTGCTCTTACAGAGGACCCAGGTTCGATCCCCAGCACCCACATGGCGGCTGAGAACTGTCTGAAACTCCAATTCCAGGAGAACTCCAGCTCCAGGGGAATCTGACACCCTCTTCTGACCTCTGCAGCATTGCACGACACGGGTGCACAAACCTGCATGCAGACAGTACATTCATACACATACAGAAATAAATTAAAAAAAAAAAAAAAAGAATCTACCTGAAGGAATGGCAAGGCTATCTGTGTGAATGAAGTTTGGCAACATGGGCATGGAAGAGTACTAGTTATTCCTACATGTAGAAATATGATAGATTTAACTGTACTTATCAGTAAGCCAGACTAATATTTACCATCTTTAAACTGAAGGACAGATAATAACAAATGTGAAATCATTTTACAATAGTCACTGGAATAATTTGGATTTGCTATGCATTATGGGTAATCCTGGTTTATCTTCTATTGTTGTTCAGCTCATAGTTAAGAGTATTTTCAGCAGCTAGCCGTGGCCTTTTGGAACATAATTATAGTTTTTTTTTTCCCCTTGGGCTATATAATTTGGCTGCTACAACCAGAAGAGAATGTTTGTGCAGAAGGAGAGCTGACAAGTGGGAGGCTGTACCCCGACATTCCTCTGTGACCTGACAGTTCTGTAACTTCACTGTATAACAAGCCATTCCAGAAAATGCTCACCAGATGGAACTGCTGCTCTTGCGCAGGAGCAGCTTCCCTTTACAGGAAGCTGTTCCTACTGGTGGGAGGGGTTTAGTTGGGATGAAGACAGCTGGGATGTGCCTTCTTTCGACTGTTTAAGTCAGTAAATATTGACCACACACCTGTACACTGCTGGGGACATACTGCTTTCTAAACTACACTTTAGCAAAAAGTAGATTATGCACAGAGAGGTACAACTGAGGCTCATATTTAACATAAGATCTGGAACCCAAGAAGGACCTTTGAAGTGCCAAGGAAAGTCTTCCAAATGAAAGGGCATTGAGAAGTCGTATGGAACTGGAAAAGACTGGTCTGAAGAGAGCATCTGGAACCAAAGTCATGGGGGTTAGAAGCTGCAGGCCATTTTCTTTGTCTTGAGAATATATGATCATTTCTATCAAGGTGTCTACTTATAAGCAGACTTTCTACAGTAAAATGAGACTTCCTTCATAGGAGGGACAGGAAGCATCCTGAACAACCTAGATGTTGATGTGCCTGATTTAAAAGGAACTTTGTAATTTTCCCTGGGAACCACAACAACCAGCCAAGAGACATTGGGCAGTGGTCCTGTGTGCACAGCTCCTCCATGACTCACTCACTAGGAGCAGCTCTGTGACTCACGAGCAGCACTCCCTTCCGCCCACTTTTCCTCTTTTGCCAACTCTACATTCTTTCTCTGGTAAAAATGGAAGGCGGATGCTGTAACTACAGCTCTCCACCCACTAGGAAGGCCTGCACAGCTTAAGCTTCCTTACCCTGCATCACACCAGTCTGCCAAGTGCTAGTAACTGGTTTTGATGGTCTTGGTGATGTCTCTACATCCCAGATATCTCCTGAATCTCTGGAAGCTTACATTCACTGAGAAACACAAAGGCTTGCATCAGTTTCCTGGGGCTACCATCAATGTACTACAGTTTATTTTCCCAGCTCCGGAGGCTAGGAGCCCAAAGTCAAGGTAGTTTTAGAATGATCTCTCACTGAAAGCTATAGGTGAGGATCTCTGCTTGCTTACTCCTAGCTTCTTGATTTTCTGACTGCTGTCTCTCATTGCTAGTGTTAATTTTTCTTGTGTTCTGAGTTCCTTCTACTTACAAAGAAGCCAGTCGGTGGATCAGAACTCCCTTAATCCCCTATCAGTTCATCTTGAATTGATAATATCTGAGACTATTTCTAAATAATATCACAATCACAGATATTGAGAATTGAACATGTCTTTAGAGAAGAGAGGCAATTTAACCAATAGGTCTAACCTATTAGTCTTACCCTTTAGAACTAAATTCACATTTACAGTATTTGAAAAAGCTATATAAAAAGTCCATAATAAAGAATAATAAACAATAGAATATAGTAAGTATATCCACCCATCCATCAATTTTTTAAAGGAGCCAAAAGAGAATGCATGAATGATCTAGAAGTGAGTTCCAACTTGCAGTTCTGGAACTAGCAGCATCAGCATTGCCTGGAAATCTGCTAGAAATGCCTGGGGACCCATCTTGGAACTGAGTCAGAGACTCTGGTGGTGGTGCCCAGCAAGCAGCATATTGATATGCTCCCTGGGGAGATTTGATGGAAGCTAAGGCTAAGACTCACTACTTCAGAAATCCAGAAAGGTACTTTCCTCAAAGTTGAATACAACTTCCTGCAGCATCAAGGAGATACCTAAACTAAGAAAATTCACTAACACTGTGCCTAAAGAGCCATGGTGTGTGTGGTGTGTGTGTGTGTGTGTGTGTGTGTGTGTGTGTGTGTGTGTATATGGTTATATTTTGGGCCATTGCTCACTATGACCCAGAATTGTTCCTCATGATGTAAAGACTCCTTACAAAGTGCATTTCCCATGTCCGCAGGGATTCGAACTCACCAAACAGCTTCAGTGTCACATGTTTGGGTGCCATTTGAGGGACACTGCTGCTGATGAAGGCTGGGCTGGCAGTTAGGTTGGTTAATTCTCCTATAGACCTCTTCTACCCAAGATATTACCTAAGATAACGACGGAATCATCTCACTTCCTTAGATCTGCCTGGCTTAAGTATGTAGCATCTGACCTGCAAAAACCAGTGCAATGTGGCTATCCAGCCTGAAACAAAGCCTTGGGTTGGAGACCACAGAATACTGGAGAGACATGTCCAAACCTTTACAGTACTGCCAGGCCTGGGTCTCCTGAGACCTAAGGCAGTGGTCCCAGGACCTCGCTCTGAGCAGAAAGACTAAGCAGCATGTCTCAAACTCAGTGTGTATCCACACTTTTTAAAGTAAGAAAATTATATTTTATATGCCTATACTTATAGTTGAATATTTTGTTTCAGTATTGACCATGATGCTTGTAGATCAAATACTTCAATATTTTGTGTGGATACTGATGAAAGACTCCATCAAGTATGAAACACTTAGCCAGCATTGGTGAAGTGAGTCTTGACCTCAGCGTCTTCTTGTAGCCACATGTCAAGTGAGGAAATTCCTCAGTGTTCCCTACTTTGCTGAGGGAAGGACATGTGACCCTGGAGTAAAGAGAGGCCTCCTTGCCTTCTGACTCTTAATGGCGTCATCAAGAGCAGGAAGCATCCAGATGCTGCTATACTCCTTAGGGACCTCCCCTCTTCCTTAGGGGCCTCCACTCAGGTATGGCTGGAAAAGTGACTTGAATAATAGAAAATAACTTCAGGACAAAGCAGTGTGAGGTAAATTCCGGTTCATTAGGTGATGGAAAGTTGGTACACTACAGGATGAATGTGGCTTCTCAAGAGACAGACACCAATAGCTGTAAATGTTATTTGTGGCTTTTGAAGTTATAATGCTCAAAAGGTGTGCTTTAACGTCAGAGGTTAAGCAAAGTTTAAAAACTAAGTCTAAACAATAAATCCTGGTTTACTTACATCCCTTATCATCAAGGAATTCCTTTTGTAAATGAAAGCGTGAGTGTGGGGCAGTTTACAGGGTGCAGTGCGCACGTTTACAGATCTGAGAGGAGTCTCCAGAGCGTGCAGCTCAAAGGAATTAGGATGTTTGCTCGCTGCCTCAGCACTGTTGTATGAGGGGCTCTTTAGAAAGGAACATGAAAGCTGGGTGTGGTGGCGCACGCCTTTAATCCTAGCACTCAGGAGGCAGAGGCAGGCAGATCTCTGTGAGTTCAAGGCCAGCCTGGTCTACAGAGTGAGTTCCAGGCCAGCTGGGGCTACAGGGAGACCCTGTCTCGAAAAGACCAAAAACAAAACAAAAAAAAGGGAACATGATTCCACAGCGGGCCTCCCTCTGTCTTCCAGCACTTATGATTTTGTCAGTTTGTCAGCCTTCTCCACTCTTAGCTGATAAGAACTACAAAAGAGATCCCAAGCAAAGGGTCTTTCTGTCCACTTCTCTTAAGTTTCTGTCTTTTTTCCCTTCCTTCCTGGCATTTGATCTCAGGCTCCAAGGATTGTGCCTCGTGACACTTTCTGTCCCCAAAATACAAACTTCATTTTTAAAACTAAAATTTGATTTCAAGTACTTGTTCCTTATAAAATTAATCCTATATTACAAGATAGATGTTCACTGAATAATAAGTGATGCTGACAGTCATAAAAACTGATGATACAGACTTTTATAAACTACCGTGGACATACTGTTTCCCTCCAGTATCTACATTTATGTAAATAGATGATATATGCTTAGCATTTGACTTAAATTTTTAAGTATTTTCATCATCTTCTATCCCCACAAAGTAACCTAAATACTATATCTTCACTGCATGCTAATTGGAAATTTTCATTTGAAGAACACCCGTATTCATCTCTAACTTAATGCTGCAGTGATGGCCACAGTGCACATCTGCCCAGCATTTAAAGACACTGAAAATCCATCAACTACCACAGTGACTTCTTCCAGCTAAGGCCTTTAGCATGATTTCCCTCCTGGATAGATAAAGTGTCATATAGGGAAAAAATACTATGATAACCCATATAGGAAAATGAAAGCCCTCAAAATATATTCTGGAAATGAAAGAGCAGAGAATACACTTTAAAGCAAACTTAGTCATTGTTTGAGATAAACACATATCTATAACACACATACACACACACACACACACACACCACACACACACACACACACACACACACACACACACACACACACACATAGCATAAAGAGGACAGATTCAAGTACCAGGCCAGTGATGGTGGCTAAGGAACTCTGGGAACACAGATGTGTGACCTGCATTTGTGAACTGATTGCTGGCCCATTAGTGAGGCTATCCCTGCCACCTCACCCCATCCCTTAATCTTTGGGGAAATCACATACACTCATAGATCTTGTCATGGAAAATGCAGAGATTAAAGGAACCATGGTGATGTGTAATGGGATAATGAGAAGCAGATAGGGGGCAGCCAGTGATGTGATAAGACAGGAGGCAGAGTGCACTTCCACAAAAGCAGGGAATGGAGCTCTCCATGGGCACGCCCACAGCTCCCCCAGCACCCAGAAACATCCAGAGCCATTCAAATTTCTGACTGAAACCACTGCCTGGATTCATGACATTCATTCTGTTTTACTCAAGTCTTAAAATGGGATTATAAACACTCACCCGTATTTTGAATTTTGAATTCAGTTTTATTATTTGACAACTCAAAGGCTTCTTTTTTCTCTCTTAGTAATTTCTTCATTTTTACGATTGCTTAGCAATCCATTAGATGAATGCGTCATAATTTAACTATCCACTATGGTTGAGGTCAGTTTAAATTCAGTCATTCCAGATATTTAAAGAGATTCACTCTTCAATTCAAAACAACTCTGCAATGAACATCCCTGTAGGCAAGAATTTCCAAATATGTATACCTAATTCCCTAGGTTCTGTTTTAGGTATCTAGTTTCTATTTTTGCAGTTGTATTAAGATGGATAAACAGTATAAGCTGACTGATCTAAATCGTGAAAACCTCTTTTCCTATCAAGATCATTTAGATTTTGTCCTTTTCTTTCTTTTATTTCATTTTCAAGAAATATCTCCTACTATATCATGACTCTTTGGAGTTGTCATTTTTAGCTGGCCATCACTAATTAAACAACTTTTATTGGGAGTAATATTAGAAACAGAAGGGTGCCCAAAGTGGAAACAATGACTTGAAAACATTCAAAATATTCCATTGAATTGGACCCCTCAAATGCTGGAGAGGAGCCCATAGTCTTATTGCTATTGGACTTCCTACTGGTTCACTAACTGCCTTATTACCAGGGGAGCCCAGGGCCTCACATCAGAGAGTTCATCAATGTGCCTCTCACCTCATTAGTCTACTTCCAGTCATGTAAAATACAGTTTGTTGAGAGCCTGCTATGCACCAGGTCTATCCACTTCATAATGAATTTTATTGACACAAATGGAGACTCTCTTAGTTGTATAGAAGCCAAGCAGCAAGATTGACTATAAGATTGTCATCATGGTACATGATACATGTTCTACTGTACTAGCATAACAACATAGGAAGTATCGGGGTTTAAAAAGCAAACAGGTGGCCTCCTGGTGCTTCCCACAGGCTGTGTTTCTACACTGACTGTATAGAAAGAGGAGGCAGAGCAAACCCACCCCATGTACACCTTAGCCTAGGCCACTGTGCCTGGTCTGTATTGTGAATGGGGAGACATGAAAAAATAAAAAAATAAAAAAAATAAATAAATAAAAATAAAAAGCAAACAGGTGACAATCACAAGGCAAGCAGACATGATAGGGACTTAATATTTTTCAGCTCAGCATTTGGAGAACTTAGGATAGACTTTTGCCTGGTGAATATGGCTATTCAGGGAACTGTTGAACTGAATTTAACTGGCTTCTTCCTGTCCTGTGAGTTGGCCACACTGTTAGCTATTTGCATTGTCGAGCTTTTATGTTAATAAAGTGTACGTAGTATCTTAGCTGATTCTCACAACATTGAGGATGTAATTTGGAGATGGGCTTTATTGTGTTCACCACTTTACATATTGGCAGACTGAGACTTAGGGAGGTTAGTTAGCTCTGTTAAGGTATGTCTGGGAAGGGAGGGAGCTGGGATATGGATCATGTGCTTTAAGCCATGTGCTGATGACAAGATCTCACAGTGTCAGGGTCATCTTTTAAAGAAAGCAAGGCTCTTTTGAAATTGAGCATGATTCCAGATCCTGAAAAATAAAATGACTTATGTTAAAATGATCTGATGAGGCTTACCCCCTCATCAATGAGCCTGTGAAGTGGTCATTTATCTACATTGAACCTGAAATGCAATATAAACCCAGCACAGCGCCCTGAAACAAATGTAGAGATGATATAAAATAAAATGTTCATACAATTAAATGTTGAGTCAATGATAAAAGTAAAGATAAAAGCAATCAGTAAGAATAATACATTTCAGAGGACTTGAGTTGGCACAAGATTAGCATGGCTATCCATCAACAAAGCAGGTGCTGAGAGAAGACAAGAGAGTACGGAATGTCCATCGAGAGAAGGGCACTTCCACTGTCTGTGATCTCTACACCTTCCTCAGCAGTAAGGGAAAGTCCACACATCTAGGTCCAATTAATTTTTTTTACAAGAGTACCCAGAACATTCAATGGGAATCAAATGATCCCTTGAACAAACAGTACTGAGAAAACTGGATGGTCCCTTACAGACAAGTGAAGTTGGACTACTCTCCACCATATATAGAAATTAAGTAAAAATGGATCAACAACCTAAATATAAGAGTTAAAATCTTAGAGAAAAAAAAATCTTAGAGGAAAACATTTCTTAGATAAACAGATAAATCTTCATTACTTTGTATCCGGCAGTGGATCTTAGACACATCACCAAAATATGACAACAAATCAAAACTAGACAAACCAGACTTCCTCAGAATTTAAAGTTTTGTCTACCAAAGGACATTATCACTGAAAAATATAACTTGTAGGATGAAATAAAAGGCAAGCCATATTTCAGATGTGTCTTAATATCCAAAACATATAAAATATTGTAACACAGAAACAAAAAGACAGATGATTCAATTTAAAAAAAATGGGAAGAGACACGTGAAAAGACATTGCTCAAAAGAAAATGTACAAATAGCCAATAAGCACTTGAAAAGATGTTCATTATCGTTAGTCATTAAAAATATATAAGCTGGGGGGCTGGAGAGATAGCCTAGCGGTTAAGAGCACCGACGCTCTTGCAGAGGACCCGGGTTCGATCCCCAGCACCCACATGGCGGCTAAGAACCGTCTGTAACTCCAATTCCAGGAGAACTCCAGTTCCAGGGGAATCCGAGACCCTCTTCTGACCTCCGCGGCATTGCACGACACGGGTGCACAGACCTGCATGCAGACAGTACATTCATACACATACAAAAATAAATAAATAATAAAAAAAATTTAAAAAAAAATATATATATATAAGCTGGGTGTAGTGGTCCATGCCTTAAATCCCATTACTTGGGAGGCAGAGGCAGGCAGATAGATCTCTGTGAGATCAAGGCCAGCCTGGTCTACATAGTGAACACCAGGAGATCTGGGGCTACAGGGAGACCCTGTCTCAAAAAGATGAAAGAAAGAAAGAAAGAAAGAAAGAAAGAAAGAAAGAAAGAAAGAAAGAAAGAAAGAAAGAAAGAAAGAAAGAAAGAAAGGATTTTTCACCTCAGACCTATTTAAATGGTTATTTTTAACTATTATTGTGAAGGTCAGCTTTAACTATCAACTTGGCACAATCAAGATTTACTTCACCTGGAAAGACTGGAAAGAGAGCTTCAACTGAGGAATTCTGTATCACATTGATCTGTTGGCATACCCATGGGGATTGTCTTGATTGTTAATTGATATAGGAGGACCTAGCCCACTCTGGGCTGCATCATTCCCTAAGCAGGAGGTCCTTAACTACAGAAGACAGCAATATAAGATAGGAGAAAGCTAGACAAAAGCGAGGATCCACTAGATCCGTCCTCGGCTCTTGACCGTGGAAGTTCTTACCTTGAATTTCTCACGATAATGGGTGGTAATCTGGAATCATAGACCAAATAAACCCTTTCTTTCCCTGTTTTTGGTCACAGTATTAATCACAGCAACTAGAAGAGAAGTTAGTACTGAGGAAGTAGGATCTTGCTGGAATGAATCTGATTATGATTTTTTTGAAAAAGGACTGTGGAAGACTTGGGAACTCTGGGTTGGAAAAGCCAGTGAGTGGTTAACAAGACATTCTAGTAGGAACTTTGAAGACAGGAGTTCTAAGAGTAAAGTTGACAGTGGAGGCCCAGATCATGTTTCAGAAGGGAACAAGGACTATCGAGAGCTAGAATAGGGGCTACTTGTGTGATATTTTGTCTAACAGTCTGTGTGCTCGTCATACTGGACCTTAAGAAGCAGCTGCAATTGTCAGATCATTTAAGGGAAGCCATCTGTGTATCTCTGGGGCAAAAGGGTACGGATCAGGCTGGGGCTGAAGAATCAGCTGTGATCAATGAGAGATCAACACCACTGAGATGAAAGCTTACATGCTTCATTGGGAAAACAGGAAAGTCTTTCCTCAGGGTCAGCACAGGGAAGCTGATGGAAGGGCCAGGCTTCATCTCAAGCTGACAGCAGAACCTGGAAATCCAAGAGTTGTCCATGTGGTACTGGTTTTGAAGGCATGAGATATGTCAGATGGAAGAGTTTGTGGAGAGAGCCTGAGGCCAGGCACCATGTGGCAGGGTCACAGTCCTTGTACAGAGGCCATTGGTGAAGGGGAAGCCTTGTAATGGAGACACCAGGGTATTAGAGATTCCAGGACTGTGGGACATCTGCAAAGGAGAGATGCAATGTGCAAAGGCGTTGGCCTAAGGGGGAAAGCCATGTGCGCTGCAGGAGAGGTAGGGCTGCTCAACCTGTGGAGCCCAGAGGGTTATGTTATGAGTGAGTCCCAGTCCCAGTGTTGGACATTGAGCTCAGGGACTGGGATTGACACGGTTGGGTTTTGGTTTTGCTGTGTTGGAGTTGTTTTTGTGCCCTAGATTTTCCTTTTGGAAGAAGAGTGTTTAATTGTGTAACTTTTTTAAAATTCTTTTTAATTTTACAGTAGCCCACAGTTAAGAGACTTTGGACTTCTAAATGTTAAAGTTTTTGAAGACTTTGGGGATGTCTTGAAACTAGGTGCATTTCATATTATGATATTAACATAAGACTTTGGAGACAAGAGGTAGAAGATTATGATTTAAAGTGAAGTGTTTGTGTGTCGAGTTGATTGTGATGATCGGCTTTAACTGTCAACTTAACAAAACCTTGATTCACCCAGGAAGAGAGTTTCAACTGAGAAACTGAGTTACCCTGTGGGCATGTCTGTGAGGGATTATTTTGATTGTTTATTGATATAGGAAGACCCAGGCCCATTATGGTTGTTGATACCATTCCCTAAGCAGGAGGTCCTAACTATTTAAGAAAGGAGAAAGCTAGGTGAAAGCTAGCCAGGATCTGTGCATTTATTCTCTCTCTGCTCTTTACTTCAGATATGATGCTTTAAATTCCTGTCTTGACTTTCCCACAATAATGGACTGTAATCCAAATTCAAATAAACACTTTCTTCTCTAAGTTACTTTCAGTCAGAGTATTTGCCACAGCACAAAAAAGTGAAACTAGAACAGCTATAAACTATTTTTAATAGTGAGTTTTAGAGAGAATATGGATGTTAGAGCCTTCTTACATTGCTGATGGAGATATGGAATAAGACAGCCTCCGTGGAAAACAGTCTAACATTTCATAAGGGGTGGGCATGGATGGGGGAATGAGTCTAAATTTGATTAAGAAATGTTGTATGATATGTACTCAATAAAAATTAACTTAAAAAAAGAGTTAAGTAGAGAAGGCTGGAGATATGGCCTGGCTGTTAAGAGCACTGGCTGCTCTTACAGAGAACCTGGGTTTGATTCCCAACACCCACATGGCAGCTAACAACCATCAGTAACTCCAGTTCCAGGGAGATCCAACACCTCTTCTGACCTCCTTGGGCATTGTATGACACATGTGTACCTACCTACATGCAAGCAATACACTCATACACATAAAATAAAAATAATAAACAAAAAAAGTTAAGTAGAACTATCCTGCAGTTCTATGAATAGGTATATGCACCAAAGAATTGAAAACTCAGTTCCATCAAACAGATGAATATATAAATGAACATCAGTATACATGGAATATTGCTCATAAAATGAATGAAATTCAGATACTACAGTATGAGTGAACCTTGTCATCTTTAAGACTGTTAAGTTTATGTTGTGTGTATCAAGTAAATAAATAAAGGAAAGAAAGACCATAGAAGCAAAAGCAGGGGTGTTACATGTAGCTCCACATCCTGACAAATCCTCATGACTCAGCTGGGCATGGCTCAGCTTACAGCTGCCTATGAAGTTATATTGGTATGTGTGGGAGGGAGGGTGGGGAAAGGCTATCTGAATAGGATTATAAGGCACCACGAAGGGCCAAATGCAACCTGAGCTGTATACTGTGGACACAAGACGTTTATCACAGAAGGTGGCTTCGCTCTTTGTCATAACTACTCCTGTTTACCAATGTTCGAAGGGTCTTTCAGTTCCATGCTGAATAAAGAACAGAATAGTTTGTGAGTAACTGAACCATCCCACTCTAAAGGCTCAGGTCATTTCCCTTCAACATCCCTCACGCAAAGCTGGCAGTCAGTGTGCAAGCAGCCTGGTCCAGTGAGTTTCTGCTGTAGAAACTATTCAATTATCCGCAGTGTAAGAGTGGCATGTACATATACCATGCCCATGTTCATTTGAAAATTTACATGGAACATGTAGCCATTCACCATCTCCTAACTACTCCAAGAATAAACATTGTTGTCACTGATAACATAAACATATCAGATCATTTAAAACAGCAATACAGCGTATCAGCGGCTAATCTCTGCATGCCTTGCCACCTAAGATTTTCCCTGTTTGTTCAGTTCCAATGATTCTCTCCAGTTAACCCCCACTGCTTTCAATTTTTACTCGATTTCTAACAGAAATAGAGCTGCTTAATAGTACAGGTCATCTGTATTATAATCATGTATTATAGCTGCATGGAATGTATATGTAGTCATGATTTTGCAGAAGTCCTCCCAGTCCTCTGGCTCTTACAGCCTGTCCACCCCTTTTCCATGATGTTCCTTGATCCCTAAGTGTAATTTTGCAGTGAATGAAGGTTATTACAGAGAACACGACTGGACAAAGTGCAGAGAATAGGTGCTTGTGGAGTGTCTGTCCCGAAGGAGATATTTTGTCCATTCTGGTGTATGAGATGAGGCATACTGAAGAAAAGAATAAGCAGATGGAATATATACATATATGTATATGTACTGTGTGTTGCTAATGTAGAGCGGCAGCTAATAAACAAGGAAGGCATGACAAGAAAATCAGACTACATATCTGTGGATTCTGCATCAGCAGATTGAACCAACGTCTGATTGAAAATAATCAGAAACAAAAATTCCATCTGGAGTGAATATATACAGACATTTTCCCTAAGCAATACAACATAAAAACTATTGGATTAGAGTTTGCATCGTTAAGCATTACAAGCAACCTTAAATAATGTGAAAGTTCAGGGGGCACAGCAAATCAGGATCTATTTAATGTAAAAGATTTGAGTGTCCTTTGATTATGGGGTGGGGTGTCCTAGAGCCAATTCTGCACATCTTAACGATGTCTGTGTCTTATGCAACAGCACAGACTGATTTCTCCTATTCCTCCATTGGTTTCTGTAGCCCTGTTTCACTATATCTTCATTCTGAGACCCAGGCTGAAGGAGCAGCCCTTGTCTGAGACGTGCTGGCTGCAGGAAGGGAAAGAAGAGGTTCCCAGAGCCACACAAAAGCTCTCAAGCACCAGCACTGTAGGGCCACTAGAAAGGAGTCACACAGCCAGGCCTAGCAGGCCTAGCAGGTTCCCAGCAGAGGAGTAGAGCCTCTTAGGGATGAGGCAAGAATACCTACCTGTTCCCAGATAGGGCTTCCCTCAGCCTTCCTTTGGAGAAGATAGCAACCCACGGGCCTTGTTTCCTCATCAACTTTCCAGGCTTCTGATACTTTAGAATTGGGAAAGAAAACCATTAACATCCATGAATTTTGTTTACCCTATTATGAAAAGTAATATATTCTTTAAAACCGGATTTGCTATAGCAAATAAATAAATGAACAGCCTATCAATAGTTGGAGTCTAGTCTTTCTCCACTTGGGAATGTGGTTATGGGGAGTAGTCCTGTTCCAGCCCGTCGTAGCCAGCGCTCAGTCCTTTCCCACTGTTTCAGTTACAACTGCTAAATGACAAACAAATTGTCCCCAGTCATAATAACTAAACTATCAGTAAGCAGTTATCTGCTTATGATTCTGTATGCCAGCCAGGATTTTTCAGAGAGGTTCCCCTCTGTCTCATGTGGTTTTGTCTGGAGGCTCCCTGCATCTGAGAGGTCAGTAATGCTGTCACACACACACACACACACACACACACACACACACACACACATTCACATTGGTCACTGAATCCATAGCTAACAGAGAAGGAGTGAGCCATCAAGGATGTGAAGATGGCCACTGTACCTGAATCCAACTTGGATTCCATATATTTTAGAAGATAAGCAAAGAATGGAAGTTCCAAAACCATCTAAAGCCAACATTTAGAGGTCAAGAACCTTCAGTGCAGGAAATGGAGGTTCCTGCTAAGATATCAGTAGTTTCCAAAACAACATTGTCACAAATGAATTGGATCATTGGATCTCAGGCATTAAGAGGTAGCACCTTGGAAGAACCTCGTTGGTGTTACAGGTCAGACATGGTACAGAGCTAGGCACCTGAGGACTCCTGGTCTACCTGAAAAAGCCCCGGACAGACTTTCACAGAGTATTATATGCCTTGCACCGTCACTGTCCCACTTAAAGTTGCCCTTCACCCCACTCGGGCTCACAGGAATCTAACCAAGCTTACTGTGTGGCCACAGTGATCCTCCATCAGAGGATCACTGCTTGCTCCCTTACCCTCCGACTTCCAGCAATACCAACATTAATTTTGGGGGGCTTACCCTCTAACTCACCCACATCTTTCTATTTCTGTACTCTTTGCTTTAAATCCTCTCCTGACCGTCTCCACTCATGAAGAAACTCTTAGGGAGTCTGTAATGCAGTGAGCAAAATGCTGGTCCCTGGTTGATCCCAAAGCATGCTGGGTATGAATGTTACTACAGTGACCAGAGCTGAGGCAGAGCTGAGGCCCTCGGCAGGAGGCAGCAATGGCAGTGTCCACAGCATGTAGAATCACTCAAGCAAAAACCACATGCAAAGACGGGAGGACTAGAGGTGCATGAAATTAGAGATGGACAGAACAGGTCTCTATAGAGAAAATACCACCATCGTCTCCAATTTTTTTCCCCATCAGAGAGATAATGGATACCAAGTCCCATTTGTTCACCAGTATTTGATCCAAGATCTTTCTTAGGGGATGTAGCAATGCTTTAAGAAATCCGGGGTGTGTGCTTTACTTTTACTTACAGAATATCTTCAAATAGAAGGTTCCCGTCATCTGTATGGTACATGAGTCATCAGCTATCACAGAACAAGGAATGTGAGCCAGAATAAAGGTCAGGTCAGCAGGAAACGAGTGAGGTGAGTTTTCAGAAGGTTGCAGCAAGCAGATGATGGTCACTGAAGATGTAGATACCAGTCCTGGACTCATGTAAAGCTCCTTTGGAAAAGGAGCCCTGCAAATTTGACCACATTTAAAATTTGAGGTAGAGATTGTCCTGGGTTATCTAGTGGCCGCCAAAATATCACAAATGTCTTCCCAAAGGAGATGCCAAGAGACAGACCTAGCGGAGACTGTGAATCTGAAGCAGAGAGACTGCTGATAATCCTGGTTAGATAAGCGCTGGTAAGGACAGCAGTCAGGAAGAGACTTGTCCTTAGAACCTCTGGAGGGAGTGTTCTCCCTGTGGCCTTTAGTTTCAGCAAGAGAAATGGAGCTCAGGTTTTTGGTCTTCAGAATGACAACAGGATTAAGTTGTGCTGCTTAAGGCTGCTACATGTGTGGCTGTTTGTTATAGCAGACACAGACAATTCATAGAGATGAGTCTATCAGATGAGTAGTACAAGCAGCAACTCATTTTTTGCACCATAATAAATGAGACAAAAGAGAAGCAGCAGCCCCTTCCCCAAACTCTTCTTTCACCCATACAACTAGAGACAAATGGTAAACAGTACAGGCTACTGAGCTGGAGGGTTGGAGAGAGGCTGATGGAGGGAGACCTGCAAAGGGATGGCTGGAGCCTGAGAGGCAAGAATCCCAGAAGTCGTGGATAGCTGGGTGCACATGCATGGCTCACTCTCTTCCCTGCTGTGGGTTTGCTCATACAGAGACTCTACCATCCACATTAGCTCCTTTACTGTTTCTCCTTAATGGACATAATTTCCATAAGGACAGAGACTTCTGCTTCTCTGTTGTTGAGAACAGTGCCTAGAACGTAGTAGGTACTCAGTAAATACTCAAGGTATAAGGAAATCAAGCAGGTAAAACTTTGGATTAAATCTGTAATGATACTGGAACCCCAGATTAATATCAAGATTAATCAAAACATAAATGTACCTGTTTGAAAATTACTTGGTCCCAATCCATAGTGAGATCATTACAGAAGTACAGAGCCTTCAGAAACTGTATTTTAGTGCCTTTTAAAAATTCATGGATTAAGCCAGGCATGGTGGCACACGCCTTTAATCCTACTACTTAGGAGGCAGAGGCAGGCAAATCTTTGTGAGTTCAATGCCAGCCTGGTCTACAGAGTGAGTTCCAGGCCAGCTGATGCTACAGGGAGACCCTGTCTCAAAAGGACAAAAAAAAAAAAAAAATCATGGATTAAAAAAAATAGCATAGTCAATAAAGGCCAATAAAAAATTCAGTAATGCCTTTAATTATTCTGTATTAGTTATAACATGCCTACTTCTTTCAATGGTCATCAATGTGCAGAAGAGACAAATATTTTGAGAAGAGTATATGCATCATAAATATTGATAGTTCTGTAGTAATCATGAGCTCCCTGGAGTGCATGGCCTGGAAGTTCAAACTTACAGACCAACCCATCCAGAGAAAGCAGGGCACAAAGTAGTCCATGTTTGGACCAGGATCCTAAAATCTCATTAGTGTCCAAGACAGGACCAGTCCCAGGACTGAATCCCAGCCCAGTTATGCTTCAGTGGCCCCTCGTGAGGTATGTCTATGAACTTCCTGAACATCATCACCTAGGCTACCTGATGTGAGTTCATAGACTGGAATCTGGCTATAAGAGGAGGACATAGCCAGGCATGGTGTCACATGCCTTTAATCCTAGCACTTGGGAGGCAGAGGCAGGCGGATCTTTGTGAGTTCAAGGCCAGCCTGGTCTACAGAGTGAGTCCCAGGCCAGCTGGGGCTATAGGGAGACCCTGCCTCAAAAAAGAAGTTACAACTTAACATTTTCTTAATTAAAAAAAAAAAAAAAAAAGGCCACACACTTTCATTTAGCACAGAGCCCTGTAAATTATATAGCCAGGACTGTGTTTGGATCTAACTTCATCTTATTCTTAGTTTGCTCATTAAGGAGATAGAGCCTTTGTTATTGGCTCTCAGAATCTGGTGGGCTATCAGCTCTGGCATGTGGAATTGCAATATTCCAAGGCTAGAGATTTGAAGGAGGGGCAGGGCATAGCCCAATAGTTGAGGAGGTTTTCACCCTCAGAGTTCAAAGGAAGGGTCTGCAGCTGAGAGTGAGTCTTCTCAAGATCCACACTGGACCACAGGGCCTGCTTTGAAGAGCTTGCACAGTATCTGTGAATGCACATGCTCCTCCAGCACCATGCACTGTGCTCTCCTGCTCCTCCAGCACCATGCACTGCGCTCTCCTGCTCCTCCAGCACTGTGCACTGTACTCTCCTGCTCCTCCAGCTCCGTGCACTGCACTCTCCTGCTCCTCCAGCCCCATGCACTGCACTCTCCCACTCCTCCAGCACCCTGCACTGCGCCCTCCTGCTCCTCCAGCACCATGCACTGTGCCCTCCTGCTCCTCCAGCACCATGCACTGTGCTCTCCTGCTCCTCCAGCACCGTGCACTGCACTCTCCTGCTCCTCCAGCACCATGCACTGCACCCTCCTGCTCCTCCAGTACCATGCACTGTGCCCTCCTGCTCCTCCAGTACCTGGCACTGTGCTCTCCTGCTCCTCTAGCACTGTACACTGCACTCTCCTGCTCCTCCAGCACCGTGCACTGCACTCTCCTGCTCCTCCAGCACCGTGCACTGCAGGTCCTGCTCCTCCAGCACCATGCACTGCACTCTCCTGCTCCTCCAGCACCATGCACTGCACTCTCCTGCTCCTCCAGCACCGTGCACTGCAGGTCCTGCTCCTCCAGCACCATGCACTGCACTCTCCTGCTCCTCCAGCACCGTGCACTGCACTCTCCTGCTCCTCCAGCACCCTGCACTGCACTCTCCTGCTCCTCCAGCACCGTGCACTGCAGGTCCTGCTCCTCCAGCACCATGCACTGCACTCTCCTGCTTCTCCAGCACCCTGCACTGCGCTCTCCTGCTCCTCCAGCTCCATGCACTGCAGGTCCTGCTCATCCAGCACCCTGCACTGCGCCCTCCTGCTCCTCCAGCACCATGCACTGTGCTCTCCTGCTCCTCCAGCACCATGCACTGCACTCTCCTGCTCCTCCAGCACCCTGCACTGCACTCTCCTGCTCCTCCAGCACCATGAACTGCACTCTCCTGCTCCTTCAGCACCGTGCACTGTGCCCTCCTCCTCCTCCAGCACCGTGCACTGCACTCTCCTGCTCCTCCAGCACCATGCACTGCACTCTCCTGCTCCTCCAGCACCACGCACTGTGCTCTCCTGCTCCTCCAGCACCATGCACTGTGCCCTCCTGCTCCTCCAGCACCGTGCACTGCGCTCTCCTGCTCCTCCAGCACCCTGCACTGCACTCTCCTGCTCCTCCAGCACCATGCACTGCGCTCTCCTGCTCCTCCAGCACCGTGCACTGCGCCCCCCTGCTCCTCCAGCTCCATGCACTGCACTCTCCTGCTCCTCCAGCACCGTGCACTGCACTCTCCTGCTCCTCCAGCACCATGCACTGCGCACTCCTGCTCATCCAGCACCCTGCACTGCACTCTCCTGCTCCTCCAGCTCCATGCACTGCACTCTCCTGCTCCTCCAGCTCCATGCACTGCACTCTCCTGCTCCTCCAGCACCATGCACTGTACTCTCCTGCTCCTCCAGCACCATGCACTGCACTCTCCTGCTCCTCCAGCACCATGCACTGTACTCTCCTGCTCCTCCAGCACCATGCACTGCACTCTCCTGCTCCTCCAGCTCCATGCACTGCACTCTCCTGCTCCTCCAGCACCATGCACTGCACTCTCCTGCTCCTCCAGCACCATGCACTGCACTCTCCTGCTCCTCCAGCTCCATGCACTGTGCTCTCCTGCTCCTCCGGCACCATGCACTATGCTCTCCTGCTCCTCCAGCTCCATGCACTGCGCTCTCCTGCTCCTCCAGCACCGTGCACTGCGCTCTCCTGCTCCTCCAGCACCGTGCACTGCGCTCTCCTGCTCCTCCAGCACCGTGCACTGCGCTCTCCTGCTCCTCCAGCACCGTGCACTGCGCTCTCCTGCTCCTCCAGCACCGTGCACTGCCCTCCTCCTTCCTTGCTTCTGTGTCTGGGCCTCTGTGATCACTACATTCACGACTGATCAGAAAGTGCACAGAAACAGACCTTAATGACTTTTTCTCTCATTTGTTTGAACTTACACCGTATTTGTCCAGCCTTTGTTGAAAAATCGCATTTCTCTCTTCTCTGCAAGATTCAAGTGGTTGCAGGTGCCCACTGTGCTGTGGGCCAAAGTGCAATATGCTACTGTCAATAGCCTGAAACAATTTATAGGAAAAGTACAATAGCAGGTAGCATCAGTGGTGGCATCCATATATCCCACTGGAACAGCCGAGCCTAGGAGTGAAGAGAGTTTGGAAAAGCTTGGTTCTCATTGTGACTATTGACGAGTCTCTGGATGACCCTAAGTAATACTTATACATTCTCAGCATATAAAATCGGAATAATAAAGTTATGTCTACAAACATGATTTTATGGTGATGAACTGATGTGTCTGGACGTGCTTTGCAAATTGGAAAGTGTTAGTTGCTTAATGATACTGTTGACTCAAGTCTTAAAGAGGAGTTTTTCTGTAAGATGGGTCATTCCAGGTGGCCGGCCACCTGTCATCTGCCAAGGTTAACAATAAATTATAATAGTATTGCATGATATGAGTTAGGCCATGAACTAGGTGTTAGGAAGGAAAAAATGCTGGAAAATCAGGGTTGGACAGATCAGAAAAATTAAAAGGGCCTGGGGCAGATCTGTGTTCCAGGAAAGACTTACCCCACCGTGGCCCCAGTCCAGCCTTGTCAACCTATTCATAGATTGTACCTTTGCTAGAAGGGAGATAATGAAACTACCCTGGTATCAGGCAGCCTTAATCGGGAATGCCAAGTATTTACAGAAATTGACCATGAATGTATGGTTTCAGAAACTGGGGGCTTTGAGACCCAAAAAAAATCTTATTCTGAGGGATGCCATTTGTTGCAAAGAAGGGACTTGTACACAACCTCATTAGCTTTGAGAGTGAAGACCACATCCATAGCTCCCTAAGCTAATAATCCAGGGAGAGCCATCCCCCAGGTTATTTCAGACAATCTTCCATGTATTTCAGGAACACTCCTTTGTAAGCCTATGTAGATAGGTCATTACATGTATAATGGTGGTTGATTTAGATTTGATGGTAAAATTGGGGTCTACCTAGACTAAGTCTAAATGCATCATTAGTGAGCTACTATGAGGATCTGTTTTAAAAGAGCCACTTGAATCATTTAGGCTAAAGTGCAACCATAATTGGCAAGTCTGACCAGTCTGGAGCTGCTGTCCCAGGACCATTGAGCCCCTATGCATCCCCCAATCCTGTCCTTACTCGTGCTCTTCATCCTGACATGATGGCCCCCAACTCCTCTGTGGGGAGGAGTGTGGTCAGTGCAAGAGGATGGGGAGAAGCCACAGAATTATCCAAGTGAAGGCACAATAGAAAATGTTCTCAACACATTCTGGGAACTGAGTGGTAAAAAAAAATTATTTTATCAGTGATGAGGGTTCAGGGATGCTTCAAAAAGGAGATGACATTTGACCTGAATTATTAAGGAAAAGTACATTGCTTTAGGGCAAAGAACAGGAAGGAGGACATGCTAGGTGGAGACGAAAGGAGCCAGGATGAGAGACTTCAGATGTGACATAAGAACAAAGTGTTCAGGACAGTGTGTGCACAGGGCAGGAGGATGTCCCCAGTACTGGTACTCGCCATTTTATATAGTCAAGAAACTTCACATGCCCAGAACAGATAGAATACAGGGTAGGAAGATCTGGAAGTCAGACTGAGTGTGGTTTGAGATCTTGGGAGGAGTGTGTGTGTGTGTGTGTGTGTGTGTGTGTGTGTGTGTGTGTGTAGCTGTGAAGAGCATACTACAAGTGTTGGATTTTTATTTGCATTATATTTTAGCCAATGAATCCATAGTCAGAAGTATCTCAGTAAGAATGGTCTAGGTTAGATCCCAAGAAAAAATACAACTCCCAAATATCAGGGTCTTAAAAACATTAAATTTTTTGCCTTTATTTTTTTATTGAACTTTTGTAGTTTCATAGAATAGTTCTTTTTTTTTGGGGGGGGGGGTATTTTTGAAACAAGGTCTCCATTTAGTCCCAGTTGGCCTAGAGCTCGCTCTGTAGAACAGACTGGCCTTGAACTCAAAGAGATCCACCTGCCTCTGCCTCCCCGAGTGCTGGGATTAAAGACGTATGCCACCACGCCCAGCCATGGAATAGTTCTTAATCAAGTTTAGACCCCTACCCCATCCATGTCCCTCCAACCCCCCACCAGACCTCATGCATTCTGCCATATATGGTAAGTCCTATCTAGTCAAGCATTTGTACCCAGATGTCCTTAAGTGTAAATTCACCCACCGCAGTCTAGTCAGCCCATCTAGAGATCGTAAGTAAGCCATATTTTCCCTCACCCAGTAATAATCAGTCTTCAGTATTTCTCAGTCTAGGGCTGGCCTGCCATCCATTTCTCTCCTCCCCTTTGGGCCGTTGTTTAATGGGGTTGGCATGAGTCCTGTACCCAATGCCACCATTGCCACATGTTTACATATGCAAGCGTCCAGTGGCCTGAAAGCCTCTGCTCCCTGTGTTCATGAACCAACCCAGGCTCTTATAATCTTTCCACCCCCTCTTCCAAAATGGTTCCTGAACCATGGGTGGGGGAGGTTCAGTAGAGAAGTCCTACCCAGGGACACACACTCTGCCCTCTCTTATTCTTTAGAACTTGGCCAGTTGTGGCCTTCTGTGTGCATCATATTCTGTTATATGAGGAAGCTCCATTGGTGAGGGTTGAGAGATGCATTAATTTTCTCTCTACCCTTCCCTCGCTATGTTCCATGAGCCTGACATGCAGAGGTTCATGTAGATGTGTCACTGGGACTGGGCATCTCTCAGATGTATATTCTGTGTGTCTGACCAGTTGTGGAGCTCTGCAGAAGTCTCCATCTGTTGCAATAAGAAGCTTCCTTGATCAGTGTTGCACGGTATGCTTGTCTAGGATCCATTTTTAGCATATGGTAAGAAGTTTCATTTGTCTAGAGATATGACAGAGCTAGGGTTTCCTCTAGGATCTATGTCCTCTAAACAGTTATTTCTTATTTTTCTCTAAATTGCATTTTATTTTTTTCCAATTTTTTATTTTTATTTTTTTATTTTTTTTAATTTTATTTATTTCCGTATGTGTATGAATGTGTTGTCTGCATGCAAGTTTGTGCACCCATGACGTGCAATGCCGCGGAGGTCAGAAGAGGGTCTCAGATTCCCCTGGAACTGGAGTTCTCCTGGAATTGGAGTTTCAGACGGTTCTCGGCCGCCATGTGGGTGCTGGGGATCGAACCCGGGTCCTCTGCAAGAGCGGTCGGCGCTCTTAACCGCTAGGCCATCTCTCCAGCCCCATATTTTTATTTTATTTTTTTTATATTTTTTTTTAATTTTTATTTATTTTATTTAGGTGTATGAGTGTTACTGTCTGCTGTAGGTTTGTGCACCCGTGTCATTGGCAATGCCGCGGAGGTCAGAAGAGGTGTCGGGGATTCCCCTGGAACTGAGTTCTCCTGGAATTTGGAGTTTACGACGGTTCTCCAGCTGCCCATGTGTGCTGGGCTGACTTGTTAATAAGTTATTTTTTTAAGTACAAGCATCCTTCATGTAAACACTTTGCAAGAGCTGTGCCCAAAACCCACACAGCCCATGGTACCACCATCCATGCTGGTGGGGGCTTATAGTACATATAAGTTGATCAAATAATAGTCCAACTTATTTGCTGTTAGTTGTCAACCATTCACCCAATCACAGCCTTACATTTACCATCGCCCCTTCTTCTGCAGATTGTCTAGGCTTAGAACAGGGGCACAGGGTGAACGAGAAGCAAAACATCTACTTTCTCTAGAGATGTCGTTTTGGACTCTGATCAGTTCGGCTGTTCCGTTTCATGGTTGGACAGTTTTTTCCAGGAATAACCTTTCAATCCTACTAATAAAGCACACGCAATAGATAATAGGTATTTAAACAGTACTAATTATCATGGTAGGTTACTTTGGTATAGACACATAGTTGGATGGTATGCTAATCCATTAATTATATTTTTTCTGTAAAAGATGACAAGGTCTTACTGGTGGCTTATAACTTCTCCTAACCACTAGAGGTTGTAAGCTTCTGGCATCAGCCAGCAGGTTATTCTCCAAGGAGAGAACTAATAGCCCAATTAGATTTGGGATATACAGACCATGTGGCTGCCACTGCTGCCAGTTTTCCAGGCAGGTGAGGTGTAGCTGATTGCTGATGGAGGAGTCTTGCTTGACTCAAGCGACCTATATTTGCTTTATTGGTTAGTGGCCTTTGATAACACTCTGGGCATTCCAGAAACCAACTTGTACACTTGCAATGTGGTCTCAATAACACTCTTTCCCATGATTACATCGGGTCTTCGACAGCAGAGCCTTATCTGCCTCTCTTCTTGCAGTATCCCAGTTTTCGGCAAGAAGCCTTTACCTTTTGGGGGGCGGGGCTTGGATATCCTGGCCAACATCCCTCCTGCAGAAAATCCATTGCTGATATCAGACTCTCCTGTATTAAATATTTTGCTTAAATCCACAGCTTGAAAAGACTTTAGTATTATATTTGGCTTCTGAATAGAAATAATCCTTTTCACATTTCCTATGTTTACTTGTCAATTAAAAAAGCAGTTATGGGCTGGAGAGATGGCCTAGCGGTTAAGAGTGCCAACCTTGCTCTTCAGAGGACCCGGTTCGATCCCCAGCACCCACATGGCGGCCAAGAACCATCTGAAACTCTCAATTCCAGGAGAACTCCCGTTCCAGGGGAATCCCGACACCCTCTTCTGCTGCCCTCTGCCAGCATTACACGACACAGGTGCACACACCTTGCATGCAGACAGTACATTCACTACACTACAGAAATAAATAAATAAATAAAAAAAATAAAAAAAAAAAGAAAGCAGTTATACCAGTTTTGTAGGAGATTAACCTCTATAACAGTCTATATTACATTTAGGAATGACTTCATTACCACTCATGTATTTCTTTGTTCTAAGAAAAGAAGGTAAGAAAGTCTCTCATATAAAACTCCGTGGCCACTAGAAGTTAAGGTTCATTAGGACTCTATATAAACAGTTGTACAAATTAGGATCCACAGAGATGTTTGATGCCTGTAGCAGTCTGAGCTTTTCTTCCTTTTAATGTTTAGATGGGCCAACGTCTCTGCTGTATTCTTGAGTATTTCTTGGTACATCCTGCAAATTGCAAAGCTGTATCTTTTACGTTTCTCAGCCATTTATTGGTATGATGTTTTGACCTATGGGAACATACAAATCTTTTCCCCTAGTTAGTTTTAAGATTTAAAATTGAAAATTTGACAAAACGTATTATACTATACTAAACTCATAATCCCCCCCCTGTTTTTTTAGGTTTCTTATTTCTTGACCCCATGAGGTCTCAAAAAGGCAGTTGTAGTACCCATACCTATCGGCAGGTAAATGTGCTGTAATTACTGTCATTACAATTACCCAGCTCTCTTGTTGGTTGACTGTATAGCTGTTAAGTTATCTGGGGAAGCAGAGCTTCTATTCCTTACATCGTTAATTTCCTTACATGTACGTGAATAAGAGAATGTTACAAGATCGATTAGCTGTATAACAAGAACCCATTATGGCAAGTCCCTGTCGTATTCACCTGTTAGTACACTAGGTGATCTCACAGAATTTTATACATTCTTAAGTTGAATACAAAATGGATAATTATTGGATTTTACTAATCTTACTCCCCCACTTCTTCTTATGATCATTACCCGTCCTTTTATAAAACCTTAAAACAATGTTGTTTTAATATAGATATTTTTACTTTTACTGAGTCCTAAAATACCACATAGTTTTAGATAGAGTTTGGGCAAAGTTGGATACTTGTTAAACTCACATCAATTAAAATACATTAATCGAATATATACACCCTTGTCCCTCTCCACACCCCTCCCACCCCTCCATGTCCCCATTTCAGTCAGTTTTTGAGGCAGTCATTTCTGTTGTTCTTTTTCCACTTGATCCCTCCCACAGGAGACGTATTTACAACTGGGTTATTGTGCTAGGCATCCACAGATGAGGGATACATTCATCCTTCGTTTTTCTGGTTACTGGTTTACTTCACTTACATAATATCTGCTAGCTTCCATCCCATTTACCTGCAACAGTTCATTGATGTTATCTTATTTACTGCTGCATAGAACTCCAGTGTGTACATTATACCAACATTTTCTCTATCCATTTCCCCCATCAGTTGGGGATTTTGGGTTGGTTCCAGCTTTTTGCTTATTGGACCAGGCTGCAATAAACATATAGCGTGCTTGTATTTCTGCAGTTAAGAGATCTTGAGGGTACATTACCAGGAGTGGCTATGGCTGGGTCAAATGGCAAGCTCATTTTGAGTTCTTCCAAGGGTTTTCCTCCACACTACTTTCCAAATGAGGCCTATCAGTTTACATCCCACCAGCAATGGATGAGTGTTCCTCTTTCCCACAACCCTCTCCAGCACTTGCATTCATTTGTTTTCTTGATCCTAGCCAGTCTTATCGGAGTGAGATACATCCCTTAAAATTGCCTTTAATTTGCATTTCCTTGATATTAAGCCATGTTGAACATTTTTAGAGTCCTCATGTCTCTAATTCCTCCTCTGTGAAGTCTCTATTCGTTCTTTGCTCCATCTTTTGAGTGATTCATTTGTTTTCTTTCTTTGTTTTTTGAGTAGTTGTATTACTCTGGAAATCCAATGCTTTGTCAGATGTATGCAGTGAAGGTTTCCTCCCACTCTTGTGGGTTTTCTCATTCACATTACCTTGAATTGTTTCTCTTTTGGATGTACAGAGCATTTGAGTGAGACTCTGTCCCATTTGTCAATTGTCGATCTATTTCTTTGTGCAGTTGCTGTTGACTTAGGACAGTCTTTTCCTACATTATTGTCTTCTAGTCTGCTGCCAACATTTTACTTCATCATTCTCAGAGTTTGGTATTTCACGTTGAGGTCTTTGATCCATCTGGAATTGACTTTTGTACAGGGCAAGAGGTAGGGGTTTAATTTCATTCTTCTACAGGTGGTGATCCAGTTTTGCCAACACCACTTGCTGAAGATGCTGTCTTTCCTCCATTGTGTCTTCTTGGCCCCCTTGTCAAATATGAGGTGGCTGAAATGATATGTGCTCAGATTTGGATCTTTAGTTTTGTTCCCTTGGTTAACTGTCTGTTTTTGTACCAGGACCAAGCTGTTTTTATGACTATAGCCCTGTAGTATAGTTTGAAGTGTGGTACAGAGATCCCCCCTGTATCACTCTTTTCACTCAGGGGTGTTTTGGCTATTCAGGGTCTTTTGTTTTTCCAAATGAAATTAAGGATTATTTTTCCAAGCCTGTGAAGAAACTCTTGGGTATTTTAATTGGGATTGCATTAAATCTGTACAAGAGTTTGGGTAGAATGGACATTTTTACTATATTTATTTTCCCAATCCATGATTATGGGAGGGCTTTCCATCTTCTGATGTCTTCTTCAATTTCCTTCTTCAGGGTTTTAAAATTTTTGTTATAGAGATCCTTGGTGTCTTTGGTTAGGTTTGTTCCTAGGTATTTTATTGTTTTTGAGGCTATTTTGAGTGGAGAGGTCTCCTTGTATTCTTTCTTCAGTTGCTTGTTGTTGGTGTAAAGAAAGACTACTGATTTTTCTAGATTTATTTTGTATCCTGCCACTTTACTGAAGCTCTTAAATCGTTTCTAGGAGTTTTCTGGTCGAGTTCTTAGCATACCTTAAGTACACAATCATATCATCAGCAAAAAGGGATAGCTTGACTTCCTCTTTCCCAAATAGAGCTCTTTAATTTCCTTTCCTTGCCTTATTACCCTAGCAAGTGTTTCAAGCACTATATTGAAGAGGAGTGGTGACAGGGGGCAGACTTGCCAAGTTCCTACCTTTAAGGGGAATGCTTCTGTCGTTTCCCCATTTAGGATGATATTGGCTGTGGGTTTCCTGTATATGGCTTTGATTACATTGAGGAACGATCCTTCCAATCCAATTCCCTCTAAGACTTTAAGCATGAAGGGATGCTGAATTTTGTCAAAGGCTTTTTCCACATCAATTGAGATGATTGTATGGTTTTTGTCTTTTATTTCATTTATGTGTTTGATGATATTTATTGATTTTTGTATATATACTGCATTTCTGGAATGAATCCAACTTGGTCATGATGGATGATCTTCTTGATGTGGATCTGTATGCGATTTGCAAGTATTTTATTTAGAATTTTTGCATCTGTGTTCATTAAGGAGATGGGTCTATAGTTCTCCTTTTTGGTTGTATCTTTGCCTGGTTTTGGTAATAGAGTGATGCTGGCTTCATAGAAGGATTCTGGGAGAACTCCCTCCATTTGTATCCTTCTAAACAACTTGAGTAGTAATGGTTGTAAGTCTTTTTGAAATATTTTATAGAATTCTGCCATGAAACCATCTGGGCCTGGGCTTTTCTTAGTTGGGAGGCTTCTTATTACATCTTCGATTTCTTCATATATTATTGGTCTATTTAAGCTGTTGATCTCTTCTTGGTTGAGCTTTCGTGATTCCCAGGATTTCAGATATTCATCCATTTCTCCTAAGTTTTCAAATTTAGTAGAGTATAGGGTTTTGAAGTATTCCCGTATGATTATCTGGATCTTTTCATTGTCTGTTGTGATATTTCCCCTTTCATCACAGATTCTATCGATTTGGAGTTGTTTCTTCTTTCTTTTGGTTAACTGGGCTAGAGATCTGTCTATCTTGTTTATTCTCTCAAAGAATAAACTTTTGGATTCATTGATTTTTTATATAGTTTTTTTTTTTTGTTTCTATTTCATTGATCTCTGCTCTGATTTTCGTTATTTCCTCTTGTCTGCTGCGTTTAGGGTTCATTTGTTGTTGTCTCTCAAGTATTTTTAGCTACAGTGTTAGATCGTTCACTTGTGCTCTTTCTATTTTTTTGATGTAGGCACTTAGGGCTATAAACTTCCCTCTTAGAACTGCTTTTAAAGTATCCCATAGGTTTTATTGTGTTGTATTATCATTGTCATTCAGTTCCAGGAATGTTTTTATTTCTTTCTTTATTTCTTCCTTGACTCATTCATTATTCAGGAGAGTGTTGTTTAGTCTCCATGTGTTCTTGTAGGTTGTAGCACTTATCCTGGTGTTATTATCACAGTGTGGTCTGATAGAATGCATGAGATTATTTCAATCTTTTTGTATTTGTTGAGTTTTTTCCTGTGTCCCAGTATATGGTCTATTTTGGAGACTGTTCCATGGGGTGCTGAGTAGAAAGTGTATTCTCTGGTGTTTGGGTGGAATATTTGATAGATGTCTGTGAGGTCCATTTGGTGTATTGTATCATTCAGTTCAGATGTCTCTCTATCCTTTGTCTTGTTAATCTGTCTAAAGGACTTAGTGGGGTATTGAAGTCCCCTACTATTAATGTACTAGGGTTAATCTGTGCCTTGAGATCCTGAAGAGTTGTCTTTATAAAGTTTGGTGCACCAGAGTTGTTGCATATATATTCATGATTGTGAGATCTTCATTGCCAATTGTCCCTTTAATAAAGAAGTAATGGGCCTCTTTGTCTCTTTGTTTCTTTTGCTTTGAAGTTATTTTGTCTGTATTTAAAATAGCAACACCTGCTTTCTTTTTTGTTTCATTTGCTTGGAATATTTTCTTCCATTCCCTTCACTTTAAGTTGGTGCCCTTTTTGAAATTGAGAGGGTTTCTTGTATAGACAGCATATTAGATGGATTTTGTTTCCTCACCATTCTCTCAGTCTATGTCTTTTGATTGGGGTGTTTAGTCCATTAACATTTAAGGTTATAATTGAAAGATGTGTTTGCTTCCTTTTACCTTACTTATCCATTTGGATTTTTTAGTCTCCAATTCTACTCCATGTGGTTATGTTTTATTAGTTTATTTTCCGGTGCTTGGGGATAGGTGTCCTTTCTTCTGCCCTTGAATTGCTTCAAGCACGTATTTTCTGAAGAGATTGGTTTTCGGACTGTAGTCTATCATCTTGTTTAGTCATAGAGTTTTCTCTCTCCTTCAACTAAAACTGACATTTTGGCGGGTAAAGTATTCTGGGTTGGCATCCAAGTCCTTTAACACATGGAATGCTTTGTCCATGTTCTTCTTGCTTTCATGTTTGTGCTTGAGAAGTCAGTTGTAATTCTGATGGGTTCCCTTTTGTATGTGACTTGTTTTTCTTTGTAGCTTTCAGAATTTTGTCTTTTTTTGGGCACTCTAGCATTTTAACTATGATAGGGCATGGGATTTTCTTTTCTGATCTTGTCTATTTGGAGGCTTATGTGCTTTCTGTATTGTATGGGTTTGTCTATTTTTAGTTGGGGGAAATTTTCATCTATTATTCTGTTAAAGATCTGATCAGTGCTATTCTCTTGAGATTCTTCTCCTTCCTCTATTCCTATGATGCGGAGGTTTGATCTTTTCATAGTGTCCCATATTTCCTGGTTGTTCCACTTTTGTGTGTTTTTAAATTTTTCATAATCTTTATTTGAGCTTTTTAATTGCTCTGTATTATCTTTCTGATATTCTTTGTTCTGCTTCCTCCATTCTATTTCTGAGGCTTTTTCCTTTCCTTTCTTCTGGATTGGATGAGTGTTCTATTTCCTTTTTCATTTCATCCTGTGATTTCTTTAGTATTTCCATTTCCTTTTTGAGCTTCTCAATCTCTTCTTGGTGCTCCTTACTTCACTGGTTGGCTTCCTTTTTCAGTGTTTCTACTTCCTTCCGGAGTTTGTTTTTGTCTCCCTCTAGTTCTTTCTGAAGTTTGTCATTGTATCCCTCTAGTTCCTTTTTGAGTTTTTCATTCTCTCTCCTTAGTTCTCTGACTTCTTTATTTTCTTTAATTTCTCTGCAGAGGTCTGCAATTATTCCTCTAAGATCTGTTTCTTGGGTCACCTCCAGGGGGATCCCACTGTAGCTATCTCCTACAGGGTTGGTAGAGCTTGGTGTGGAATTATCCTGCACCTTTCCCCTGTTATCCCTTCACTATTTCCCTGGCATGAGGGTTTCCCTTTTTTTTTTTTTTTTTCTGCCTGTGCCTGACTTAGCCAGCGCCCCCGTACCTGTCTGGAGCGAGTTCCGGGCTCCTGTGCTTCAGGAGCACCCCATATAAAGACACAATGGCACTGAACCAAACCCACCTGGCACCGGCTGCCAAGGTGAAGGGCAGCTCTGCCCAGACAGCCACCCCCTACAGGGTTTAGAGTTTAGACCCTTTTCCAGCAACCCAAGAGTCAATCTACCCTAAAATCTACCTGTCTGGAGTTAGTTCCAGGCTCCTGTGCTTCAGGAGCACCCCACACTAAACAGTTATTTCATGTTATTTTTTTTATTTTATTTATTTTTGTATCTGTATGAGTGTACTGTCTGCATGTAGGTCTGTGCACCCGTGTCATGCAATGCCGCGGAGGTCAGAAGAGGGTGTCGGATTCCCCTGGAACTGGAGTTCTCCTGGAATTGGAGTTACAGACGGTTCTTAGCTGCCATGTGGGTGCTGGGGATAGAACCTGGGTCCTCTGCAAGAGCAGTCTAGGCTATCACTCCAGCCCCTAAACAGTTATTTCTTATCCATGCTTCATGCCTGCCACAGACTGACAGTTTCCCCAATGTTTGCCCTATGACTTGACCTCAAAGTCACACACACACACACACACACACACACGTATGAGTGTATATCCACGTTACATATAACCATGGCAAGTCATATGCCAGTTCAAACAGTACAAAGCAGTAGCACTGCTTGTATGAGTATGCACACTGCTCAAAGCTCGTGGATCTGTATGGCTAAAATAAGCAAGTCTTACTGGTTCTAAGTTATACATTAACAATTCTATCTTTAATGATTTTTATGTGTATGCCTCGGAGGTCAGAAGAGGGTGTCAGATTCCCCTGGAACTGGAGCTAAGACGGTTCTCAGCTGCCATGTGGGTGCTGGAGATCGAACCTGGGTCCTCTGCTCTTGTAGTTGGCACTCTTAAACACTAGGCCATCTCTCCAGCCCCTACAATTCTGTCTTTAAAAACTGCTTCAGGGGCTGTGGAGAGATGCTCAGCAGTTAACAGCACTGGCTGCTCTTGCAGAGGACCTGAGTTCAATTCCAACAACCTACATGGTGGCTAACAATCCACATGGTGGCTAACAACCCCTAACTCCAATTCTAGGGGATACAAAGCCTTCTTCTGACCTCCACAAGCATTGCATGACACAGGTACATTTCCATACATGGAATATTCCATACAGGGAATACATTCATACAGATAAAATACAAGTAAAAAACATTTTTTAAACAACTACTTCAATATGTTTTTAAGCAGTTCAGTTTTCAAACTTACTAAAATAATTTCAAAAACCACTTAAAATAGTCTTTGATTAGTAAAAGATTAATTTTATGGCTCTTTTAAGGAGATCATCGCCTGTGATGCACTGCCAAAGGCAACTGAAATGCTTCCCTGAGTAGAGAAGGGGACATCTGAAGATAGCCTTTGCCTATTCCCATTGGGCGGAACTTTCCTGCCTGAATCTACACCACCACTGTGGTGTCATTGAACTAGCTGGGAAGAAATGCAATTCCAGCCCACCAATAAAAACATGCTGTCAGTCTGGGAAGATGGCAAACACACTTGCCACCAAGTCTGACAACCTGAGTTTGACCCCCAGGTCCTATGTCATGGAAGAAGATGAATCAACCCCAGAAAGTTGTCCTCTGACCTCCACACATGTGCTATGTCATGCACATGTGCCCACATAAAGAGAGAAATAAATAAATAAATAAATAAATAATGAAATAATGAAATATTGGGAAAAATGTGTCACATTTGCCATTGTGATAAACAGTTAGGCTTTAAGCACCCTCATGGTATTATATTTTTCAGACACCTTGTGCAAGTCATCTGTTTGCTGGTAATTCAGGATTAGTACAACAAAAGTTTTGCACAAAATGCTATGGAAGGACTGGGTATGTGGCTCGGTGTTGGCCTAGAATGCTAGAGGCCCTGAGTTTGGTATCCAGACTTCAATAATAGTAATAACAACAGTAATAATAATGCATAAGAATTTGTTTTGAAATGTTTTTTACATTTATGTGTGTGGATGTGTGTACACATATGTGCCATCATATGGGCTTGTGGAGGTCAGAGAACAACTTATAGAAGTCGATTCTCTCCTTGTATTGTACGGGTTCCAAGGTCAAACTTAGATCTTTAAGCTTGGCAGTCATTGTTTTTATCCTCTGAGCTATTTATCAACCTGTAATGTATTTTAATTGTGTATAACTGTTTTATTTGCATGTATATAAAAGCACCATATGTGTGCAGTACCTTAAGAGGCCAGAAGAGGGCATAAAATCCTCTGGAACTGAAGTTACAGACAATGGTGAACCACCACTTGCCTGCTGAAAACCAAAACTTAATCCTTTGGATGAGCAGGCAGTGCTCTTAACCACTGAACCAACTCTCTACACCCCATGAAATTTTTAATTCCCTGGGACTTTATTGGTGAAACAATTTTAATGAGTAAATTTGTTTATTTAATTCTAATATCTAATTTATAAATTCTATGTTTATTATAATGTATAATTTTAATTTATATTTAATAATAATACAGGTATTCCTATAATGCCAACAAAATACTACAGCTTTGAAAAATAATCCAGTAAAATTGTAATTTAAAAGTTATGCATTGGAGAGAGGGCTCAGTGGTTAAGAGCTCTGATGGTTACTCTTACAAAGGACCAGGATTTGGCTACCAGTGCCCACATGGAGGCCAACAACCTTTAACTACAGTTCCAGAGGATTGGTGCTCCCTTCTGGCCTCCAAGGGCATTGCATGCATGGGTGCATTTTCATGCATGCAGGCAAACCCTTCACTTGCACACCCGAATTAAACAAAAAATAAACCCATTTCTTTAAGTTAGAGCCTTAGAAACTGTCAAGTCACTTCACAGTTGTGGACACTCAGAAAGGTAAAAGTCATACCACATGTCACTCCTCTGCCCACAGATAGCCAGATGGAAATCTGGACCCAGGTCTCCTGACTTCCGACGTCTGTGTGGTGTGGCTCCACACGGTGGGATTCCGAGTTTTGGCCTGTAAACCAATTTCAAATGTCCATCTTGCAAGCATTATTTTTCAAAGGTCAAAACAGCCAGGTGGGTTGAGGAGGCTAAGGGGGTCATCAGGACAGGGAGAAGAGGCAGGGAAGAGAATCAACGAAAATGCACTTTGCTTGAAAATGCCACAGCAAAACCTAATACCAGGTATGCTGATTAAATTTTTTGATTAAAACAATCCAACCAAGCAATGCCTGTGGTAAGAAAGTGACAGGCTGGGACTTGGGATGATGTCAGGTGTGGTCTGACAGCTCTGGGATCCAAACAAAGCCTTTTTGCTCTGGAGAAAACTGAGGTGGACCACACACCACACTGTGTCTTTTCTGAGGACAGTGGTTCAGCCATGGACCACATGAGCTTGTTTCCCCGGCCTTCTACTCTAGTGCTGCCTGGTCCCTGTTACAAACCCAACAGCCAGCATTGTCCTCAGAATCAACCAGTAAGAATTTCCAAATTTCAACCAAACTTTGAGATGTCCAAAAAGAGTTTGGGGAGAAGGAGCCCATTCTGCAGACCTCTGTGTGGAGTCCAAACCAGATGATAAGGGCTGGGGGTGAAGCAGTTGCCAGCATTTATAAGGCCCTGGGTTCAGTCACTAATTCTGCAAATGGCAAAAGACAGTAATAACAAATCTAATGATGGTCATTTTGGGGGCAACCCAGAATTCTCACCAAATACGTTTCAAGTTTTTGTAACTCTGTGGTTTTTTACTTTAAATGCTTTTTTTCTTCTTTCTGCAAAAAATTCTTGCTCTTCAGCTGAGCCTTATCATCTGGACAACACTCCTTTGAAGATTTCTTCTGCCTTGACCTTGGAGACTTTCCCATCTGCCTCTCTGAACAGTTCGTGTTTTCTCCCTTGTTCCCAGAACACTTTGAACCTGCCTTGACTCTGCCCCAGAGCTGTGTGTTTGTGATTCTTTGTTCTATCGCCACATCTACAAATATTTGCTCCTTGAAGCGTAGGCCTGTATGTTGGTTATCTTTAGTTTCTTGTGCCCACCAGAGTGCCTAGGGCGGACATAAAACAGGAAAAAGAAGAGAGGCAATCTTGGTCAGGGCAGTCTCCAGGGAAACTGATGCTCACCTAAGTTACCTACGCAAGCCTGGAGTCACCAAATGATGAACAAGCTCCCGGCCACAAGTCTCAAGCTTACTGTGCCTAGGCAACTGAGGCCTGTTTAACCTGCAGGTTTCTGTCCTGCTCCCCCGCTCTCCTTGGTTTCTAGGTCAGCCGTGGGTACCAGCAATTTGTGCTTCCACAAGCCCTGCAGGTAGTAATACCCTGACTGCATGGGAGCCTTCTGGGAAGCCTTTGTCCAGTGATTAGGAATGCCTCCATTTGAGGCACACTGGGAGAGCAGACTCCAGCCCAGTACTGTTCCCCAGGCAATAGAGGGTTGTCTGCATGCGGCCTGTTTCCCCATAGGGAGCTGGAAGACCTCGGCAGCAGCACCCTGCCTGTTTCCCCATAGGGAGCTGGAAGACCTCGGCAGCAGCACCCTGGGTTTCCTCACCCACTCCACCCAGGCTACCGCACACAGAAGCATGCTGACACGGATCTTTGTCCAGAATCTCTGTGGCTTTCTCTAGCTGAGTTCTTGGTAGTTCTGGGCTGTGGGGTAGCCAAACAAGGTCCAAGCTCTCTGCTGGCAATGGCCAGGGGCTGAGGAACACAGTGGAATGCTAGGCTCCCAGACTTAGAAGGCAGCGAAGGAGGTGACTTGGCCAGGGCCACTGTCAGAGCATGATCAAGTGGGCCTGGAGGATCCCTCCAGCCTGCCCACCCTGCTCTGACCTCAGCAGATGGTGCCACGGCCTTGAATTGAGCCCTACCCAGCCCTGAAGCTGCCACAGGCACAACAAAAAGTCACCACCGTGTCCTCCAGGTCATAAAGTCTCCCTAACCTCCTTGGAAAGGGTCTTTTCCCTCCTTGTCACTGTCCCCACCTCTCAGCCAGCCCTAACTGCTTGGTGTCAGAACAGCCTGACAAGAGCAAAGCAGCTCTCGTCACACACATAAATGAGGCATGTTCACTCCCTAGAAGACACTGATTCCCTTCCTGCTCATTAAGTCACTGTAATTATACCTACATGCGCCTGATGATAATTCACTCTGAGGTTGCTCCAGGTTACAATGGTGAGTCTCTAGTCTTGGAAAAGTCTCTGCCTTTATTTACCATTTAAATGAGTATCAGGAGGGAAACAGGAGAAGTAATAAAAGGAAAGTTTGGGTGCTGAAGTACCTGGACTTCCTGACCCCACAGTGCCAAGCTCTAAATCAGAGCAAGGGAAGTGAGTTGATCCCTGAGGAACAAGGTGTGCTGGCCCTGAAGAACCATGCAGGTATACCAGGGCCAGGCCTTCCCTCGAGCTAAGCTGCAATATGCAATGCTTGCCTGTGGCTTGGTAGCTTCTGTTTATGAATTTGCATGTATTTTTGAAGCCGGACACATTATTCTACCTGAAATTTACAAAGAAATCATGGTAATAGTATAATTTTAATCACTTTACAGAAATAATTTATGACTTGGTATGGTCATAGATCACTTGTCAGTTTTTTAGAGTCCACATCTCTGCTGTTACATGCTGCAGTGTTACATTTTTTTTTATCCCTGTTTCATGTCATACTGCCTCCATCCCTAAAAAAATGCAGGTCCAATCCCAGGGTATGACCAGGGGTAGATAATGTACTATACAGTGGAGGCATGGGTCTTTTATTTTCAAGTGGTGAAGACTCCAGACCTACTGGGATATACTGATGCTGTTTGCATCTCTAACCCATGAGACAAGTGGCATGACTGGATAATTGGTTCGTGAAGAAGCCACACACACCACACACAGCACACTCATGAGGAGTTCTGCTGTGGGCTGCTCCACCCTGTTCCTCTCACTCCAGTGTAATGTGTAATTAGCCATCTGTCCTGCCACCACCCTGACTTCTCACTTCTCGAGCTGGACAGTGGTGGTAGCTAAGCCCTCATTTTGAAGGTGAAGAAATAAATGGGGGCCCAAAACATTAGGTTGCTCAGCCAAAGATACCCGTGGTGAAGACAGGCAAGCATGTAAGAAGGAGGTGACGGTGACCTTAGTCAAATCAGGTGTTTTCCAAATGTCCCCTGGCTGAGTTCTCAGTGTCCTCCAGTTACTAGTCTGTGTGAAAGACTGTGCTTCTGGAGCAGGGGCCACGCTGATGAGAGCTACCGCAGAGGCTCTGGCTTCCAGTCCCAATCTCATCGGCAAAGCTCCGTTTGCCTTGATCCGGTTGTGTGATGACATATCAGAATTCAGGAAAGGACAGATGCAATGCCCAGAGAGTGAAATTCAACCAGCTAAGGCCACAGGCTCTTGAACTTGACAGTGATTCCTTCACAAAGACGCTTCTGCTGCTTTTGAATTAAATTACTCTGAACTGGGGGGGGGGGGGGGGGCTAGCGCTCTTTCATGTGGTTTCAGGTTTCCTTGCGAATCTTACTGTCCTCTACCCAGTTTTCCTGCACCTTGCCAGGAACTGAGAGGGACAGGGATCAGCCTCTTCCCTTTTGAGGCTCAGAAGGACTCAGGTCCCTATAGCTTGATTTACTTGTTTTTGACTGATAATTGATTTTCCCATGTCTTGTGCTCTCACAAGACCGGGTTTGGGGAGGACTTGTCGGGCGTCCTCCCCATCCTTACCCACGTCCCCCATGTCACTGATACTCTTTCTTTCCCCTCCTTCCGTTTCTCTGTTTTTTCATGTCATTTGGGATTTTCTTTTTTCCCCAAAAAGTGAGTGCAGCCCTGGTGAAATCAGTGAGGCTCTGTTGCCTCGTCCCACGAAGTTTCCCCAGCTCACCTTCCCTGTAGGACAGACCTCTGGGAACCGTAGTCAGAGGCGCTGATGGTCTCAGGACACAGTACAACATCTATCAGATGGTGCAGTGGGCAGAGAGGGACGAATGCATGTCTGAAATCAGTCAGCAATCCCAGAAACACACCCAGCCCATGGGAAGCTCCCAGAAGCAACGGGGGCCTCTTCTGAGGCAGCCATGTGCTCAAACCATTGGGACATCAGCTTGAAGTCCCCTCAAACCCCCTCCTGTGTGCCCACCTCAGATATCCAGAGAAGAAAAAAAGAACTTCCCACAACCTCACAAGGCGTAGAGAAGTCCCTAGAAATGAGGCAGCCAGTGAGGCAGCAGAGAAGAAATAGAGGGCAGGAAAGAAGAGCAGGAAGATGCAGGTAACACAATGGAACACAGTCAGCAAACCGCAGCTCAGCGGCTGCTGTGCCCTGGCTTCAGCTCTGCCAGCCACACTGAGAGTTTGTACCGGATATCTCCTAGGGGAGAACTGAGAATATCAACGTCGAGCAGAACATCTCAAAACTGTAAAATTTGTAAGACTCTGTTGCTGTCCTTCCTTCACGTTCTCGAGGCTGTGGGCCATAATCAGGAGTTCCGGGAGAGAGAGCCTGCAGCTCAAGTTCACCACGTGATTCTTGCTTTCAAAGTCAATAATGATTTACTTAAAATTGTCTTGGCTTTATGACCTTTAGTTGAAGCATCAGTATTTAAGATGTATCTCCTTCTTAGTAAAAAGACAAAAAAGTAAAAAAAAAAAAAAAAGATCACAGATGTTTTGCCTGTCTTACCCTGTGGCTGTCACTGCTTTTGCCATCCTTCAAGACATGAGACACAGCATTTCAACCTTCCACTATGGACTGAAGACTCGTGTCTCTCCAAGAATCCTCCAAACCTTTAGTGCCAGATGGGGACTGCTGAGACATCCAGCTTGAGGACTGAGCTACTACTGGGGATTCAGCCTTTTCAGAGTATAGACTGCCATTGTTGGACTACCCAGGCTGTATCATGGAGACCAGTACAGGAGGATCAAGACAGAATGTGGTGCTTACTGGACCTCATTTGGTGACAATGGGAAGGGAAAACCCCAGTGTGGAGCACAAGGGCAGAACTGATGGTTGTTTGGGCTTGCTAAGGAGGAGCCTTCAAACATGACTTCTTTCAGCCTAATAAAGAAAAAATAATAAGCTGAAGATGCTAAAACCTATGATATATGTGACATGCATATGTGCATATTTTGGAGTGATGTATACTGGAAGGAATAACAACAAGAAGAAGACTGGGTCAAAGAACTGACTGAAACGGTGAACTTCTGCTTGAAACAGTAAACTTCTACATTGAGAATTTGGAAAGAGACTGAGAAAAAAATGAAAAACATGTCTGGCAGAATGCACGAGCTCTGGTGGGGTAAGGAGGTTAGGGAGGGGGGCACAGGTGTAGATTTGATTTGAAATTTTGTATGAAATGCACAAAGCTTCAATAAAAATTGGCTTTGAAAAAAAAAAAAAGATGTATCTCCTATGGGCAAAGCCAAGCTCTCACTATGAAAGAAAACCAACAGCTGCTCAAGAGAGAGGCAGTGTCATGCACTTGACAAAGCAGAGCCCTAGGCTGGGGCTCTAGAGGTCATGCTCCATGGACTACTTCGCTTCCAACTTACTTGGGACCTTGAACCACTACTTCTACTTCTCTAGACCTCAGACTTCTTTTCTGTAAGATGAGAAGTTTGCATTGATAGCTACTTACCAGAAACAGAGGTTGGGCTCACTACATTGTGTCGACCTGTCTCAAGGGGATGACCTCCTCGACTTTGTGCTATGAATAAACAAAGATCATTGATTCTGTTCTCTTGTAGTATAACCAGAACATGTACCTCCCTCTCTATTCCACCCAAAATAATAAATTTCAGGGAGAATCATGTGTTTTAAACAGCTTCTCAATGATATATTTCCAAAGAATCATCTCTTAATTTCTTCATCCAGAAATATGTTGCACATATGTGACACGTCTAGACAGGCTAAGACCAAAATATGGCAGTGAACAAGACAAGACACAGACATATAGAGCTTAGGTCGAGGAAAACCAAAAGAAAGTAGTTTATACTCAGGGTGGCTAGAAAGATGCCTCAGTGATTAACAACACTGACTGTTCTTGCAGAAGATCCAGGTTCAATTCCCAGCACCCACATGGTAGCTAACACCCACCCGAAACTAGTTCCAGGGGATCCAATGCCCTCTTCTGACCTCCATGGGCACTGCACTTACACATATGCAACCAGTACAATTGTACTTATAAAATTAAAAATAATAAAAATTGTTTTAAAAGAAAGTAGTTTACACTCAGAATAGGTTGTACTGAGACAGACACAAAGAAAGCTGCTGGAGAACATGGTGAGAGGCCAGCAGAGAGTGGAAAGTGCTAGGAGCTAGCATGGTGAAAGCGGAGGGCTGTCATCTGTGTAGTCTGAGGAGCTACAGTGTGCCAGCTGTGGCCACAGGTGACAGGGACTTCATGCATGCACATATGTAAACTCAAATTTTAAGCTATACTGATCTGAAGTATATCTTTTGGGGTTACACACAGGATATAGAGATTAGCCAAAAGCCAAGAAATAAGTTCTAGCAAAGGGAAGATTTCATGTTTGAAACATTGTAATGGTAAGCAGAATGCAGTGTGCATGTCTAAATCCTAGGCTATGACCGTTTCTCCTAGTCCATGCCCTACCTCAAGCGAGAGCAGGACTGGAATTGATGAGTGGCCAGAATCCGATACAAAAGCCCCACCCTTAGGAGTGATCCACCCTATGTTGGTTTATTGTTCATTGGCTTCTTAACCAATTGGCTAAGTATGTAGGTGGATGGATAAATGGGTGGATGGATGGATGAACAGATGGTTGCTTGAATAGCTGGATGGGGGAGGATGTTGTAAAGAATCTGGTCCAGTATCTGTTATATATCTCTAATAAATTATAACTATATTTTTATAGTCCTACAGCATAAAAAGATCTTATTTTCAATACATGGAAACATCTATCTATGTATTTCTAGGCACTTAACATATTTTTTTAAATTTCATGATATTTATTATTTTTTTATTGATGCTTTGTGTATTTCATACATCATTTTCCAATTCAGTTCAGGCATATATCCCCTTCCCTTCCCCCCACCCCACCCCTACCCATCCCAGACCATGCATTCTGCCGTAAGTTTTCTGCATCTTTCTCTGCTTTTTTGTTTTGTTTTCATTTTTTTTAAGAATAAGTGATAATTTGTGAGTACAAGCATCCTTCATGTAAAACCAATTTGCAAGCAGTTGTGCCCAAATCCACACAGCTCATGGGTCCTGCCATCCAGCAGGGGGCGGCTTGTATGTTCAATCAAGTTGATCAAATGAGTGTCCAGTCTATATTGTTGTAGTTTCACCATTAACCCCAATCAAAGCCCTTACATTCTACCATGCCTCCTCTTCCGCAGATTGTTCCCTAGGCTTAGAAAAGGGGCACAGGTGGATGAGAAGCAAAACACTCTACTTTCTCTGGAGCTGATGTCTTGGTCTCTAGTCAGTTCTGGCTGTTTTCTTTCATGGGTTGCCAGCTTGTCCAGGCATAACCTTTCGATTCTACTAATGAAGCACATGCAATTAGATATTTAGGTATTAAACAGTATAATATATAGCCTTTCTATCCTACTAATGAAGCACACACAATTAGATATATAGGTATTTAAACAGTACTAATTGTTATGGTAGGTTACTTTGGTATAGACACAGATGTTTGGATGGTATGTTAATTCATGATTTACATTTTCTTCTGTTAAGTATGGCAGGGTCTTCGTGTGGTTTATAACATCTCCTAACCATTAGAGGATGTAAGCTTGTGGCATCAGCCGTGGGTTATTCCTCCAAGGAGAGAGCTAATAGCCAATTAGATTTGGGATATACAGACATATGGCTGCCACTGCTGCACAGTATTTCCAGGCAGATGAGGTGTAGCTGGTGCTGACGGAGGAGTCTTGCTTGACTCAAGGAGACCTATATTTGCTTTATTGGTTTAGTGGTCTTTGGTAACACTCTCTGGCATCCCAGAGACCATCTGTATACTTGCAAGTGCAGTCTCCATACATCTTTCCCATGTTTATATCAGGTCTTCAACAGCAGGGCCTTATCGCCTCTCTTCCTGCAGATATCCCAGTTTGGAGGCAAGGAGCCTTTACCATTTGTGGGGGCTTGGATCCCCTGGCCAACATCTCCTTGGTAGAATAATCCATTGTTGATGTCAGAGCTCCTGTATTGATATATTTTGTTTAAGTGCATAGCTTAAGGAGACTTTAGCATTATATTTGGTTCTGAATAGAGAATAATCCTTTTCACAGTTTCTATGTCCATTAGTCAATTAAAGAAGGCAGTTTTACTGATTTTACAAGAGAATACCTCTATAACAGCTGGCTCCAATCTACAGTTGGAGAACGACCTCATCATCATCTTATTTCTCCTTATGCTATGGGGGGGGGAGTTAAGAAAGTCTCTTGTATTACATTTAACATATTTTAATACTGTAGATGGAACAATGTTTTCTCGTAATAGAAAATAGCTAACCCTTTGCTTCACATGTGTTTTGTTTGTACTGAAAAACTTAAATATAACTCCATTCTACAGAAAACTTGCTACCATATGTAACTCTGCTCAGCATTAATCTTCTAAAAATAGACAAAGATGTAGCATAAATCAGAATAAACAGAGAGATCTGATCCTCCAGGACACTGGCTTTCAACACTGAATTGGATAGAAATCCCACGGACTGTCACCAGAACCTGTATCAAACACTATTATTAAATCACAAAAATCTCAAAACTTAGTAGGAAAAATGTACCATGGTGTCTGTTTCTGTTGGGTGAGAAGTTAGGATACAATGTCTGGTTTTTGTTCTCTGGGGCTTCAACTGGAAAGACTCAAAGCCCTCAGGAGGATTTCCCAGGGAGCCTGGAACCATTAGGATGTGTTTTCCTTCGCATCTAAGGGTAGAGTGTCAAGCAGAGTCCTTAAATGACACCTTTCCTTGCAGCTTGTGTTTCCCTCAAATATGGTGGCCTTGGGAGAGTGGACACCTCCAACATGACAGCTTATGTCTCCAGTGCAAGGCTCCAGTGGACAGAGCCAAAGCCTCAGAAGGCCACATAGCAGCATGTCCATTTCATCTTGGCAAAAAAGTTTCATGACAATTCTTAAGATCCTTTGCCCTAGTTCTTAGAAACCAAACCCTTGGATTCCAACCTGAGGTTTGGTTTGGTTAGGTTTTGTTGTTTGAGATAGAATCTCACTCTGTAGCCCAGCTTAGCCTAGGACTCACTATGTAGCCCAGGCTGGCCGTAAAGTCACAACGCTCTTACCAGCAACTCCCAAATTCTGGGATGACAGGTATGGACCACCACAGCTAGTTTGGTATTCTGATCTCAGTTCATTTCATCATCCTTTGAGCATCATTTTCATTAGTGTGTGGTTTTTGCCTTTTGTAAGGAATTTGCTCTCTTCCCTCCCATCTTTCCTGAAATGCTCTGGCAGCATGGTAGCAAGAATACTGCCCTTTCCTTTCCTGAGTTCAGTTCTCATCTCAAGAGAGGATCCCTGGGCACTCACTGGACCCGTAGAAGGGGTTCTTTGAAATGAGATGATAGAAATCATGTTAAGACCCCAGACAAATCTGTGGAACATGAAATAGCCACCAGTCACCAAGCACACATGCCCAAAGCAGCAAGTGGCACAAAGCTTCCCCCACCTAACAGCTATCCTTCTTGGGACCTTCATCTTTGGCCATAGTATTTGGGCTTCAAGCATCAATTTTCTGGAAGGACTCAGAGCCAGTTAAGAAAAGGCAGTGAATTCAAGATTCTTTAAGATATCTCTTTTGGGGATAAAAGACTTCTGTGAGAGACTATTTCTTAACCCCAAAGGGGGGGTATGAAAAATAAGGTGGGTGGGTGCCAAACCCTGGGACAAAGCCCAGAGCCCTTGGGACTTTAGACTCACTGGCACCAGGAGAGCTGACAGGGTCACAATCTGGAATGCTGGGATTCAGATGACACCCTGGGCTCTGTCCAGCAACTCAGAGGGGCCCACAAGAACCAAGAGGTACCAAGTTCTTCTGGAGCACAACCTGTCACGGAGGGCCACAGATGGTATTCCCTTCCACCCTGCCTGGAACTGACATGCTACAGGACTATTTAGGGCTGTCAGCTACAGCCTTAATCCAGTGCTTGCCTTGACTTGTCCCCCTCGACCACTAGACCTGAATGATTCATGTGGGAGAACACAATGATAATAACTGTATCCACCCACCTCAATGTCACCCAGGACCACTTGGCAAGGCCTGATCAGAATCCGAACTCACCTCTATTGAGCCATTATTGTGCTTGAGGCATCAGAAGCTGTCAGATTTTATGTTTTAATCAACACAACAGTCTTTAAGAAAATCTCTGCTCTATGATAATATGGATAATGCTTCTTCATTCTTTTTTTATTAATTTTATTTATTTCTGTATGTGTATGAATGTACTGTCTGCATGCAAGTTTGCACACCCGTGTCGTGCAATGCCGCGGAGGTCAGAAGAGGGTGTCGGATTCCCCTGGAACTGGAGTTCTCCTGGAATTGGAGCTTCAGACGGTTCTCAGCCGCCATGTGGGTGCTGGGGATCGAACCCGGGTCCTCTGTAAGAGCAGTCGGCGCTCTTAACTGCTAGGCCATCTCTCCAGCCCTTCTTCATTCTTTTATCTTCTAACTCTTATAAACAATGAGGCATACTATTAAAGCAGAATGGCATCATATTTACTATGTCTCTGAGTTCAAAGTGATAATTATCTTCTGGGAATCACCTAATGGACATTTATGTCTAGCATACTGAAAGCCCATGCATTTGCAGCAGGGTCTTATTTCTTTGAGCAGACCATAAGGTAGCATGCTCCCTTCTCCACAGAAAGTAAGTCTTTCCTGGGGTCAGGCATGTTCACTTCCAGCAGTGCTGGTCAGCTACTTGCCGTGCACACTGAGGGTCTTTGTAGACACATCCCAGCTGTGAGATTCAGACCGCAACAAAACAGACTTTGAATTCATCCAGTTTCTAGTTCTACTTCCACCTAACCTAATCTTTCTCTGGTGCAAATGTAAAGGAAAACTGATGGATCTTAGGGAAAAATGGTCTCAGTTACGTTCGTTCCAGTTACAAAGGCAATGTAATAAAAGAAATGTTGAAGATGAAAAAGAGACATTGGTGTATTCCTGACAGTGGTTTCCTGTGCACCGGGATCTGTGACTCATCTATCAGCATGGTGCACCTATTCCTGGCACACTGCTTATTTCACAAGGCACACTGTAGCCAGGTTAGTGTGAACTCACTATAGACATCATTTTTATCATTTCACATGTGTCAGAATCCACTATCTCCTAATGTCAGGAAAGGTCTGCTGTGTCCCATTTGCAAAGTTGGAAACAACATCACTATGAATACCTTTAAAATCATCTCCATTGGGGGGCTGGAGAGATGGCCTAGAGGTTAAGAGTGCTGACTGCTCTTGCAGAGGACCCAGGTTCAATCCCCAGCACCTGGGCTACAGAAAACCAAAAAAAAAAAAAAAAAAAAAAAAAAAAAAAAATCATCTCTCTCCATTGGACAGATTCTTAGAAATAAAACTGCTGAATCTTAAAGGATATGAATGTTTCGAAACTCTTGATACACATGAAAAAATTACTTTCTAAGATGATTTTAACAAATGCACATTGTCTGAGAGGTTCCTGTATTTGATATACTTTTGGATCTCTTCCTATCTGTATGTGTGTATGTGTATGAGTGTATGTTTGTGCTGTATGTTTTGTATGTGCATGTCCGTATATGGTATGTGTGTTTGTGCATATGCATAGATGCATGTGTATCTTCACATGTATGTGTGTACATGTGTGTATTGTGTGTATGTCTGTATGTGTATGTGTATATTGAGGAGGGCTTAATGAACTTGTGGCCTGAAGGAACATGAGTATTGGCCAAATCTATTACTGCAGAGTGAGAAATGGTTAGACCTATTTTGAGCTAGCTTGACATCAGAGTGCAAAGAAGGGGGCGAGTTGCTGGAGATCGGGCTGGATACATGCATTGATTAATAAACCTTGCCGAGTGCTCTCTGTGGTTCTTGGTACCAACAAGATTAGAAAGGGTCTCTTTGAAGCTCACTGGGACATATGCGTAAAGGCAGAATCCCGTGAAGTTCAAGAGAGTAAATTCTGGAAGCAGCTGGCTCTGGTCCCGGCTGACTGCAAGCTGTGCCTAGTGCAGCAGTGAGCGACCTTGGAAGCTCTGCTTCCTCCTGTCTCCAGAGGCAGCGAGGGTAAGAGTGATGTGCTGGGCCCCGCATTGACTAGAAACAAGATTTTCTTATTTTGTTGCTGATACGATTTGAAGTAAGCATATGTCATAAAAAAGAACCATGTCTTCCAAGAATGGGCCCTGGGTTCCAGCATGAAGCAAATGTGGGGTGGAGATGGAGGATGGTCTGTGCAGGAGATGGAGTAACAGGTCACTCCTAAGGTCACTTCCAGCTCTGGAGGGCTGTTGTGGCCATTCTCCAGAGCCAAAATGGACTCCTCACCTAAACTTTGGTTTGGTGAGATTAATAATGTTACACTCGCAAATAAAAGGAAGTGGGAGGCTGTGTCGTTCACTCCTGAGGCTCTCTGGGATAGGAGTGGGGTGTCTTCCACACAGGTCCAAACATAGCTGAGGAGCAGAGGGACATCCAGCTTGAGCTCCGTGATGGTGCAGATGAGGAGCTGACAGTTCATCCCAACAGAGTTTGCATGATGTGAAGAGGAGCTGACAGTTCCTCCCAGCAGGCTTTGCATGGTGTGAACTTTCCGCCAGCACCAACAGAGAGCATGTCAGAGCCTCTTCCTGACTTGAAAGCTGCCAGCAAACAACAAAAATGGACCCAGACTGCTTATCGCATGAGCTCCAGCTTTTGGTGGCACAGGAGACCCGGGGAACTTTCTTCCTTTCTGAAAAGGAAAGGCAAGCAGTCTCTCTGGATCCTTCCCTCTGTCACCTTTTGTTAATCCTTCTGCTCTGGAGGCCTCTGCAGCCCTAGCTCTCTGTCCTGCCTTCACCAATCTTGTCCTGGTCAGACTTCCCTGCCTCCACTTGTTGGAAGCAGCTCATCTCTGCACAGTCGCTCACTGTTTGTGGTGTTAACTCCTGTAGTCCTATCCCAGTCCCCATCACATCTGATCTGTCATCGGTATGAGGTGTAGTTGCTCATTTCTCCAAGTGCATTCTGGGATATCAACTCTCACTTGCTCACTCACTCGCTTGCTCACTCTTGCTCTGGCTCTCTCTCTTGCTCCCTCACTAGTTCCTTCTCCAAAGGTTTCTGTTGTTCAGAACCTGGAACCAAGAGCTGTATGTCCACGCGCCTTGTGAATGTTACCATTCTCACACTGGAGTGCCTGGCCATCCGCTTCATTCTTGCCTTCACCCTACCGCTCAGTCTTCTTCACACTATTTAATGGAAACTTCACCTACCGTGTTGTTCAGGCCCAGAACCACGCCATAGTCCTGGGTACCCATACTCTTGTATACTTTGCATCTCTCCATTCAGCCAGTCCCATGTGTGTGCATGTGTGCGATGTGTGTGTATGTATGTTTGTATGCATGCTTTCTGGGTGTGAGTTTGGCTGTGTACATGCCATGGCATGTGTGTGGAGGTGTCAGTCCTGGCCTTCCACCTTGTTTGAGACATGCTTGTGATTGTTTACCACTGCGTGGACCAGGCTAGTTAACCTGCTAGCTTCCGGGGTTTTCCCGTCTCTGTCTCCCACCTCTCCACAGAAGCACTGGGCTTACAAATGCGTGCTTCTGGACTACACCCAACTGGATGTGGGTTCTGTGATTCAAACTCATGTCCTGCAGCTTGTGCAACAAGCTCTTTACCCCTGAGCCACCTTCCCAGCCCTCGCTACCTCCACTCTTGCTTTGTATTTGTTCGTAGTATTGATCATGCATGGTCTAACATGCTATGTAATGTGATTATTTGTTGTGTTTATTGTCTACCTTCAAAGAGGACAGAGGGATTTTTCTCCCTTCTTCACTTGCCCAACTTGATAAATAACAGATATGTTAGAAATATTTGCTGAAAAGGGGAAGGAAGGATGTCCAAGAGCAATGGTCTAACCTTAAAAATGATCCAAGGTCAAGGCTAGATACGGTGGTGCTCACCTTCCATTCCTGCACTTCGGAGGCAGAGGCAGGCAGATCTCTGTGAGATCAAGGCTAGCCTGGTGTAAGTAGTGAGTTCCAGACCTACTTAAGCTACAGGGAAACCCTGTCTCAAACAACAACAACAAGAGCAGAGGTCTTATTGTCCGTGGTCCTTTCAGACTGGACAGTCTTTTCCTGGAAACGTCAGACATGTGTGCTGGTGTGACCCTCTCTTTTCCCAGAACAGCCATGGCTGTGGAGATGCAGCATGGTCCCGCACACTCTGACATTCCTCAGGGGAAGGATCACCAGGCCACAGGCTTGATATGGGCTGTGCAACCAGTGGACAAATGTGCAATCCAATGGAGGAGTCTGAAAATCTCAGTCCCCACTCCCTCGGAGCTCAGAGGTAAACTGAGATTCCATGCAGAATGCACAAGCATCCTATACAGTTCAGAACACTGATTTCTTTGGATCTCCCCAGCAACTACACTGGGCAGTGTCAGCTGTGCAGCTGTGAATGGCATCAAGGGCTGTTTTGTTCGGGTGATTGTTCATGGTACAAAGCACAGTAGGGATTGGAGATGTTTTTATTTGTGAACATTGAAAACTCCCTTAACAAGCATCTCTGTCCTGTGAACGTGGGATAGTTCACATGCAGAAACCAATGGAGGGGGCTAGCTTGAATTTTGGTTTTGCCTTTAGACAAGGATAGTTACATAGGAAACATGAGACATGACATGGGACAAGAAGGGAAGTAGCAGCTGGGGACTTGGAAACAACTGCTTCTCCCTCAAATTCTGCATGGTTGACTTGGGTGTTAGCTTTACGGAAGTTTCCCTAGAGTGTTTCAGCACTTTTAAGAAGGTTAGCTGACAAGCTTTCCATTTTCTTAATGATAACTCTGCCATACTTTATTAAGGTCAGCATTTAAGAAACTTGAATAACAGTTTTAAAGATCTTCTTTAAGGAAACAAGCACTATACTCAGGTGAACCTTATTGCTGTTCACATACTATTCACAAAGCAAAACGACAACTACATGCTGAAATGCATGTGGTGCCCAGAGCACCTAACACTTTGTCCACAATGTGGAGTATCCTTGTTTCTAAGAAACGTCAATATCACGGAGCCCACATAGGCCCTTCAGTCTGAGTGTATGCTGTGTTGAATGAAGGTGGCAAGTTTTAAGAGGGGCGGGACATCTTTCCTTGGTGCTCTTTTGTTTCTCATATTGAGCATAGAGGACAATCAGGGCAGCAGCTGGGCATGTACCTTTGGAGACAAAGGCCCCTCTGAATGGAACCACATGCCACAGGTCTGGAGGTCAGCGGCAGTTCCAGGCATGGGCCAGGTCAGGTACTGACATATGATGCTTAGATGGGTGGAATAACAGCAGTACTGGTGACCTTTAACTAGCACATGGGCAGGAAGAATGCAAGTGCCTACCCTGGCCTCTCTCTTTTATTCCATAGTCTTGGGACTGAGTCTGCAGTCTAGCCAACAGTCTGTCTTGTATTCCTCATCTTTCAGGCATGACTATCACAAGCAAAGAATTGAGTGAACACTCCAGGCAGTCCTTAGGAAGAAGGATTTATTTTGCAATGGAAACAGGTGCTCAGTGTGTCTACGGTCAAACAGGCTGGGTTTAGTTTGTGCTGACCAGGGAAAACTGGCCTTTTGATATCACTCAGTCTGGGATTATTTCATTCCAGATTTCCAGGGGGGTTTTTCCCCCTGCCAACAGGAATGGGGAACTGGCTCTAAAATAGTGTAGCAAAAACCATAATGGCATCCCCTGAACCTGCTAGTCCCCTCAAAATGTATATAGAAGCTCTTCATATCTATAACACCCTGCACTCACTAGACAGGTAAGAGTATGTGGTATGCATACATCAGTATACCCACTCTATAGCCATTGAAAGTGATAAAGTGTGGTCCACGGAAAGCAAAAACAAAAATTAAACTCACGTTAGCTGCTTCAATCCAGGCAAATCCTCATTGACACAATGCCTAAAACAATTAATTTTTAAGGACAGTAAGTTTATTGGTGCTTACAGCTTCTTAGATTTTAGTCCATTGGCCATTGGCTTTATTGTCTCTTGGTCTATACTGGAGCATGGTGGGACAGTGCATGGCAAAATGAAGCTGCTCACCTCATGGCTGCCAGAAAGCAACAAGAAAACGGGAAAAGCTAGGTCCTAATATCCCCTTCACAGCACAACCATGACTCAGCTCCTTCTCAGTAGGTCCCACCCCTAAAGGTTCCACCACCTCCCAATAGTACAGAAGACAGGAGATCAAGCCTTCAACATGCTGACTACAACAGCAGAGCTTAATGACTCATAGCTTCGGGGAAATACGCCACCTAAGTCATGGCCCAATGGTAGCTCCCTGGAGGTATGTGTGGGAAGTGAAAAAAACAGTCTTCAGAGAAAAGGAAAGCCTCGTGACTCTCTATAGAACAGAAGTCATTTTGATTTAAGGTAACAAAAATAAAAGGACTGCTGAGAATTGAGCCTGTGCATTGGTGATGCAACACAATCTTTTTGAGTGCCAAGCCACTGCTGACATCGTGCTGATCACTAGAAACAGAGTTAATAGAAGAACTACAAGTTGTTTTAAAGGTTTTCTTTTCTTTAATTTTATATTATTCCGAAATATGTATATGTACACTCCACACATAAGTCAAAATTAAAAATTCTGAAAATAAACCTGGCGTGGTGGCGCATGCCTTTAATCCTAGCACTTGGGAGGCAGAGGCAGGTGGATCTTTGTGAGTTCAAGGCCAGCCTGGTCTACAGAGTGAGTTACAGGACAGCTGGGGCTATAGGAAGACCCTGTCTTGAAAAGACCAAAAAGAAAAAANTAATCCTAGCACTTGGGAGGCAGAGGCAGGTGGATCTTTGTGAGTTCAAGGCCAGCCTGGTCTACAGAGTGAGTTCCAGGACAGCTGGGGCTACAGGGAGACCCTGTCTTGAAAAGACAAAAAAAAAAAATCCTGAAAATAAACTATAGGTTGATTCCTAAACACATTTAGAGATTCACATTTTAACTGTAAATTTGCATGCAGGTATAAAGTTGTGTAACTTTACATTCTTTTTTTTAGAATATGACTACATATCTTCCATCTATATATGGTGATTACAATGTGTGAGTATAAGTGGTAGGACAATTCTAGAGCCCATTTATAGATTCACATTGTAATAGCACAGTTGCTTTCAGATACAATGAAATATAATAATAAAGTTGCTCAGTTTGCCTGCCAACTGGGGATTTGGTGTTAGCATCCACAAATGAGGGAAACCATTTGCCTTTTTTTTTTCCAGGACTGTGTTACTTCACTTAGTATAATTGCTTCGAGATCCATCCATTTACCAGCAAAGCTCATGATGTCATCTTTCTTTACTGCTGCATAGAACTCCATTGTGTAGATATACCACATTTTTGTTATCCAGTCATCAGTTGAGGGGCATTTGGGTTGGTTCCAGCTCTTTGCTATTGTGAAGAGAACTGCAATAAACATAGCTGTGCCTGTATCTTTGCAGTAGGATGTGTCTTGTGGGTATATACCCGGGAGTGGTATGGCTGGGTCAGGTGGTAGGCTCATTTTGAGTTTGTTTGTTTGTTTTTTATTTTATTTATTTCTGTATGTGTATGAATGTACTGTCTGCATGCAAGTCTGTGCACCCATGTCATGCAATGCCGTGGAGGTCAGAAGAGGGTCTCGGATTCCCCCAGAACTGGAGTTCTCCTGGAATTGGCGTTTCAGACGGTTCACTGCCGCCATGTGGGTGCTGGGGATCGAACCCGGGTCCTCTACAAGAGCGGTCAGCACTCTTAACTGCTAGGCCATCTCTCCAGCCCTCATTTTGAGTTTTTTAAGGGTTCTCCACACTGCTTTCCACAGTGGTTGTACCAGTTTACATTCTCACCAGCAGTGGATGAGTGTTCCCCTTTCCCCACAACCTCTCCAGCATTTGGTGTCTTTTGTTTTCTTGATCTTGGATAGTCTTATTGGAATGAGATGATACCTTAGTGTGGTTTTAATTTGCATTTCCTTAATTATTAATGACGTTGAACACTTTTTAAGATGTTTCTCAGCCATCTTTACTTCCTTACTGGTGAAGTCTCTGTTCAGCTCTTTACTCCATCTTTTGAGTAGGTCATTTATTTTCTTACTTCTTTGTTTCTTAAGTAGCTTATATATTCTGGATGCTAATGCTTTGTCTGATGTATCAGTGATGAAGGTTTCCTCCCACTCTGTGGGTTTTCTCTTCATTTCCTTGATTGTTTCTTTAGCAGCTTCCCAGGAAATAAGGTTTTCTTTTTTAAGTTTTGAAAAATTGTAATATAAAAAGCCCTTGGAAACAGAGAGACAAGATTAGTGCTTATGTCAGTGGGCTGCCAATCTGCTACACTGAGATTCCAGGGATTTCCATGGAAAGTGCATCAGAATACTAGATCCTAACCCCCATGCCACACTTGAAACAGCTTAGCCTCCTCATCTATAAAATGAGACTAGTGGTATGAAGGAAGGCATCAAAGATAGATAAATGATAGATAGAAAGATAGATAGATAGATAGATAGATGATAGATAGATAGATAGATATAGATTGTAGATAGATAGATGATATCTAGATAGATTAGATAGATAGATAATAGAATAAAAGATGAGACAGAAGATAGATATAATACATAAGATACACAGATGATAGAAGATAGATAATTAGATGAGAGACAGAAACACAGATGATTGATAGACATAGATGATAGATCGATAAATGATAGATAGATAGATGATAGATTGATTGATACAGGATAGATAGATGATACATAGATTTATAGTCATTACTCCCAACATACAGAGCTACTTTTAATAGTATTTGAACCCCAAACCTAGCTAGTCTTGTTACTTCTTCCTTAGGGCCCATGACTCTGGGGTTGACTTTGATATAGGGTCACCCCCATTTCCAGTGCTTCTTTCTGTAATCTCAGAAACTTGACAGCCCGTCCAGAAGTAACCCTTAAAGTCATGGCCCCTGGATTTTATGTCAGTCTAAAAAGAGGAAATGTAGGGCTGGAGAGATAGCCTAGTGGTTGAGAGAACCGACTGCTCTTGCAGAGGACCCAGGTTCAATCCCCAGCACCCACATGGCAGCTAAGAACCGTCTGTAACTCCAAATCCAAGAGAACTCCAGTTCCAGGGGAATCCAAGACCCTCTTCTGACCTCCGCGGCATTGCATGACATGGGTGCACAAACCTACATGCAGACAGTACATTCATACACAAACAGAAATAAAAATTTTAAAAAAGAGGAAATGTAATAATAGTGATACTAACCCTCTGCCATGGTACCGTACTTTCAGGTGTTTGTAACTGTGAACATTCATCTATTTTAGTAAACTGTAGTGAGTTGAGTGTCAGGTAGCATGACATGGGTGCTGATTGTGATGGAACATGTACATACATGAGCTCATAAAGTCAGAAGGTTCAGTGACTCTGAGTTCATAATTTTAAAATTACACTGCTAGGTTTGTGATTATAGATCATCAAAGTAGCAGCAGGAGAGTGGTGGAGGGAGAGGCTGCAATGTGGCAGCGGCCAGACTCCATTGGTAGCAGGCCGTGGTCTAGATGTTTGCCATTATCTTAAGAGCCTTAAGAGTTGGTGGAGGTTTTAAGTTTGATGAAGGGAGGTGAGGTAGGGAAGAATGCAGAAAAACATAGCCATATTGGGTTTTTTAAAGGTACTGATCCCTTGGGGCTGGAGATATGGCCTAGCGGTTAAGAGCACTGACTGATCTTGCAGAGGACCTGGGTTCGATCCCCAGCACCCACATGGTGGCTGAGAACCGTCTTTAACTCCAGTTCCAGGGGAATCCGACACCCTCTTCTGACCTCCGCGGCATTGCACAACACGGGTACACAGACCTACATGCAGACAGTACATTTATACATATACAAAAATAAATTTAAAAAAAAATTTTTTTAAAGAATAAAATTTTAAAAATGTTTTTAAAAAAAGGTACCAATCCCTTGAGGGAAGAGATAGCTCTTCGATAGCATTTTTACATTCATGCTTTCATCTTCTCTAATAACCCACCTAAGCTGAAGCACTCGAGATGCACACAGGGCTTCTCAATTCTAACAGCACATTGTATTCCCCAAGAAGATTTCTAAGATAACGCATCCTGTCCCCAGAAAGCTGCATTGAATCGGTCTGAGGTGGATCCTTGAGAATGTTTTGAGGTCGTATGTATTTGTTCCCAGGTGATTCTTATTGCCAGACAAGACTATAAACCATAGGCTCATGAAAATGGTAAGTCAGGGTCCCAGGAGCAGCAACACCATCACCACCTATGAGTATGTTAGAAATGCAGATTCTTGGGCCTGGCATCACACAAAGGGAGCCAGGAACTCTGAGGCTGGGAGTCAGAGGATTTATTTAAAATCATTTTTATTAAATCTTTGTAAATTTCATACAATATGTTTTAATCATATCCAGACCCCTGTTCCCTACCTGTACCTCTCCTAAAGCCCCACCTGACTTCACATACTCTGTTTTATAGATAGATATAAAGGCCTGTCTAGTCAAATTTGTGTCCCCAAATGTCCTTCAGTGTGGGTCCATCCTCTGGAGCCTAATTTCCTCCTATGCTGCCATGAGGCAGTAGAAGCTGACAGTGTAGGCCAATGATTGCATATGGTTGTAGCTCGGGCTGTCAACACCTAGGGGAGACTCAGACACAAGGCAGATTAGTGGAAAGGGCCCAGGAGTAAAAATGCTGGAGCTGGAATCATGGGACCGATGAGGACCTTTTCAACTAGCCTCCAGAGTGCATCATTGGAACTCACTTCAGGTCTGGGGAAAACCGTGAACTGGTGGTAAATCCCCATTTTAGAAATCTCCATGAATAAGGCAGATGGTCTTGGCTGCTGGAGGCCCAGAGAGGGGCATGTCAGGACCCAGGTGGGGGAGGAGCCAGTGAGTACATGAACATCTAAGCTCTTTTCTGCTTCTGTGATTCTGGATGTCTTCAAGGAACTGGATTTCCCATGTCTTTTGAGCTCCTGACCCATCCTCCCCTCTCTGTCTCTGTCTGAAAATTCATTGCTTTCTTGTTACTGGATGTCTTGCTAGATCCTGGGTCCTAAACATAGAAAAAATTGGGGAGAGGCCTTAAAAATAGAATCCCAACCTTCATTTATAGCAGGAAGAAGGAGCAGGAAGTGGTGAGCTTATTGCACCATTTATTTATAGTTGTACCTACTTCGAACAGTACCTTTAGTGGAGCCTGCCTCTACGAGGATGTGGGGAGGGCAAAATCCCTCTTTCCAGCCAGTCCAGAGAACACCAGCTCTGCTATGGCACAGGCTAGCAGTGCAGAGGAGAGCAGTCCCAGAAATTCAGCTGCTGGGTATTTTTTAATGTGAATGCTTTTGCAGGAACAGTTTTGACAGTGGTTAAATGCATAGACTCTATGTATTACCTGGAGAATTAAAATCCAAACAAAATGTATTTGAGAGTGTCCATAGTAGCAGTAGGCCCAATAGCCTAAGGATAAATACAAGCTGAAAATCCCTCAACTGATGAGGGCATCAGCAAATATGGTATACCCCACACAGTGGGTTCTCATTCCGCAGCAGAGGGACTAAAGTTCCAGTCCATGCGACAGCACAAACAAACCCTGAAAACCTGGTGCGAGGAGGAAGTTAGATACAAAAGGCCATATATTGCAGGCCTTTATTACAAAACATTCAAAACAGGCAGATCTATAGACAGCATATTGGTGGTAGCCATGGGCTTCAGGAAGGAGGAACTGAGGAATGACGGCTTGGGGCTCATTTAAGAGTAAAGGAATGTTCTGAAGCCAGCAGCCGCTCCGATTCTCCTGTCTACCATTGAATTATACACATTAAAGTGGTAAAAATGGTGAACATTATGCTATGTATATTTTATCACAATAAAAATGAAATTTGTTCTTTGTGGTGTCGGAGAGGGTAGAACTCCTTAGATTTGCCAACATGCTGCCTGTTACCAGCTATGGGACCTTGGGCAAGCCACTTAAACTCATAGTTCCTATAAATGAGTCAGAGGATCCTGTAGAAAGAGGTAATCATACAGTGTTAGGGTTTTCAAAGTGTTATAATGTTGTGACATTAAATATCCCAAGTGTGTGAAACATGCAACATGCTTAGCACAGTATGTGGCATGTAGTAACCACACTTAAATGCCTGTGCTGCTCATTTAACCCAGACAAGCCCCACTGGGAGAAGTTTTTCTTTGGGGCAATGTCCTGAGACATTTTCAGTACCAACAGTGGAAGTTCTACTGGCATGTAGTGTGTAGACTCACGGGTGCTGCCGAACAGCCCACGGTGCACGGTACAGCCCTTCACTGAGCTGGTCCAAGTGCCTGCAGTTGAGGGAGAAGTCTATGTTTAAACAGAACATGAAAAGAAGTGTGCTTCATCTCTGGAAAGTAGGTGTAATACTAGTCAGATGGAGACTTCTATTAGAAAAAGGCCATCAGTAAGACGCGGTGTCCACTGAGTACTGAGGACCAGTGTATTCAGTGTAGTAGAGGATGGAAACGACCGAGGATCTGCCCTGGAGGTACTCAGATACAGAAGAGCTCTGTGTGAGGCTTTCCGAAGAGGGATTCTTGCAGTCATTTTTCTTTAATAAGAGGGTGACTCAAGGTCACCCACAGGGCTGTCATGCTCCTGCAGGGCAAACATTCACAGCCTCTGTAAAGAGGACTCTTAGGGGGCTTGTGTGTGGTGCCAGCCCATTTCTGAATGCATCTTATGTTTGGGAAAATGCTATTGAAGAAATGTCAGAAAAAGAAGTCACTGCTACAAATAGAAATAATGACACAATCACAAGAAATAATATTAAGGCCTGTATTCAACTACCAGTGCATCAAAAGGAGGAGACTCTCATTATCCACTTGTCATGAAAAAAGTTATTTTATCTGATTCTGAAAGTGCACACATACAATTTGCTGAGTACAGACCACAGAGAGAGCTGTTACGTGACACCCAACGGCCTGTAAAGGTTTGAGAAAAGATCTCTGTTCCTGGTCTCCAAGGATCTACCTAAGGCTAAGCCTGGAAGCCTTTATGGAATGAACTTCAGGACTTGTCAGAGAAAGGGCCAGCAGGGGCTGGGGGGGGTTCTGGTCCTTGGAAGCCGTGCTATGGGGATGATCGTAGGATGACAGGAAGACCCCTACCCTATGTGGATGATCATAGGATGACAGGAAGACCCCTACCCTATGGGGATGATCATAGGATGACAGGAAGACCCCTACCCTATGGAGATGATTGTAGGATGACAGGAAGACCCCTACCCTATGGGGATGATTGTAGGATGACAGGAAGACCCCTACCCTATGTGGATGATCATAGGATGACAGGAAGACCCCTACCCTATGGGGATGATCATAGGCTGACAGGAAGACCCCTACCCTATGGGGATGATCGTAGGATGACAGGAAGACCCCTACCCTATGGGGATGATTGTAGAATGATAGGAAGACCCCCTACCCTATGGGGATGATCATAGGATGACAGGAAGACCCCCTACCCTATGGGGATGATTGTAGGATGACAGGAAGACCCCTACCCTATGGAGATGATCATAGGATGACAGGAAGACCCCTACCCTATGGGGATGATTGTAGAATGATAGGAAGACCCCCTACCCTATGGGGATGATCATAGGATGACAGGAAGACCCCCTACCCTATGGGGATGATTGTAGGATGACAGGAAGACCCCTACCCTATGGAGATGATCATAGGATGACAGGAAGACCCCTACCCTATGGGGATGATTGTAGGATGACAGGAAGACCCCTACCCTATGTGGATGATCATAGGATGACAGGGAGACCCCCTACCCTATGGGGATGATTGTAGGATGACAGGGAGTCCCCTGCCCTATGGGGATGATCATAGGATGACAGGGAGACCCCTGCCCTATGGGGATGATCATAGGATGACAGGGAGACCCCCTACCCTATGGGGATGATTGTAGGATGACAGGAAGACCCCTACCCTATGGGGATGATCGTAGGATGACAGGAAGACCCCATACCCTATTGGGATGATCATAGGATGGCAGGGAGTCCCCCTACCCTATGGGGATGATTGTAGGATGACAGGAAGACCTCTGCCCTATGGGGATGATCATAGGATGACAGAGGACCCCCTACCCTATGGGGATGATTATACAATGACAGGGAGACCCCTGCCCTATGGGGATGATCATAGGATGACAGGAAGACCCCTACCCTATGGGCATCTTTGCTTCTGTTCACCACAGCTCTGCTTTCCTCCACGTGTAATGGCTTTCAGAACCTCATGTGTGTTTTGTGGCAGCTATAGCAAGGAATCCCATTAGACATTTGCACGGAGAACAAAGGTGAGCGGATATAGCAATGCTGTGTGAGTTCTAGGCGTAGCAGAGATTAAGATCTGTCATTCATCCCACAAATAGGAAACAGTAATGATGTGAAGAAAGAGTGAGTGGACCTCCAGTAGGAAGTCAGGTGTCTTCTTAGCATTTCACTTAGAATGTAACACTAGTAGAGGAGCTGGGGCGATTGCTCAGCAGTTAAGAGCACTGACTGCTTTTACTGAGGACATGTGTTTGATTCCCAGCACCCACGTGGCAGCTAACAACTGTCTGTAACTCCAGTTCCAAGGGATATGACACCCTCTTCTGACTTCCATGGGCATTGCATGACACAGGTGCACTTATATCACATACATGCAGGCAATACACTCATACACATATAATAATAAATAAAATATAATAAAAAAGAATTGAACACTGTTGAAGATGTAGACACAGGAAAACCATGCTAGAATAATCAAAAGGAGAGAGCGAGCTACCATGCCATGCGAGAAGTCAAATATGGAGGGAAATGAGATGAACTGGATACTGCGGCCATGAAAGCCCACAATGTCACGCATGCTTGAGCAGAGGGGAGTTGCTGAGGAAGCAAGCTATGCAGCTATGCTCAACATGGCTTACAATGATGAGGGTTTGAAATGGGGAGGGCAAGAGCAATAGGAAGGGGAATGGCTGGTCAGTGTTTGAGATAACGCATTTGTGGGCATGTGGCAAGATGCGGCCAAAGGGCACAGTGCTCAGGGGTGCCAAGCAGATGTTTTGCCTCCTAGTCTTGGCTCTGTTGCTGAAACCAACTGCATGTCCTTCATCGAATTGTTACCTCTCAGTGCCTCAGTCTTTTCATCCAGAAAATGGGCAGAAAAATCTCCTCCTTTACAACCATGTACTGAAGATTAAATGAGCGAATGCACTCAGTGTATTCTGTGCATCACCTGACATGGCCCAAGTGACTATGTTCCACATAAACTTTAGCTGTTACTTCCAACTGAAGGTAGCTAGATGAAACAGAAGAGTGGGCTTCTGAACCACACCGAAATCATGGAGCATGGGAATAATCACACCACAGCAGACAAGGGTTGATCTCCCACCACTGGCCACAGGGCTGCTTGGAGCCAAGTCTCAGCACACAGGATGAATTTCATGAACATCCATCTCCATACCCATCCAGTCACCTTCATTCATCTTGCTTTCCAGTTCTTACAGTATCGATTTTTTCTGTGTGGCATTATTTACTGCATTAGAGTTTACCAATGGCTGTGGAATGTCCCAAAACATCACAGTTTACTATTTCTGTTAATGGAAAACAAGACGTGGGACCAAAAGCTGGGCTCCCACAGGAGGCCATCAAATGCTTTTAACAAGGTGCAGGGGCGGGGGGGATGGGACAAGCAGGGCACCAGCAGAAGCAGCACCTGAGACGCTTTGTTTAAAAGAAAAACAAGTGATGTTTGGGTTCTAGCTAAGAGATGTCTTGTCTTCATGGGATTGAGGGGGAGTTGTGGAGGAAGACCGAGGGAAATGGAAGACTCCCACAGCACGATAGCCTGCCTCTTGTTTTCTATGTCACTGTGGAGCTTGTGGCGCTTGGAAAATGCCTTGCTCTTCTTCCACAACCAACTCTGTCTCAGACTGCTCCAGTTTGATGCCGAGTAAGAACAAAGGTGCTGCTTTTAAGTCCTGGGCAGATTTGAAAAAAAATAGATGTGACTTTATCCATATAAGATTAAACAGTCATCTGGGTTTTAAGGTTTAATGTGCTGGAGGTCAGCCCAGGATGAGGTTCAGAGGCCCAGAATAATTGGACAAAGTCTCAGACTTTGAGCCTAGTGCAAGCATGTGTGTGTGTGTGTGTGTGTGTGTGAGTGTGTGTGTGTGTGTGTGTGTGTGTGTGAGAGAGAGAGAGAGAGAGAGAGAGAGAGAGAGAGAGAGAGAGAGATTGCTGCTGCCCCAGTGCTGACTGGATACTGCTTCTAGGGGCTGCTGCACACATGAATGTGTGCTATTGTTCCAGGCACACGCCAACCAGTAAGCAATTGCACAAAGCAGGCCCATCCCTGCACAGCCAGGGCCCCCTCCATCACCCATGCGGGCCCTTCCAGATCACATGCCGCAGGCCTCTGCAGACAGGACGCAGCTGCTTCAAATCTGCTGCCTCGCATTAGCAGCAGTCCCCAAACCCTGCGGCTCTGGAAACTCGAAAGAGCTGTAAGAGCTGTGATCCAAGCACTATGTTCTCCCAGGAACTGTGGCTGGAAAATGAGAAAAAGTGTGCTGTGGTTCGGAAGTCGAAGCCGGCCAGGAGGCGCCAAGAGCTGCTAGCCGTGGCCCTGGGGGTAAAGCTGGGACTCAAAGGTGGCTTTCTTTGGTCCCCTTTCAAACTCTTTGCCTGTTCACAGATCTCCTCGCTGGTTCGAAGAGCCGCCCTCACACACAATGACAACCACTTCAACTATGAGAAGACGCACAACTTCAAGGTAAGCCTCTGCATCCTTTCCGCGTCAGGTGTGGGAGGGATCCTCGGTGGCTCCTGTCTGGTCTCTGGAAAGAAAGGCAGGAGGCAGTAAAGTCCTTCGTTTTCCACATATGACTACACCCATAACCCGGCTGCTTCTACACGCATAACCCGGCTGCTTGAGGAAGCTGTTTGCTCCACAACAACACCTGAAATACACAGATGCACTGACCTGGTTCTGGGGAGCCAGGCCCACTTCCTCTTCAGCTTTCTGCGTCCAGGGAAAGGAGCCCATGTCCAGTCTGTGGCATTTAGAGGCCTTCTGGGGAAAGGCCAGGGTACTTTTCCACTTAGAAGAGCAGCCGGGCGTGGTGGCGCACGCCTTTAATCCTAGCACTTGGGAGGCAGAGGCAGGCGGATCTTTGTGAGTTCAAGTCCAGCCTGGTCTACAGAGTGAGTTCCAGGACAGCTGGGGCTACAAGGAGACCCTGTCTCGAAAAGACTAAAAAAAAAAAGAAGAGCAGTGGCCAGCACTGCTGTCTACACGAGCGTAGAAGCAGCTGTCCTTGTCCAGGTTTGTGTCCTGTCTTTTGTTTGCAGTCCTGCTAACTGGCCTGTTTCTGTGTAGACAGCTGTGAAAGTCACAATGATGAGAGTTCCCATGCAGTCTGTTCTGGACGCAGGGGTACCTGGCGGCCTAGCCAAGCTGGTCCCTGCCTACCAGACCAAACAAAAGTAATAGGGGACTGTGCAAGTTTACGTGGACTTTCCCTTGTGGCAGCCACACTTTAGACCAGCTCTTCACAGAGCTGCCGTCTGAAGATTATGGCCTGTTTCCTTTGCCCTACTGTGGTGCCAAAGAAGGGTTTGTAGCAGTTCCCGATGCCAAACTGCCCAGCACCGGGAAGTTGCCAAGTTGCCAAGAGGAGAGAGGGGGCAGAGTTAGAGGTTTGCCCCAGAAAATGGAGTAATGATAATTGGAAATTGGAGGGTTTGCAGATGAAGGCTCCAGGAAGAAAAGAATAGGCAGGAGAAACAAACACTCTTCTGTTAAATTCTGATTCCCTCCCAGGGCCAGTGACTATTGGGACTAGATTTGTCAGCAGTGACCAGGGAAACAGAATAAATGGTCAGCCCCTCATAAGGATAAGTGTGCATCTATCAAATATGCATTCCTGTTAGTCTGCCTGAGTCTCTGCTTCTGTTTTTAGAAAGCAAGTCGCCCAGGCATTGCATGCTATATCCTTGAAGGAAGGAATGAACCTTCAGCCCCGTGGATTTAATGTGGGTGGAGAATGCTGTGTGGAGGGCTTTTCCACACCAAGACTTAACATTTCTCCCATCACTGAATAGTGACAGATCTAATTTGGAACATAAAGTGTCTACTTTTTTCTCCTTCCTGTTTTCTATTTTGACCCTCTTTTTTTTCCTTAAGAAAGTATTTTTCTGACTTTTGGCAGAAACCCTGGATTTTGCGCATCCTGTGGATGTACTGCCGGGGATGGCAGGGTGGGTCTTGTGAGACTTGCAAGTCCTTTTCCTTCCTCCCAAAAATTCTAAATATTTTGCTCTGAAGATACACTCAGAACTGTGCCCTCCCATAATATTTGTATGAAATGGCTTCTCAATGGATATACTCTGAGTTTATGTTAACCACATATGAAAATTTAATTGATAGGTAATTTCAGAACCAATGTCGGTCTTTTTTAATTGTGGATCTCTGAATGGGAAATTAATCTTACGACGACACTTTTTTTTTTTTTTACAAATAGCTAAGTCCTATTTCTCTCTGATTTGCTCACACAATGTATTGACCATTTATCATGGCAAAACACCAGCAGCTTTTTAAATGTTAATTTAAACCCTCAATGTCTTCTCAGTGTGTCTTCCTTTAACATTTAGCTCTGGAGAGATTAAAAAGGCAGAGAAGAGGCGTGTTGTTCTGAGGATCCAGGAGCCAGGCGGGGTGCATCCAGACTGGAGTGTGTCTCTTTTGTGGCTTAAATAGACATGTTTGGAAACTTGCAGGCCTGCGTTAGCTGTGGCAGTGAACTGCGTCTGTGCCACTGTCCTTCACATGGAGTGTCAGGGGCTGGACGGGGCGTTTCCTATGTCATCCCTCTCTGCTTGCTCCCTGGGACCCTTGCCCTCTCTTCATCCCCAACTGGCTACAAGTGGAAACTTCACATAGTCTTTGGCAGAACATTCTAAAAGTGGATCCATGTTATAAATACACCAGTGGATTTTAGGGACAAGCCACAAGCTAAAGAAAGAAGTCTCTTATCAGTAACCTCACTATCTACTTAAAATTTGGGGGTTAAACTTTTATCTTACCTTAGCTTTTTATTTATGTTGACTTCTAATGGGTTTTTTAATGAAAATTTCTTGGTTTATTTTTTGGAGTGTATGTACGTGACATGGAGTTAGTGTTCAATAGCAAGAATGAACAATCATATTTTGTGTGCTTATCAGCAAATAGACTTTATTTATTCCTTTCTGACCTGACACCTCACTCTCAACAAGCTCCCACACCAGCAGGTCTGTTTGGTACTGTACTTGGGAACTTCATGAGGAGTGATCAGAAACTCTCAACACTATACAATCCACTGACCTGAGAACAGAACATACCCAGCACTTGCTTTTCAAACAATACTGTCTAGCCAGCATGTAAGAAAGCTTTTGGAGACAAATTAGGATTATGTCTCACTTCATGCAATAATTATGTGATTTTCAATACTGTGTGCTGATGTCGTTTGACTGGGGCTCATTGCACCTACTACGCACAAAGATGTATTTACTGAAGCGATGGTGAAATGAACAGACTCCAATATAAAGTGAAAATTGTCCATTAAGGAACTGAAAAAAAAAACTTCCTATATTTAATTCAGCAACTTTGCTGTCTAACTGGCTGAAGGGGACTCTCTTCTTTAGATGGGATAGTCTTTTTTGTTGTTTTTGTTGATTTTGAGACAGGGTCTCCCTGTAACCCCAGCTGGCCTGGAGCTCACTATGTAGACCAGGCTGGCTTTGAGTTCACAGAAATCTGCCTGCCTCTGCCTCCAGAGTGGTAGAATTAAGGGTGTGCACCTGCACCTGGCAGGATAGCCTTTTCATTTTTTTTCACAGATTATTTTTTTAAGGGATTCACAATATAAGAGCACAGTTGTTTTCAGATCATGAGGAATATAACATTAACGTTGCTCAGTTTGCCTTACAACTAGGTACTTAGCGCTAGCATCCACAGATGAAGGATACCATTCATTGTTTGTTTTTCTGCAACTGTGTTACTACACTTAACATGATACCTTCTAGTTCTATCCATTTACCTGTGCTTCAGGTGGTCCTGGGAAATCCCTGATCTAAGCTCTGTGTACTCAGGATAGCCTTTTTAATGGACTACCCTTATACATCTTGTAGCTAGCCTCAAAAACTGTTCAGGGGGCAAACCCCTGAGCCCCAGCATCCTGGGTCAGTGTCCTTCTGTGCTGCTCAGAATATGATGAGGGAGCAGGAGCTTAGCTTTTCTGACATGATCTTTGGCAAAGAGCTGAGCTCTCCTGGCCTCAGTTTCCTCACCTGTAAAATGGGAGTGTTACACAGTTTAAAGAATATGTGGAAATTGTGGGGCTGGAGAGATGGCCTAGCGGTTAAGAGCACCGACTGCTCTTGCAGAGGACCCGGGTTCGATCCCCAGCACCCACATGGCAGCTGAGAACCGTCTTTGACTTCAGTTCCAGGGGAATCCGACGCCCTCTTCTGACCTCTGTGGCATTGCATGACACGGGTGCACAGACCTACATGCAGACAATACATTCATACACATGCAAAATAAATAAAATTTAAAAAAGATTTAAAAAAAAGAATATGTGGAAATTGGCAGTTCATTCTGCTACTGCCTACCTGCTCTCTCTGCAGTGAGCTACTTAAATGTGGGAAATGAATACATGCAGAGAAACTGCGATTTCTTCGGTACATTTAATAAGTTATCATATGATGAGAACTTGTATCATTACTTTATTAAGCATCTTTTCCTGCCTCTTTTGTCTTTACATTTGGTTTTCACTGTCTCTGTAGTTTTTTCTTTTCTTTTTTTAAAAAAATTATTTATTTATTATTTTTATGTATATGAGTGTACTGTCTGCATGTAGATTAATGCATCCGTGTCATGCAATGCAGCGGAGGTCAGAAGAAAGCATCGGTTTCCCCTGGAACTGGAGTTAAAGTTCTTAGCCGCCATGTGGGTGCTGAGAATCGAACCTGTGTCCTCTGCAAGAGCAGTTGGCATTCTTAACCGCTGAGCCGTCTCTCCAGCCCCTAGTTTTTTTGTTTGTTTGTTTGGTTGGTTTTTTGGGGTTTTTTTTTTTTTTTTTTTTTTTTGGTCTTTTCAAGACAGGGTCTCCCTATAGCCCCAGCTGTCCTGGAACTCACTCTGTAGACCAGGCTGGCCTTGAACTCACAAAGATCTGCCTGCCTCTGCCTCCCAAGTGCTAGGATTAAAGGCATGGGCCACCATGCCCGGGTGCCCCAGCCCCTAGTTTTTTATTTTCTATCCTCCCTCTGCAGGCCCTTCTTTCTTTCCACCATTTCTTTCTTCCTCCCTTGTTAAATGAATTGATGCTTGATGACTGTTATTTCTTTAAAGGCATTTTATCAGAAAGTCCAGTGTCCCTCCTTTGCAAATGAATGACTCAGATATTTTAAACTTGGATTCCATGCATATTTCCCCCAGTTTTCAAAAAAAGCTCTTTGCATCTGTAAAGACTCTAGTGAGTTACTGACTCTATCATAACAAATGGCCACAAACTTAGTTGCTTAAATCAACAAAAGTTTATTTTCTCGGTGCTAGAGAGATGGCGTAGTGGTTAAGGGCACTGGCTGCTCTTGCAGGGGACCTGGATTTGATTCCTAGCACCCACATGGTGACTAACCACTGTTCCTAACTCCAGTTCCAGGGGATCCAACATCCTCTTCTGACCAGGAGCATTGCATGACATTTAGTGCAATTACACACATGTAGGCAATACACTCATACACATAAAATTTAAAAACTAAAATATATTTTTAATTTGTTTTCTTATATTTGGGGGTGTGAATTTCCCACAGCCAAACTGTGGGCAGGTCTGGCTCCTTCTGGAACTGCCCTGTGCTCCCCCCACCTGTGGCGTGACTAGCAGTCCCTGGGGTTCCCTTGGCTCATGTCCCCGCCAACACCTTTATATCATCTTCTGTGTCCCTGTGCTTCTTATAGAGATACCAGTCACTAGCTGTAGGGACTTGCTAGTGTATAACCTCTTTTAAATTATATCTTCGAAGACTTTCTGAAAGGCCACATCCTCAGTGACTGAGACCTAAGACTTATAAGTGGCACAAACCACACAGTACAGCCCTTTGTAGGGACCAAAGTGATATTTTCAGGAGGTTTCAAGGGGAAGGCCTCTGTCTGCCTCATCAGTACACAAGTTCAAGTGCACCATTTTATTAAAGGTTTTCAAGCCAGAAAACAAGGTGTTTATTTGTTTTGTTTTTGTTTTTTTAATTTATTTTTATTGATGCTTTGTGTATTTCATACATCATTTTCCAATTCAGTTCAGGCATATATTCCCTTCCCTTCCCCCCCACCCCACCCCTACCCATCGCAGATCGTGCATTCTGCCGTAAGTTTTCTGCATCTTTCTCTGCTTTTTTGTTTTGTTTTGTTTTCATTTTTTTTAACAATAGGTGATAATTTGTGAGTACAAGTATCCTTCATGTAAAACCAATTTGCAAGCAGTTGTGCCCAAACCCACACAGCTCATGGGTCCCACAAGGTGTTTATTTGTAATCTAATTGCTATTTAATGTCAATTCCTTAATCGAGGTACCACTGCTGATTCTGATGGCTAGTAATTTAACTTTTTAAGGTTTTCACTGATTTTTTTTTTATACTATTGTTGCTTCATAGGTTTGATAGAAAGTGACAACACTTCCTGGTCTCTCTACTAAGCATGTTTTTTCCTGAAAAAAGATACAGTAAGAGCACCAGGATCTTTAAAATGGCTGCATGGCGCTCGCCTTTCAGTAGTGCCCCTCAAGTGTCTATTTGCCGTGGTTGGTTCATACTAAGAGCACATACTTTATCATCAAGGATCTGCCATAGCTAATAATTCACACCAATGCATGTGGTTAGGCAGATCTGGCCACATAATAGGTGTGGCCCAGTATAAAATGAAAATGATGTCCCTTGTTAAAATAGTAGTAAGATTGCCAAGGAGCGCCAACAGAACAATTAGCCAGGCTTGGGCCTTTGCAGATTCCCCTAAGCAGGCCTGTTACCAATGTACCACTTTAGTGCCCAGAATGCCCCTCAGCAAAGCTGGAAGCAAGTGTGGTTGATCTTTTTATTTTTTTATGGGTATGAGTATATCAACTGCAGGTATGTAAATGCACCCATGTCATGCAATGCCCATGGAAGTCAGAAGAGGGCGTCAGATCCCCTGGAACTGATTTTACCAACAGTTGTTAGCTGCCATATGTGTGTTGGAAATCCAACTCGGGTCCTTTGCAAGAACAGCCAGTGATCTTACCCACTAAGCCATCTCTCCAACCCTAATGTGGTTGATCTTTAGCAGAAACTAGCTGTTTCTCTTCTCCCACTTCTCCTGTCCCAGAATATGCCATTCCTAATCAGCAGGTCTGAGCTCCTCCTCTACTTCATTCCTCCAGACTTTCCTTCTGCTACTAGGCTCTCTGTTATATTTCATTTGAAAGATCATCTGATTCTTGATAAACCTACACAGGAAGTTATTCAAAGGCCTCACCATAGATTTCTGTGATTTACTAAGATGTACCATCATTCCACGGATCTTACCTATGTTAGCATCACTATAACAAAGTACCTGAGATGAAGCAACCTTAAAAGAGGAAAGATGGTTTTGACCTCAGTGACCCCAGAGACTTCAGTGCATGGCCACTTGGTTCCATTATCTGGGGGGCCTGATCTAAGACAGAACATCATGGCACAGAGCCCATCATACAGCAAAGCTGGCTGACCTTGTGCCAGCCGGGAAGCGAAGAGGGAAATAGAAAAGAAGGGGGTCCCAATAGTCTCTCGAAGGCATTCCCCTAAAGACCTGTATTCTTTCTTTTTTAGTTTTATTATTTTTATTTTATGCGTATGAGGATGTAGCCTGAATGTATGTTAAGTATACCTATGTTGTGCAATGCAAGTCAGAAGAGGGCATCAGATTCCCCTGGAACTGGAGTTATTGGTTGTTAGCCGCCATAGGGGTGCTAGGAATCAAATCCAGGTTCTCTGTAACAACAGCCAGTGCTCTTAATGGCTAAGCCATCTCTCCACCCCTGACCCACTTTCTTTCAACAAGGCTCCACTACCTCCCCAAAGTGTCATCGCCTGGGGACCAAACCTTCAGCACATGAGTTTGGAGAGGAACATGTAAGGTCCAAATTGTAACAAGTACATGCTTAACTTAAACGAGCTTGTTTGTAAAAGTGGTGGCTTAATTGGTCTCATAGTAAACAGATCCCTTTTGAGATCTAATTGCATGCCACCTTCATCCAAAGGAATCGCATTCATGGCAGGGCTTTCAAGCAAGTCTGGAAATTGTTTTTGGATAAAGGCTTCACGTAAGCAGATATCTGACCTGCATGCCAGGGCAGGACTCAGAGCTCATCTTCTACCCCTGTGACTTAGCTATATGTATGTTAGCATGCTTTCTCCTTCACTCTCTCTGAAAATCTTTCACCAACCAGCAGAGCCCAGTAGAAGAGAATGGGCTTTGGTGACATGCGCATTGGTATGCCTGGCTCAGGCCACATACTGGGACATCACTTGAACAACTTCCCAAGTATCGACTATCGGCTAAAGAGTCTGACCCCTATCAAGTGTTTAACTGTTATTAATTTTTTATGGAGTTTGTCTGGATAAAAGACTATTCTAAATGACTAAATGTCTGACTCCAGCACTTTCTGTCCAGAGAAATAAGCTTTTTGTTTTTTGTTTGCTGAGAGCGAGCACTAATAGTCACGATTCTTATTAGTGGGGTCTTTTTTGAAACATCTCAGAAAAGAAAGCTTTTTAGACATTTATTCTTTTACTCTGCCATTACAGACTTCAGGCTGATTATGTGCAAGGTACCAGAAAGTGCTGATGGAAGAATGCACGCTGCTTCTACTGAGTGCTTCTCAGACAGTGTACTTCTGTCCCATCCATACCAGTAGCATTCAGCAGAGACAGAGATGTGGCCAGAACAACCTCCACAACAGAGTTAACAAGCCCCTGTGTCAACAGAACCAAGGTGCAGAAAACTTGCCCCAAGGAATGGGGAGCCTAAATTTTTCCCTGTCTACATAAAAATGAGGCCTGACTTGCTTCTGAGATCATATGGGATCTAGAATATATATGATGGTATTCAAGAACTGAGGAAGTCTCTGAGCAAGGAATGTTGCTCAAGACTGTTGGGGGTCACTGATCTCTGGAACCCACATGGTGGAAGGGGAGAACCAGCTCTTACAAGTTGTCTTCTGACCCCTGCAGGTACATACATACATATATAAATGTAAATTTCATATTTTTATGTATATGAATATATCACTTGCATGTGTGTAAATGCACCCTTGTCGTGCAATACTCATGGAGGTCAGACGTAGGTGTCAGATCCCCCTGGAAATGGAGTTAAGGACTGTTGTTAGCCACCCTGTAGGTGCTGGGAATCAAACCCCAGTCTTCTTCAAAAACAGTCAGTGCTCTTAAGCACTGACCTATCCCTCCAGCCCCCCCCATAAATATAAAAATTTTAAAGCATGTTTGTGCTGATATTCTCATAAACCAAAGAGGAAATTAGATGGCACAAGAATGTCTCACTTAGTACAATGAGAAAATTCTCCCAAAGGCTTCATGGCAAGTGGTGCTTTGGAAACCCAGTCTATCTGATACAGCTCTATTTTTCTGAACGTGCACTTGGTTGGACCTGCTCTTGCATCTTCTCTAACATCTGGGGCCTCACTCACCTCTGCCTGGGTATTTCTGGTGTAAATTACTTGAGCTCTGCCTTATAACCTTTACTAAGGAGCTTCTGAGGACTGCCCTTGGTCAGGGAACACCAAATCTTGCATCTCCCAGAGATCACAGCTGGAATGTAGAGTGTGAGGCTGGAACCTTGTTTATAATTTGTCATAAATTTCCAGTATTGTCAACAAGGTTAGATTATTGAGCTTGGCCCCAACTTTACCTTGAGAACACATCTTTAATCCTACTTTAAATGCCCTAGAACAGCTACTGACAAATGACTCCAGGGATCTGAGGTGCCTTCCTCTGCCCCCATTGAGAACCTGTCCTAGCACCTGGCTCTACCACAGCATCTGCCCAGCAGGCCTCACAAAAGGAGCCAAGCCCGGCTCTGTTACAGATTGAGTGGCTCCCCTCTGCTATCTCCTTACATCTGAAAAGGTTCACTTCAAGGTCAGTATTTCATCTGGTCCTGCAAGAAGGGAAAGCCCAAAGTTTAATGTAATTTCTCTCAGGAGTTCAGTGTCACATGATTGTGGGAAGCACAGTAAAACCTTGGGCAGAGGCTTGGAGACCTCAACTCTGCTGCTGGCAATCGGAGCTAAGCTGACTCCCCTCCCACTCTCAGTCAACCCTGGACCTGTAAAGCCCAGGCACTGCAGCTGGAAGGTTCTATTGCCAACTCCAAGCCACTCTTCTATGCACATGAAGCAGCCCAGAAAGAACTGACTTTTCACCCAATAGTCCTTTCCAGAATAAAACAAAACAATTAGGAGTTTTTAATATGAATAACAGAAGTGATATACTGAGGCAAAATAGTGCATCAATGATTCTCAATCAAGGTTACACTTCTCCCCACCAGGAAGCACTTGGCAACGCCTAGAGACCTTTGTGGTTCTTCCTATGAGGGGCGCTACAGGCATGTGGTGGGTAGACAGCCAGAGATGCTGCAGGAACCTCCTGTGGTGCCCAAGACAGCCACCCCCACAAACAGGAATTTTCCAGCCCAAAATGTTAATTAATAAGGATAAGGTTGAGGAACCCTGATATACACTGATAAGGAGAAGCAAAAATTCTCCAACACAGCACATCTTAAATAGCATTTGCTTACAACTAAATTCTGGGTGAGTTGATTGTACCTTTGGGTGGTGTCTACTCTGGCCCATCAAAACATATTTGCTCTAAAACCACTAGAGAGTACTGCCTTCCAGATTCAGCAGATGTGAGAAGAATAACATCCTGCTTATTTAGAGAGAGCCAAGTACAGTGCTGTCTTCTGAGGCTTTCTTGACAAGTCTTCTCCCTCTTGTTTTTATTAAGTGGCCATTCCTGACCATTTGTCAAACACACCTTATCTCTTATAATACCATCTTTTTGTTTGGTGTGGTTTTTGAATTCCAGGCAGACCATGCCCAGTATAATAGTCTTGGACAGACATTCTTCCTGTCTGGAGTGTTTTCTTCCTGTCTAGGGTATTTTAGTTACTGACCTACAGTTTGCTAAATGTTCTTTCTTTTAGAAAGATATTCTTGAAAAGTCAATACCTTTCAGAAAATGGAAATGGATAATGGTAACTTTTAGGGTTCTGTATATTTTGTTGAGATGGTAGAGGGCAGCCATCTAACTCAAGCAGCATGGTTTGGTCAGCACCCTCAGTATTCACCCGGGAGCTCTCGTCTCCTCAGAGATGCAAAAGAAAATTGAACAACATATCAGCCCTGAAAATAAAGTGGCCCATCCTCAAAGGGAAATTGGGACAGCAGGCCTAAGATAATGTTTATTTAACTTTACCCCCCCATTCCTGTTTTGTGTTAGCTCTGTGGGATTGGGTGGGGACATTTGCTAGCTGGTGGTGTCTACCTGCATTTGTTGAGCTGGTGACAAGATACAAGGCAGTATGGGATGCGTGCTGGAAAAATACCTGGCTAAATAAAGGGACCTGATGAGCACTGCTTGAAATTTTGATGAACTTGGTGATTTTGAGAACACAGGCAAAAATGAAGCTTAGAAGGTGTGTGGTGGGCAGTTAGTAGGCAGGCTCCTCGGACAAAGTGTGGTAAACACTGAAGCTGTTCTCCCAACTTCTATATGATTTCACCTTTTGGAATGTTGTTATCTGCTGCCCTGTCAACACCACTACTTCCCATCACCTTGTCTTTCCCAGTCTGGTGAACTTCTAGCAGTCCTTCAAAACCCAGTTCAACATCACTTTCCTCTTCTTTCTTGGAAGAATTCATTACTCTCTCCATTATCCTGACATAGAATGGCTTATGTGCTCTATTATGTCAACTAGCACATAATTGTTTATATTGCATGCTTACACTTATAGATGATGAGATCCTTGAATGCAGGATGTGTTTCTCCACTCAAGTCTCTCAACTCTGTATATCTACCCCAAGATTAGTTCAAGGCCAGGTTCAAAGTAGCAGTCAGCACAACACACCAAATAAACAAAGTAGCAGTCAGCACATACACACCAAACCTCATTGCTGAGGCAATGAAAGGTGGATCAGTGAATGAAATAGGAAGCAGTTCATCTCTTACATCCTTTTCCCACTAACTTATCATGTCTGCTGGGATGTACCAGTCATTCTTCTCTATACCAAATATACTGTACAGAGTATACTGGAGTTTGGCAATCTATTATTATTTATTTATGGTATATTATAGTTAGTACTGGGCTTATATAAATAGTCCGTGTGTTTTTTAAAACAATATGTTCTTTGAATTGTTGGTTATAAAGTTCCTTTTCTATTTAGTATATTAGCCTTGTATATTTATTAACAATGTATTTATTAATCATATATTTATTAATTTGAAATTGTAACTGTGGAAATGTCAACTTCCTTTTTATAATTTTTCCATTTTTGCTTTAGCATTTTTTTTTAATTTTTTATTTCTGTATGTGTATGAATGTGCTGTCTGCATGCAGGTCTGTGCACCCGTGCCGTGCAATGCCGCGGAGGTCAGAAGAGGGTGTCGGATTCCCCTGGAACTGGAGTTCTCCTGGAATTGGAGTTTCAGACGGTTCTTAGCCGCCATGTGGGTGCTGGGGATCGAACCCGGGTCCTCTGTAAGAGCGGTCAGCGCTCTTAACCGCTAGGCCATCTCTCCAGCCCCTGCTTTAGCCTTTTAAGATTGTGTTGTCCTATACAGATAAGCTCAACTTTGCTATATCTTTCTGACAAAAAATAAATCTAATTGCTGAGATCACTGGTTATACAAATACATATATTTTATCTACAGAGGTTTTCTCTTGCCTAGAACTTTCTAAGTGTGTCTTTTTACCTCCCAACATTTCTCACATTACATTTGAGATTGTTTCTTGCAAATATTTTTAACCTAATCTGCAAAACTAAAAGTTGGGTTAACAATGCTTTTCTGTCAGCAACTTGATGAAATTATTCAATGACCTATCATCTCATTTTTTGCTGAGGAAAAAAGTCTGTTTGCCCCAATTGATGTCCTTTTGCAGGTAACTAGTTTTGCTTTTGTCATCGTTTTAGGGTTTCACTTCTTTCAGTATTGGGCTCTATAATCTATGTAGAGATTATTTGTATCTATGCTGCTGGAAACACATTTTACTTTGCTTAATCTGATGTTTTGTATCTTAGACTAATTCTGGCATCTCTTGACTGCTTCTCTCTTTCTCTACTGCTTCCACACATGCCCTAACTCCATCAGCTCTCAGTTTCTTGGATCATTGTTCTTTTTTATTTTTTTATTTTTCTATTCTGCATCTCCAGTAATTTATCATATGATCTTATAAAAAACTCAACGTGTCTCGATGTCTACCATCTTTAAAAGCTAATTCCTTGACTCCATGTCTCCCTTAAGCTATCGTATTTCCCTGTATGGCATTATACCCAAAATTCTTGCTGCAGTGGTTGGGATGAAACCTAAAGCCTTGTGAAAGCTAAGCAAGTATATACCACTGAGCTACATATAAATATCTCTTTTTAACTTTTCACATTTCAGTTTTCACCATTTTATTATAATTTTTCTTTATTCTTAAATTTTTCATACATCAATATAATGAAATCTGATCACATCCACCCCTTACTGAGGAGCTACTGGCAGGTGCTAGCTAGAAGAAAAATCATTCCTTTTTTTTAATAAAATCCTTTATTTTTTTTAATTTTTATTTATTTTCATATGTGTATGAATGTACCATCTGCATGCAGGTTTATGCACCCGTGTTGTGCAATGCCTCGGAGGTCAGAAGAGGGTGTCAGATTCCCCTGGAACTGGAGTTAAAGACGGTTCTCAGCTGCCATGTGGGTGCTGGGGATCAAACCCGGGTCCTCTGCAAGAGCAGTCAGCTCTCTTAACTGCTAGGCCATCTCTCCAGCCCGAAAAATCATTCTTTTTCAAGGGTGTGGCCATTGGTAGGTTCCCATGCTCCAATGAGTGTCCTATACTCATCCATATATGGACAACAGCAATTTGATTTGATGAAAATATTTTCAGATTTTATTTTGAGACAGTCTCCCTAAGTTGCCAGACCAGCCCTCAACCTTCCACCCTCCTGTCTCAGCCTCCCTAAGCCACCAGGCCTGACTAGCCAAGCTTCTTGGTGGATTTTCCCACGTTTCTCTAGTTCTTTATTTCCTACTTATTCTTCAGTTCCCTTGCCTTAGTTTGCTTTCAATTGATGTGACAAGGCACTCTAACCAGTACAAATTGGGGGTGGAAAGGGTTTATTCAGCTTACATCTCCCTGGTCACATTTCATCACTGAGGCAGCCCAAGATAAGGAACTCAAGGCAAGAACCTGGAGACAGAAGCTGAAGCATAGGCCATGAAGGAATGCTGCTTACTGGCTTGTTCTCCTGGCTTCCATGCTCAGCCAGCTTTCTTATACAATACAGAACAACTTGCCAGGCATGGCACTGCCCACAGTGGGCTGGGCAGAAGAATCATGAATGAATCCCATATTCTCCCTTGGAAACCAGGTGGATGGTGATACCACTTTCTGAAGTGGAGTTTAAGAAGCTTCATGCACCCAGGGCTCAGGGAACATGGCGGAAGAGGGGGAAGAAAGACCATAAGAGCCAAAGAGGTAGTGCAAAACCAAATGGAAATGAATCCTACAAGCTCCTGGGACCGTGTTTATATGAACCTACAGCATTGATATCAGCATGCACAAGACCCATGCAAGCTCAACCAGACAAAAACCCAGCGCAGAACTGCAGAAATGGGTAGCAGAGCCCAACCTTGGTTGAACAAATATTGCTGTTGGGTGAGGAAGACCTGGCCTTCTTTAGAAAAGAGACCCCAGATAGGCTGACTAGCTCAGGGGATGAGCTGGCATTGAGGAATGGGTGGGGAGAGCTGTTTGGCACAGTGGATCCTCGCACAAATGTGTAAACTCTGGGCAGGAATGGGGGGTGGGGGTGGGAGAGGCTGCGGGAGGGTGCCAATATAGAAGCAGGTATAAAGGTGATTAAGACTAATTGAAAAACTATGTAGGAAACACATAAAAATTTATATCCTATAAAAAAAGAATCAGTTTTGGGTAGACAAAGAAGAATGGTACGACGACGACAGTGTGTCAATGTCCATCAGGATGTCACACAGACTTTTTTGGCTTAGATGAGGGATGGAAGTTACAGGTAAGAGCACGGCCATCCCTGAAAAGATAAATGGTGTTTTAAAATGGGCAAATGGATAAAAAGTACTTGAGATAAGGAACAGGAAATGAGAGAGAGAGAGAGAGAGAGAGAGAGAGAGAGAAATTGAGTCTATTTCCTCTCCAGTTATATAGCACAAAGAGACTAAAGTGTTTCAGAAGCTAACAGGTGAAGACTGAGGGAAAGGGGGGCCATCATGTCAAATGCTGGTCCATTAGGAAAGTACTGGCTGTCCATTTAGGAACATAGAAGTCACTGGCAATCTTGTCAGAAACAGTGTCTTGATGGACCAAACCCAGATTTAAGGGATGTGCTGGATAGCTTTAGTTGTTAACTTGACACACCCAGGTTAAGGGAGCCTCAACAGGGGAATTCCTGCCACTTGGACTGGCCTGTGCCCAAGTCTGTGGGGCATTTTCTTGATTGTTGAGTGATGTGGGAGCAGAGACCCATATTCACTCTATTACCAGGTCATGCAAATTCTGTCATCAAAATAGACCTCAGGTCCATCTGCTTCCCATCTCTACTGCCAGCATTCTGATCCTGGCCTCTGCTGTTTCTCAACTAGACTACTACGAAGTTTCCACACCTGTTCAGAATAAAAATCTTTTAAGAAGACTCAACTTGTTGAAGTCTTCCTTGAACTTCCTACTGTACCGAATTTATTTTTACTATTTTATTTATTTTTATTCTATGTGTATGTTTTCCCCAAATGTATGTAAGTGCACTATGTGTGTACAATTCCCCCAGAGTCCAGAAGAGGGTGTCGGGTCCCCTGGAACTGGAGTTATGGACAGTAGCCTTATCTTTTTTTCTGTATCTCTTTTCATGCTATTTTTCTTATATTTTATACAATGTCTCATCATATTTAATTGATCATACAGTTCAACAGTATATTAATAACTTCACTGCCAAAATTAGTACCTGTAGCATTTTTCTAGTTAAACATTAATGACTGAATTCAGAAAATGTTCAGTTTTCAGTAGGATGCTGTAAGGGAGTTCTTTTCTTAGGAAATTCAGTTTCAGTGGGCCTCTAAATGAATCATGGCATTTGGCCTCAGAGAATACAAGTGCTGCATGGATTCTCTGCATTCCTACAAGAAGTGCTTTGTCCTGTGTTAGGACTGGACCCATAGAGAACACTTCTCCCTTTAAGTAAAAACTATTTTGAGAGACTAGCTTCATCATTTTTCAAAACAGAAATAGTATAATGGGCAATTTGATGCACTGAAATACCACAAGACAATTATAATTTCATTTTATTATATAGCAGCCATGCTTATAAGTTGTTCGCTATGATTTGTCAGTTTATTTTCTTTCACTCCTATCATTCACGATAAGTTCTATTGGAAGGGCTATTTGGCTTGCCACTCTATGTAAATGCAACTGCCAGCATGAATAGAAGACTTAAAAGAGGCAGGATGATGCTTGATTTTCTTATGGAGATCTATCCTGGCCTCTTTCCAAACTGTGGCCACACTTGTTATCTTGGTTTTTGTTAAATATGAATAGTATTTACTAAAGTAGCAGTATATAGGCCTCCCATATCTGTGTGATCCTGAATTCAGAACTCAGGGAGAAGGGCCAGAATACATAATAGCTATGCTTAATTGTGAATTAACAAAATTTACTAATAAAAAAAGAGATTGTAAACAAAAAATATTGCTTTCATTTCTCTTCATTGTTGATTGAGGTTTAAAGAAGCTTTGAAAGGCCTTAGATAACACACTGTGTTAATGTAAAAATCCAGAGCCTTTTGTATATATTGTAAATTCCCCAACTGGTTTTAGTGGGTTTCAGCTTATTCTGGCCACGTTTGCTAGTAAGGACTCCCTAATTCTGCTTCTTGAACTTCTTCAGTGCTAGAGAACAACTGCTTTATTTTGTTTTCTTTTGTCATGGTTCATGGCTTAATACCTGAATACTTGAATATTCTGAGGTAACATTGTTCTTACTTTGTAGTATTGTAGTATTTAACAACTGCCTGAGACACTGACAAATGAGATCAGCATTTTGGCCAACCCAGAAGGGCTTCACCGAAAGCCATTCCGAGGGATGCTGAATATAGCCCGTGTCCCTAGGGAAAACACTCCACAGGCCCTATTTAGAACCTGCATTTTTTCTTTTTTAAATGCCTTTTTCTGGAAGTAGCTCAAAGCCTTGGAACCTTTTAATTACCCCATAATAATGTCTTATTTATACCTAGCTAGGTAGGCTACAGATGGATGGAACAACTTCAGTCAAGAGGACACAGTAATTGAGTTCTGCCTCCCAGAACATGCTGAGCCAAATGCAGGTTGGAACAATCTGGCTAATTAGATAGGCTAGCTTGGGTTTGTACACACAGAACTTTGTTTGGGATATGAGAGTCCCATTCCTCAGCTGATGGCCTATCTCTGTAATCTCACTGTTTCCCCACATTCCTCTCTGACTGGGGTGTGGTGGACCAGCGGAGGATTTCAAAGATCAAAGCCTATCTCTGCTCCTTCTAGATCAGTTTGCACTTTACCTCGCTGGACAGAAAAGGGATCACTGCTGATGGGGCTGTTGCTTCTTATTGTGTTTCACGTTTGAGGCCACATGGATCCAGATGACTGAACCTGCTACACTGTTCTTTTTGAATCACAGGTGCACACGTTCCGAGGCCCACACTGGTGTGAATATTGTGCTAACTTCATGTGGGGGCTCATTGCCCAAGGAGTCCGGTGTTCAGGTAGACACAACTCTCCTTTTCTATTTTCTTTTTTTTGGTCTTTTTTGAGACAGGGTCTCCCTGTAGTCCCAGCTGGCCTGGAACTCACTCTGTAGACCAGGCTGGCCTTGAACTCACAAAGATCCACCTGCCTCTATTTTCTTAATGTGCCACCTTGTTGAGCTGGAGGGTATTTCCTGAGAGCTGAGGTCATGCCCAGATGAGCTCAAAAGTCTAACCTTACTTAAGCATCCAAAGTCTCTCTCTACCTGTTGGGGAAACCATTGTGTTTGTGAAACTGAAAAAGAATATCTTACATCTATATAATAATTAAAAAAAAAAAAACAAGCAAGCAGTAGTCCTTAAAAGAAAATTCATAAAATAAATTTTTATGGAATTACATAGATTTAAAAAAAGAAAAGCCCCACTTCCTTGCCATCCCATTTTGCCACAGAAGGGAAGACAGAAAGAGAGAATGCTGGTGAACATGGTGACTATTTGCCACAAACACAGGCTAAGCACTTCTATATACCATGCCATTCAACCTCACCATCAGACCTGCGGGAAGATGCAATTATCTCCCATTAAATAAAAAGGAAGAGGCTGGAGAGGTGGTTCAGTGGACCTGGGTTCAGTTCTTAGCATCACAATGGTGGCTAACAACCTCCCTATCTATCTCCAGTACTTTTCTGACCTCATTGGGCATTTTACCACACAGATGTACACACCTTAATTTGATATCATATACTTCAAAGTGGTTTGAAACCCTAGGGATTTCTTCCATCTAGAATTGGATACCTATTCCCACTACTAAAATCCCACAACACTTTCTTCTCTTAAAGACACATTGAACTAAATGACAACAGATTGACAAATTAACATGTGAGCTGGGCTTTGCCACTCACTGTGCCATGCTTTTCTGGCCACGCAGTGGCACCTGGAGCACAAACAGCCTTGATGGTGGTGACTGGGTTTCCACAGACTCCATGGCTGCTTCCCTCCTTTCCAGGAAATGCTAAATAAAATGAGCTAACCACTCCCATCAGTGTTCTTCCGTTTTCCTTCATAGGATCACATAATCCAGGTCTTTCTGCCTGAAAGGTGCTTTCTTAGCTCCCATTCTATAGACACAGCAATCACCCATGTACCTAGAGGGCGAGAGTAGTTCTAAATTCTGTCCCACATCCCAAGGGCAGGTGGCAGACCTGACTCAGAGATAATCTCTCCAGAATGTTTTTACACCCTGATGAACACAACACACTGACCTGCCCAGGCTCACAAAGCATCTCACAGCCCAACCACTGAGTGCAGTGGTAAGACATCTGAATTACTCTGTGGTCATTTGTTCAGTCTGTCTAGATTATACCTACCCAAAATATCCTTCATTGCTGATATTATCCAGTTTCAGCAGGAAATTGGTCCAAAGTCAATATTATGAGAACAGAACTCTGGACTCCATGTTAGCTGTAATCAGCAAGTTTCTCTGGGATAAAAGGGCTCTTGGAGTTTTTGTTTGTGTGTGTGTGTGTGTGTGTGTGTGTGTGTGTGTGTGTGTGTGTGTGTGTGATAAATACAAGCTAAGGCTGCAAGTTTTCTCCAGTAGCTACTTTTTGGTCTACTATTTCCTCTAAAGAGCAGGAGGTCTGCAAACTGTCAGAGTCAGGAGGACTAGCCCCACCCTTAGTTCTCCACAATGTCGATATTTTTTGATTATTCAGGCTTTATGTGGAGTTCTATCAATTTATAAAAATTTTTTTAAATTTTTACTTCTTATGTGTGAGTGTACTGTCTGCATGTAGGTAGGTGCACCCGTGTCATGCAATGCTGCAGAGGTCAGAAGAGGGTGTCGGATTCCCCTGGAACTGGAGTTAAAGACCGTTCTTAGCTGCCTTGTGGGTGCTGGGAATCAAACCTGGGTCCTCTGCAAGAGCAGTCGGTGCTCTTAACTGCTGAGCCATCTCTCCAGCCCCAAGACCTTATTATTTTTATACTTGATACAAAACATCCTAACTTAATAAGATCCATGCTTAACTCTATGTAGATAACTATATTATTACTGAGCATCTTAAAATAAAGTTTGTAAGAAAATTAAACATAAAACTACCACACAATTTAGCATTCTGCAACTGGACAAATACAAAGAACTAGAAATGGTGTCTCTAACAACACTGGCATGCCTGCGTTCATAGTAGCATTATTCATAATGACTGAAATGTAGATGTAACTCCAGTGCCCATTGAAGGATGAATAATAAGATCAACAAAATATTGTATGGGCATATGTTAGAATATTGTTCAATCTTTAAAAAAGGAAGGAAATCCAAACACTCCTGGACAATAAGGACAAAGGTAAAAGGAACCCCAGCCATTGTAATCTAGGTAAGGCCCTTTGGCTTCCACCCAGTGATTACAGGGTGTGTGTGTGTATGTAAGGAAATCTTGAAATATATCATATGAGCCCAGAAGACATTATAATCAATCAAATAAGCCAGTCGCAAAATTACAAATATGGTATGACTCCACTCCTATGAAGTACCAAAACAACAAATTCCTAGTCAGAAGGAATGAGGGCTCCAAGGACCTGGGGATGGGCTTGGCATGGTATTGTTTAGTACATGTCAAGTTTCAGCTTTGCTGAACAAAAATAGCTCTGGAGGCAGATGGTAATGACATCTATATAACAGTGTGCATAATTCCACTGAATTATGCACTTAAAACTGGTTAAAATGGAGAATTTATGTTATATATACCTTCCTACAACTTAACAAAAATTTTAAATGTTTATAAGATGCAGTAAAAATTATTAATGAAAGATTAGCTAGGCAGACCTGTATTTTCTAGCAGCATGCAGGCTATGTGTTTTGTTGGGCTTAAATTTTGCATAACACTAGTAGATCTCAGCACTGTGCTGTGTACTTTATATTTATTTGACCTGCTAGTATGATCAACGCATTTTATGAAAGAAGATTCCAGAAAGGAAACCAGCCAGCAATATTTAGCTAAGTTAGCAAATTTACATTTACTAACTTACATACACTAAGTATATCTATCAAAATAAAACTGAAATTTTCTTGGATTTCATTGAATTTCAGATGTTAATAGAGCCAAGATGAACTGACTTTTTTTTTCTTTAAAAAGAGAGCTACAGAAAATTCATCCTGAAAATAGCTTAGATACATTACCCTGAAAATAGCTTAGATAGCACCACTGATGATTTTATAGAAGTTAGAGTCTTTAAGAGCTTTGCTGTGGTTAAGCACTATCTTGAAAAGCAACTGACCACAACAGTCACTACGCACATATGTTGTATATATACAAAAATATTATTCTTAATAAAACCTAGGAAAATGATATTAGAAAGCTTTAAATGGACAGTGCATTAACATTGAACAACATCCACATTAAATTTTCATTTTCCACAATGTAGACTGTGCCTTTTAAGTCAGAGAAATCCCATCAGTGGATACCAACTGCTAACAGGGCTTTTAATTTGTGCATTGAACTTTAAAGCACCTTTTTCAGCTTTGGCTCTGGATATGAGCTTTATAAATAATTACTTTAATCATCGCATTACATAGCATTGTCATAAGTCGCAAGCTCTCAGGCACTCCCACTTACAGGTGTCACAGTATAGCAAGTAGACGGGAGTGTGTCCTCTACGTGCCTAGCAGGGAGGAAGGGATTAGAAACTACAGGCCACTCTCCAGGACAGGCAAGAGGATACAGTCTCAAGCTCATTGAATCAAAGATCATACATTCCTACAGATAAAGTAACTATGTATCCACACCCTTTATGAGCCTTAACTGGCTTTGAGAATCAAAGCCCAAAGCCCACTGTCAATCCACAGGTATCTAAGTCTAAAAAGGGAATGCTTCTGGACAACCTGGCCATACCTGGCTATTTCAGCAAGGTATTCTGAGTCTGTTCTTCTACTCTAGTAAAAGAAAAGGATTAATGAGGATTATGCAATTGTGTAAGACTTCAGTGAGTCAAAATGAATCTATACTCTAGTGGACAGCATCATCTCTTAATGAGCTGGACATTCCAGAGAAGTCCTGCAAACCTTTGAGTATTCTTATGTATGTTTTGGTGGCATATGATTTGTCTTGGGCTTTGACAAAAGGACCCAGCAAGGCTAATGTGACTTCTTTGTTTGCAGACTGTGGCTTGAATGTACATAAACAGTGTTCCAAACATGTCCCCAATGACTGCCAGCCTGACCTCAAGAGGATCAAGAAAGTGTACTGCTGTGACCTCACCACTCTCGTAAAAGCTCACAATACCCAGAGACCCATGGTGGTGGACATATGTATTCGGGAAATTGAAGCAAGAGGTTTGGAACATACTATTATAGTGATTTTGTTTTCTTTTTTGTCAAAACTAGCTCACCCTACTACTCTTACTGAGACAATGGCCGGCACACGCACACTAAACACACAGGCAGATAAACAGGCTACGGCCAATTGATAGCATTAATTTCCATTTGCTATATAAGCCATGAGTGTCCATTCAGTGAATGTTTGCTGAGCATTTACTATGGGTTAGGTGTTGATCTGAAAGTCACCACTCTCAACTTGAGTCAGAACTGCAAGTAAACACATATAGGGATGCCTCAAAGCACCATGGGGTCACAGAGAGAGAGATGTCTTCATCTTCTTTAAGAACCTTAAATAAGGTACTTGCTTCCTTTAAATCTGTGTGCCCTAAAAGGTTGTACTGAGGATTAAAATGAAACTATGGGCATAAATGACTGAATACAGGGCCCAACACCCAGGGCTCATCCTGTGCCATTTCTCGTCACTTCTCTTGGAATGCACAAATGTATTAGTAGTTACTCTTTTAATTGGTGTGACAAAACCAACCTAAGGAAAGTTTTGTTCTGGTTCACGGTTTGCGGGGCAGCCTGTCGTAGTGAGGAAGGCATTGAGCTCGAGGCGGCTGCTCGCACTGCACCACAGTGGAGAAGCAGAGAGAGATGAACGCAGCTGCTCAGCTCACTTTCTTCGTTAACTCCACCCAGAATGCCAGCCATGGGATGGGGGGCTCACATTCAGGGCGGAGCTTCCAACCTCAGTTAAGCCTCTCTAGAATCACCCCCTCACACACAATGCCATAAGTAATTCTAAACCCCATCAGATTGACAGTCAAGATTAACCATCCCTTGGGCTGGAGAGATGGCTCGGTGGTTAAGAGCACCGACTGCTCTTGCAGAGAACCTGGGTTCAATTCCCAGCACCCACATGGTGGCTAAGAGCCGTCTTTAAGCTGGGCATAGTGGTGCACACCTTTAATCCTAGTACTCAGGAAACAGAGGCAGATGGATCTCTGTGAATTCAAGGCCAACCTGGTCTACAGAGTAAGTTCCAGGCCTACTGGGGCAATAGGGAGACCCTGTCTCAAAAAAAAAAAAAAATTTACCATCCCACCAACTCTCCTAACCCTACATTCCAGTCTCTCTGTCAAACTCTATGATTTAGTCTAAGTGTTTCATTGCTGCCATGGAGACCCAGAATTATAGTGTTTGTAACTATTTACCTCTCTAGTAATGACTCAGGCACCAGGGAAGAGTTCAGGTCTAACTGAGCTGCTCATGGGTGGCAGGAACCCAGGCCCACAGCTTTCTCTGTCCTGCCGGAGCACTGCCCTCATCGGCATGATCCGTGTGCTTGCCACCTTCTCATCTATGACCAAGAAGAAGGGGGAAGAAAAACCTTTTCCCTTTAAAAAGGCTACCCCCGGAGGCCACACACATGGCTTCTGTAGTCTTTAGCCAGAATTTGATAGCTACTGCAGTGGTTGTTGCTTTGAAAATCCAAGGTTTCATTAAAGTAGAGGAGTAGGAGAGAATGAATATTGGAAGAGTGGCTGGCAGTCCTGCTGCTCTACAAACTCCAGCCCGTCCCTCGGGACTCTTCCAGTGATCAGCTCCCCAGCGAGGCTTCCCCAGATGTCCTCTCCTCTCAAGAGGCAGGGCTGGGTTCCCACCACTGTGTGCTCCCGGAAACTGCTATGACCTTCCCCCATTGACAATGTATGTCCCAGCCTTATTGGGATGAGCTTGCAGGTACCACCTGGAATAGGATGCTATCCAGACTTCATCTTGTGGGACAATTCCAATTGATCAGGAGGAGCAATGTCACCAGTGGGTACTGAGACAAGAGAGCTGTGATCAACTAAGTGTCCCTGCCATGGTCACAGGAAAGAATAGGGACATTCATACCATTCAGTGTCTCTGGTGTAAATGAGCACAGACTCGTGCATACAGTAGATAGTGCACATACAACAAAAGTCAAAGTTTAAAACCAGCAATGTGTGTTAGTCAACCAGTTGACACAATGAAAATCTTCAACTGTTTCCTTATTTTTGCTGTCATTGAAGTTTTGACACCAGCTCAGTTTTGATATACAGGGTCAAATGAAACCTGTTCTTCTAAACCTGCTACTTTTGATTTTATATGTCACCCACTGGGTGTGGAAGAACAAACTAGGTTCTGTCATGTATCTAAAAGATTGACAAGCTCATAGGAGCAAAAACAGACTCTTCTTCTTAGCCTAAGCATGCAGTGATTAAGTTTCCAGCATCATGAACTAGAATTTAATTTTTCCACATTTAATTTTGCATGCTTAGCTATTGGAATGTGTAACAATTAAATCAACCATACTCAGTAATTAACATGTTGTCTTATTTACAACTAAACATAAAAGGATGTAAAATTTACATTTCTCCAATACAGTCAGGATAAAATGCATTATGCATACTTAAGTATGAATGCACATACACAGTGGCTGTGTGTAATTCACCCACCACACGGATGAGGGGGAAGCTAGGGAGAAAGCCAGGCTCTGTACCTGTGAAGGGGGTGTATAACAGGTTGACAACAAAGGAGATCAGGGCCACAGTTAGGGAAAATCTTCAATCTCAGCTCCCTTTGTATACCCAGGCACTAAGAAGGCCTAGATTCCATTGAGATGTCCATTTCTAATAAGCAAATGAAGACAGATTCCCATGGAAATAGAGACAGACAAGCCCACGCTCTGATGCAACAGGACATGGCGTACAAGATCACTCACTCTATTTGCTCATTTCCTGATGACACTCAGTACAGATTGCAATTAGAATCTTGCAGGAAACTGAAGTCAAAACCTCATCCTCCCCTTCCTGCTCTGCCTTAATCTACAGGATTAAAGTCAGAAGGGCTTTACAGAGTCTCTGGGTTCACAGAACATATCGAGGATGTCAAGATGGCATTTGACAGAGGTGAGCTTATACTGTTTTTAATGCTACCTGCTTCATCCCAGTATCTCTCACTTGTAGTGGAAATGGGGTTTGGGAACTATGGAAAGTTGTTCTTCAAGAAGTAGAAGAATTGTGCTTTTTATTGAATTTTTATGAATTTCATACATCTTGATTGTATTGTATGAGCCCCCTCCCCCATCTGAATGTTCTCCACAGATCCCCCACCAGATTCCATTCATTCTGTTACATATTTTAAGGCGTATTGAGCCAAATTTTTATTCCCAAATGTCCTCAGTGTGAGTCCATCCACCAGAGCCTAGTCAACCTATCTAGTGTCACTCCCTTAAAGAAAACCAGTTCTCCCTCTCCCAGTCGTCATCAGTTATTACTGGTTCCCCAGCTAAGGTTGAGGCTTCTTACCCACTTCCCCACTTCTGGGATGGCTTTTTGACTGGTTTAAGCATTGCAGAATCATGCTTCAAAAAGCTCCTGGTTCAACTCTCTGAGAGAAGTGTTTCCTTAGACCATGGACAGGTCACCTTGAAAGCCTATTTTAATGGGCAGCCAGGCCACACACTCTGATACCTCCTGCAACCTCCTTTCAATCTCACTGATGATGTCTGTCTCAAAGCTCCAGAAAATAGACTGGGATGGTAAAAGTGGTCAGCACTGAAGGGGTGGAAGCAAGTGGAGTTTAGGAGATAGCTCCTTGGTTCTCTAGTGGCACACATTGTGCACGGTGCGTTATTTCTTAGCCGATCATCCTGTAAGATATGTAGATAGGCAGAGCCCATCCTGGGAACTTATTTAGAAAGAATGATGAGCCTGAGAATCTGTCTTTTTGATGAAGAATCTGTGATTCTAGCATAGCCAGTGGAAGTTGAAGCCCTGGTCTGTGGCTGCGCACAGGTTGTTGGGCCATGAGGCCTTCCTTCCTGTCAGGCTCATCTCCTCCAGCTTCTCCCTGAACTCTAAGCCCTCCCCAGCACTCCAGGGTTCAAGAAGAAGCTCCTTGCTACATGGTTCTGTCCACGTGGAATGTGTACACACCTGTGCCTGGACAACATGTTTGACCTGGAGGTCCAGTCTTTCATCTTTCATGAAGCCTTCCTGACTACCCCAAGCGGAAGGAGCTCTGTTCCACCATTTCCTCTTCCCCATCCCTCCCCATCTATGCATATCTCCACACCTCCTCTCCCCCTGCAGTCCACTGATCTGTGTGCATCTTACTCCCAGTCCCACTGGAGTTGCTCAAGAGGTGATGCCTGGCTTACTGCACTTGACATACAATAGATTCTCAATACATGTTTGCCAAAAATGCAAATAATGGGACCAGTAAGTCAGAGCGGCCACATTCCTGATGTTTTAGTGTATGCTTTTAGTTGTTTTATAGCTGTTAAATTTTTTGAATAAAATTTGCTAAGACATTTATTCTTTTAATTCTCTATATAAAATATGATAATCCCCATATGATTGGACCAATTTTTAATTATTTTTATTGAAATTTTGTGTATTTCATACAGAAATTCTCCATCAGTCTTAATCACCTTTGAACCCCCTTCTCCACTGACCTCTTCCCACATTCCCTCCACTGGAATTCATGCACTCTGCTTTTTTTAAGGACCATTTTTTAATTATAAAACATTTCATGGTCTGGTTAATCCATTGGTACATACTAGCGGAAAAATGTTTCAGTAAAAAAAATTCCTTAAAGGACAGGCTCAACAATGAAGCGTGCATACTGTTCTTGCAGAGGACCCAAGTTCAGCTCCAAGCACTCACACTGGCAGCTCACAGCTACCTGGTACTGCAGCTCTAGGGAATCCAATGTCCTCTCCTGTACCCTGAAGGCATCTATGTTTACACATATACATCCCACACATATGCATAATTTTTAAATATTTTTAAGTTTTGCCTTAAGGACCAGTGAGATAGATCACATGCTGCCAAGCGTGATGCCACGAGTTCAGTCCCCCAAACCCACACGGTGGAAAGGGTATTCCCACAAGTCGTCCTTTGACTTCCACTCCCACAAGTCGTCCTTTGACTTCCACTTGTGTACCATGGCACACATGACTCCCCAAAAATGTAATTTAAAATTTTAATGCCTTAGAGAGCTGAGAAGACGGCTCAGCAGGTAAGAGCACCCATTGCACAAGCATGGACCTGAGTTCAAATCCTCAGAGCCCATTTAAAAGCTGGGCATGATTTCACCTGTACCTATAACCTCAGCACTTATAGGGCAGCAGGAGGATGGCTGGGGCTTTCTGGCCACAGCCTAAATCCAAATTCAGTGAGAGACTATCTCAAGCAGAGAGTGATAGAGCACAAACCTCTGGTCTCTGTATGGGCACACAAGCATAAAGCCCCATGCATACATACACCATGCTCATATGCTACACATATGACACACGCATACACCACACATACACCACACACATAATACATATGTATAGCATGCATTAAACACACATGCACCATATATGTAAAACACATATACATCACATATGTATACCACACACATATAATACACATATATAGCATACATAGAACACACACATATACCAAACACACAAAAAGAAATACAACCTCACCTGTGTAGGGGGAGAAAGAGTCAAAATTACCAAATTCAGTGAGCCTAAAATAGACATTGGAAACTGAAGATATCCAGGGTTACTTATGTATGTGACCTTCCAGTCCAAGGTCAAAGAATACTGGTAAAGATGTAGTAGAATATAGTTTTTAAAACTATAATAGGCCGGGGCTGGAGAGATGGCCTAGCGGTTAAGAGCACCGACCACTCTTACAGAGGACCCGGGTTCGATCCCCAGCACCCACATGGCAGCCGAGAACCGTCTGAAACTCCGATTCCAGGAGAACTCCAGTTCCAGGGGAATCCGAGACCCTCTTCTGACCTCCGCGGCATTGCACGACATGGGTGCACAAACTTGCATGCAGACAGTACATTCATACACATACGGAAATAAATAAAATTAAAAAAAATAAATAAATAAAATTATAATAGGCCTACAATGTATAGGTTTCTTAATGACATTTGCATATATGTATGTCATTGTACTTCATTTTATATTAGATTGTTACTCTGTTATAAATTTGTGTGCCTGCAACATGAATTACTTGGATAAATTTCTGTTTAGCACAGCACCACTGGACTGTTTCTGGTCTGCTCTTTTGCCCTCTTGTCTGTCCACACTCTTCAGAGCTTATGTGGCTCTCACTAAGCTCTGTGCTCCCTCCTTCAAGGCAGAGACTTGCCTGGGCACAGTCACTATTAGATCTTTTTCTTGTGTGTGTTTTAACTTGGTGAAGCGGGATATGATTAGGACTTGTACCACTGACTGTTTTTCAGATGGTGAAAAGGCAGATATCTCTGCCAACATCTATCCAGACATAAACATCATCACTGGAGCCCTCAAACTATACTTCAGAGACTTACCCATCCCCGTCATCACATACGACACTTATTCCAAATTTATAGAGGCAGCAAGTAAGTATGGAAGACTAAATGTTTGTTTGTATCAGGAAAATTGGCCTCAAGAGAATTAAAACTCAGAACTCTTTAAAGATTTGCAGGAGCATTAGTTTCGCCAAGTGAAGGCACCAAAGTGCAGTTAATAGAAAACCAGGCGCAAGCATCAGCCAAGCTGAGTCCGCACTCGGGCAACTGTACAGGAGAAGCCAGGAGTCAGGCAGCGCTGTCTCTCCTCATCATTCCCTGTAGCCCGAGAACCAGCACAGGCAGCCTATCTGTGGAAAAGTGTACTTTTATAGTAAGAAGTCAGTGATCTCCAAAGAGGGAGAAAGTAACTGCTTTCATCCACTGGGCAGAGTCACACCAGAAGTCACTCAAAACCACATCCATTTTTGCCCATTCCTGTTGTTCAGATTTAACTGAAGGAACTCAGTGTAGTGGCGCATACTTCTAGCACCAGAAAGAGTCAGGAGGATCTAGAGCTCAAAAGCCAGCCTCGGCCATCTAGGCAGTTCCTGTGTCAAATCAATCAATCTCAATCAATAGCTAAGAATAAAATGCTAGGACCACTCACCAGTGGCTTCTAGTTTAATCTTCTTAATCCAGCCCATAAAGCAAAGATTATTACCTGCTTTCATAGAAGAGAAATGCTAGCATGGAGAAACACGCTCACAGGTCGAGGACAGCATTTCTCCCATCAGCACAGAGTTCCGCACTCAGTGTTAACCAGCTGAGCCCACTGCTCTTGGGAGATGGTGAGTGAAGGGGAATGTCATCAAGAGGGATCACAGACAGTGATGAAGAAGGATAGGTTCAGTTGTTAAGATTCATGGGATAGAGGTCCAGCCCTCTTTGAGGAACTTTGCTTTGGCTTTGTGGGGTACTGTGTGTCATTAATGGTAGATATGTATAGATATAAGATGCCTGACAGAAGGAAACAGGAACATGTTGAGATTCATGCACAATGCATTTTGCAGATAAGCTATGGTCCTGCTCCCTGGTAAGACCATTCCTCCGTGGTGGTCCTGGGCAGAGAAGGTGCTATCAGCTGGATGCTTTCTACCCCAGGAGTAATGACAGAAGGGCTTTCTTTGAGTGAGTGCCAATGCCTATCAGAGACCCAAAGTCCACACTCTCTTCCTCCCATTGTTAATGTGCCTAGTATCTGCTTCCTCGCCTAGGCTGCACACCAGGGTTAACTATTGCAATGCTCTAGTGATGAGTACTTTTAATACTGGACTTGTTGTTTGGCCCATCTGCCAATGTCATTGCATTGAAAAATGAAATGACAAATGAAAATTTGATTATCAAAGCCTGTGAAGGAAAGCCTTATTAGACAATTCGAAGGCCATACAGTACTATACATGGTATAGCAGAAATAATAGTTTGGGATAGATTAAACATATTCAAAGTTCAGAAGGGCAACACATACTCTGCATATTACACTAGAATTAAGAATTCTGCAGGACTTGTCACTCCCCAGAGGGCAAGTCACATCACATCATAGTTGTTCATTAAGCATACAGTACACAACTTCCGCTTTTTCTGGAATGAGGTAGGACATAAGCAAACAGATTAAGTGAAACAGAATCTGAAATTGTATGAATTTATTAGATTTTCCTGATTGTGACTAAGACAAACCAAACAGACTGATCAGTTGTCCTCTGCAGTACTGACGTCTGACCCATGTACCCTTCACAGAAATCTCCAATGCAGACGAGAGGCTGGAAGCTGTCCATGAGGTCCTCATGCTGCTGCCTCCTGCCCACTACGAGACACTGCGATACCTGATGATCCATCTCAAGAAGTAAGCCAAGCTCTCCCTTCCTGTCCTGCCCCTGATCTACCCAGGGGGCATAAGGCATTAGGGAGAGCTGACAGTCCTCCTCCCTGACTCTAAAATGAACAGAGACCCATTTTATAGAGAGCAGGGCTACCTTCCTTGGGCCCAGTCCAGCCATGGTTTCTAGAGCCCACCCTGCTAAGAGCTCCTCATCCGTGGAGCATCCCTGGAAGGTGGTGACCAGTAGGGGCCCCAGGCTATAGATTGCTGAAATTTAGGCTAAAAGAGATGACTCTAAGATTGAAACCCAGGGCAGGTTGGTCCAGAGCTGGCACTCTGTGTTAACCATTTGTCCTGTGGCCTGCATGACATTTTCCTCTAACACAACCCATGTATGTATGTTCTGCTCTTCCTCCTGCCTCACAGATAATCTCAGTCTCCTGGGCTGGGCTGCCTCCTGGTAGAGCACATACCCCCACTGGATCTCATTGTTCTGAGTGTATGAGTTCCATCTCCAAGCAATAAGTTTCCCTAAAACTCTATGGCTTAAAACATAAAAACACATTATCTCATTGTCTCTGTGGGTCAGAGATCTAGATATGGCTTCATGGATACCTGTGGTTAAAATTCCAGGTTACAGTCTATCTGTCAGCTAGGCTGAAAGCTTTTGTGAAGGCTTGACAGGAGGAACATCTCCTTCTAAGCTCACAGCATGGCTGTTTGGCAGAATGTGGCTCCTAGGAGTCTCCTGGTCTGAAGGCCTCACTCCTTTCTGTGTGCTGAAGGCCACCCTCCATTCCAGGCTGTCTGGATCTTTCCAAGGTAGCTCACAAAATGGCAACTGACTTTCCTCAGAGCAAACAACTAATAGCACCCAAACTGGAATGCAATGTTTGTTACCTCATCTCACAAGTGACATTCTGTTTCTTCTATCAGATTATATTTTCTAGAAGAAAATCACTATGTCCAGCCCATACTTGTAGGAGGCAGGGATCCATGTGTCATCTTAAGGGGTACCTACCACATGTTAGGCTATCCATATGTAAGACAGAGATAAAATTTAGATGTTATCAAGACACTGGTTCCTGACTCTTCTCCCTAAACCTTGCAACTCTCCCCCCTCAGCTTCCCTGTATTTATGAATTGATGAGTTAGTCTTTGAATGCTGAGGGATCAGCATGCTTCAGTATGCCTCCCTTCAGCATTCTTAGAACAGACACAGTGGTACACCATTGGAGAATGCAAACCAAGAATTGCTTGAGCAAGTTACATACCCACTCACTAGGTTAAAGCAAGCAAGTTGAGGGCAACTAAGTACCAGGTATTTGGGTTGTTACCTTTTTTACCTTATAAGATGGTTGCTTCAACCTAGAGTGCTCAGAGATTGCAACACATAGCTCAGAAGAAAGCCATGTGGGTGCTGGCAAGATAGCTCAGTTGGTAAAGTGCTTGCCACACGAACATGGGGACCTGGATGTAATTCCTAGCACCAATGTAACAAAACCGGGTGTGGTAGTGCACACCTGTCACCCCAGCACTGCAGAGGCAAAGGCAGGTGGACTCTCAGAGCTTGCTGGCTGTCCAGGCTAGCCTAGTTGGCAAGTCCCAGGTCTTAGTGAGATAACTCTACTCAAAAAGTAAGGTGGACAGCTCCCGAGAGACAACACTCAAGATTGACTTCAGCCTCCACATTCATGCACACCCACCAGCATGCCCACACACACACAAACAAAAAAAATGCTTTTTCATTGAACTGAAGAGAATATAGATTCTAAGCATTGCATGTGGCTTTTAATTAGGTGCAGAATAGTTTTTCCATATGCTTAGTGTCCAGTTGTTTGGACAAGGAAAATGATAGCCTCTCCCAGCTAAATCATAAATCTCAGTAATTTCATAGTTTATTGTGATGGGTTCACTAGACACCTTGCTTAGTCAGCCTGGTAGAGAAGATCCTCTTTCCTCGTTTTCCTTAGCTTTGCTCATAAAATGATTCAAACTGAGTGAACCGAAGAATATCAAGTGGACAGTCCTCATTAGCTCTAAGGGAGCAGGAATCAAAGGATTGTCTCTCCCCAAAATCTAAAAACATTTTAACTAAAGTTTGCTCTTCTTTGTAAAACCTACTTTTTTTGAGACAGGGTCTTCCTTTAGTCCCAGCTGGACTGGAGCTCACTATGTAGATCAGGCTGGCCTTGAACTCACAGAGATCCACCTGCCTCTGCCTCCGAGTCCTGGGATTAAAGGCATGCACCACCACAGCCGGCCTAAGATGGTTGTTAGCCCCCATGTGGGTGCTGGGAACAGAACCCGGGTCCTCTGCAAGAGCAGTCAGTGCTCTTAACTGCTGAGCCATCTCTCCAGCTCCAAACTTACTTTACATCTATTCTGAACACTGTAAAAATCTGAATCCTCAAGAGCAAGAATCTGGGAAATAGTTGTTTGATTCTACTTGGAAGACAGAAAAGCAAATTCCGGTTCAGACTTCATCTTCAAAGGCTCCTGGCTTCTTCTCTGGATGGTCCAATGATGTTCAATTCCAAAAAGAACTACCACTCCAGACCTCATTCTGTGGCAACTACGAATAAAGGACAACTATGTTCCAGTTCAGCCACATCCCAGCCATTCTCCTGTCCCGTGACAGTGGCTATTCCTAAAGTCATGGCAGAATGTTCCACAAGCATCCTTTCTCCTGTGGTGCCAGCCCTGCCTGCTGTGCTCAGCCTCCCTCTCCTGCAGGCAGGTCTGTAGGAAGTAGTGAGGAAAACCAGACTTCCGTGTAAGGCTCATGGACACCTGATAATCATCTGTCCCTTCAAACCAATGCTCCTAAAATACTAGTTTCATACGTCCTTGTTAAGAAGGATGGAGTCCCTAAGCCTTAAAATTATGTCCATAGTAGATTCTAATAAATCATTTCCTTCTACTGGCTAAAGGCAGTATCAATAATTTTAAAAGGAAAACTAATCAGGAAATTACCAGTTAAAAACATCTTCCTGCCATTCTTATTCTCAATTTGCTTTTGCCATTTCCTGAACCCGAGATTGTCGTGGTCCTGAAGGGCACAATGAGTATGTCAATCCTTCTATGAGTCAGCATGACCCGTCTCTGTGTGTTTGCTGTGCAGGGTTACTATGAATGAAAAGGACAATTTCATGAATGCAGAAAATCTGGGGATCGTGTTCGGGCCCACCCTGATGAGACCCCCTGAGGACAGCACCCTCACCACCCTTCATGACATGCGGTACCAAAAGCTGATTGTGCAGATTTTAATAGAAAATGAAGATGTTTTGTTCTAACCCGTCAGGGAAATGCGCTAACAAAATAAAGACATTTCTTGCACTTGATTTGTTTTTAAACAAGTGACAGAATTTCCTAGATCGAGGTGGATTGTAGAGTTGGGGACTGTGTCTCCCTCCTTCACGTGAGAGCAAGGTTTAGGGTATTAAAACACCCTCGCCTTGGGTCTTTTGCTGTGCCTCGTATGTGTGTCTGTTTTGCTGAAAGAGTGTTTAATAAATCTTTCTTTAACTTATTAAAAATGTAGACTTTTAAGCTTCGATCTTGTCAGTAATAAAAGGGAACTTAATTCACAAAAGCACTTGATACAGTTATACATTTTCCACTTACAAAAAGAAGACAATTCTATATGTTAAATGTTAAATGAAACCTATATTGTAAAATGTATTTTTATTTTAGCTGCAAGAATGTTATTTTATTTTAGCAAATAGAACTCAATGCAGTGCATTGATTATTACTGTGTACTTTGTCCTGCGTTCTTGCTCTGATGCCTGGAAAATATTGACCGCAAATACAGTATTATCTTGACATACCTCTGTCCTGATCCGTGATTCTCAATGAGGTTTCACCAACACCCATGTCCCTGCTTTTCATAGTTCTTGCTCTTCAACGCCAGCATTCTGCTATGACATAGTGTATATTTATAGTTATTAGGATTCTCTGAAACATCCACAAATTTCTTTCCCTAAAAAATGTTGTGATTTTTTCCAAAGGGTATTATGGAATCAGTCAAGACCTGTCCATGTTGTATGTGTCCTAGAACATGCAGGATATGTCATTTTTATATAAAGTGATTTGAAGACACTGGATGCTTCTGGGCCATGTTAATAAAGTTAGCACTTTTCTTTAGAAGTCCCCCTCAAATTTATGTCAATGGAAAGTTTGAAAATTTTCACCACATTTCTATACTAATAAGACGTGAACCGCAGGATCATTGTTGAAATCTTTTTCTTTACTTTTGTTTTATAAACATATTTTTAAGTTGCAAATGAAAAATGTTGTTTTGTACCAAATATTTGTTTCTCCTTGATAAAAGTTGTTCTCTATGGAAAATAATTTAGCATGATTTTATTACCAGAGTCCCATCATATTGGTTATATTTATTTTAATGTGAGCCTTTCACACCAAGATTTCTATATTTTGTAACATAAGTGAAATATCTGAAACATCAAAAACTGTAAATCTAGAATTTTTTAATCCAGTTGCAACGTTTTTCCCTTATTGTTGGCGGTGATCCATGTACTGACTGGCAAGTGTTGCCTTGGAGTGTCAGAAGAGAACCATTGTATTAAGAAGAGGGAGATCAGAGCCTGTCTCCCCAGCACCTCCCCAGGCCCTGCAGATGAAATCTTGGCTGAAGTGGTCTGTCCTGCCTGCTCCCTCCTATCTGCATTTCTCACAACTGTATAGATTTTTGTTGTAGCTTCTTGATACTGTCAAAACCTATCTGGAAATGGTTTTATTTTGTGAAGTGAACAATACTTTGTAATTTATGACAGTGTAAATGCAAGGAAAAGCATTCCACCTATTAAATGCTTCTGTCTATCATTTGGGGTGTGTTCAGGAAGTGGTGTCTGGAGGCAGTGGGAAGGAGACTGTTCAAAACCTTGTTTTCAGATGCATCTGACAGTGGATTTCTTTACTATGCCATAGGTGAAAGCAGAAGGACCCCAAGCACCCCACCCCCCTGAGTGACCCCAAAGCATCACAGTGGGCAACCCACCCCTCCATCTGCTTCCTCCTAGGCAGCCTTCCAGGAGGTAAGGGCTTACTTTCCTAAGGCCCTGTGCCTTCAGTGCAGCCTTGAAGAGTTTAGAAAAAATCATACCAGGGCACTTGAACAAAGGAGAAGTTTGGAGTCAGAAAGTCCCAAGTTGGATTCTAGACCAACATGTTAGATTGATTGAAGGAGAACTGGGAACAACATTCAGATTGTGATGTTGTAGAGGACTGTCTGACCTAACATGATCAGTCATGGCTCTATTATTATCCTACCAAGAGCGACTTACAAGGTCAAAGTTACCCTTGGAATCAGGGACGAATGGCTTTACTATTATCATTTTAAGAGTGACTTAAGGGGCTGGAGAGATAGCCTAGCGGTTAAGAGCACCAACCGCTCTTACAGAGGACCCGGGTTCGATCCCCAGCACCCACATGGCGGCCGAGAACCGTCTGAAACTCCAATTCCAGGAGAACTCCAGTTCCAGGGGAATCCGACACCCTCTTCTGACCTCCGCGGCATTGTACGACACGGGTGCACAAACTTGCATGCAGACAGTACATTCATACACATACGGAAATAAATAAAATTAATTTAAAAAATTTTAAAAAAAGAGTGACTTAGGGGGCTGAAGAGATGGCCTAGTGGTCTTGCAGAGGACCTGGGTTCGATCCCCAGCACCCACATGGCAGCTGAAAACCGTCTTTAACTCCAGTTCCAGGGGAATCCGACACCCTCTTCTGACCTCCGCAGCATTGCACAACACGGGTGCACAGACCTGCATGCAGACAGTACATTCATACACATACGAAAATTTAAAAAAAAAAAAAAAAAGAGAGTGACTTAGAAGAGGAAATTTACCACACGGGATCCAGAAAGAAGGAAGCCTAAGGAGAAAAGGATTTGTCTTGGGTTAAACTGAGTCCCAGTGACACTCCTCATGGGAGGGAGGAGGTTGTGACTCCATTACGGAAGGGAGGAGACTGCCTTGACTACTTTTCTCAAAGGTGATCTCAGGACGCGATCCCCTCGTCCGTGCTTTGGTCTGCAGCCTGCTCACCATGTCTGCCAGCTGCCCTGAGCAGCTCTTATCTGGCTCCACATTCCTGCCATTGGGATACTGACCATAGAGTGCCCACAAGTGATCTGTGGGAGTTGGGACAGGGCAGGTGAGGAGAAGAAGGCCATAGTAAAGATGGGAGGAGATTGCTCTTTTCTTCCCGTTACTGTGTGTATGTATGTTCAGATGCCATAGTCTTGACTGCTTAGGAGTCTTGTCTGGTGCAGAAGTCAATAATGGCAGCCTGGAAGAGCAAGGGTAGGGAGAGAGAGTCAAGCACGTAGAGAGCAGCCGGCTGAAGGCTTCCTGAGCAGTCCCAACTCTACTGAAAACCCCACTTGGGTGGCTTTTGAATTCCCAAACTCTGTCAATTCCCAATGTGTAGATATTCTCTCATTTAAAAATGTAACATTTATTAACGTCCAACAAACATTTATGAAGCTTTCTTTAACAGGCCAGACTGTGAAAACTTGGAGGCAAGGAAAAAGCTTATCTCATGGGAAAATTAAATAATGAGTTTAGTCTGGCTGGAAAGGGGAAGCTAGTGACTAGTCATGTTCAAGGTTTTGGACTCTGATATACGGGGAATGGGAGCCACTGGTGTTGCTGGAGAGAGGGCTCAGCTGTTTACTGCTGAGGAGCAGAGTTTCTTTCCCAGCACTCGCATCAGGCAGCTCACAACTGCCTGGAACTCTAGCTCCAGGGGGATCTGAGGCTCTCTTCTGGCCTCTGTGGGTACCCACACATACACAGACACACACATACATAAATAAAAGATATTTACTATTTTTATTAAATATATACAATTTTCATATAATATGATTTGATTCCATGTATGTCCCCTCTCCACCTGCATCTCCCCTTACTTCTCTCTGTCCAATGTAATTTCATCTAATGAGGCCTATACAGTCAATTTGTATCTTCAAATATCCTTCAGTGTGGGTCTATCCAGTGGAGCTTAGTTAAGCTACCATGAGTCTCGTCCCTGAAAGAGACAGACTCACCTCCTCCCAAAGCCACTGGTTGTGAACAGTTCCTCAGGTAGGCTGGGGTTTCTTACCCACTTCCTCATGTCGATGTTGGGATTTTGTTTGGTTTAAGCTTGCATGGGACTTGTGCATGCTCTCACAATTGTTGGAAGTTCATATGAGGAACTTTCCAGCTGTCTGGAAAAACTCTCTCTGGGCTCCTGCATCAACTCTGGCTCTTGCAATCTATTCACCGCCCCACCTTCCACAATTATCCCTGAGCCTTGGGAGGCAGAAGTGTGATACAGGTGTCCTGTTCAAGGATGAACACTCTGCAGCCTCTTGTTCTCTGCGTGTTGACCAGATACAGGTTTCTGTGTTCTCACCATCAGCTGCATAAAGAAGCTTCTCTGCTGGAGTGGAAAGATGCATTAATGTATGGGTATGACAATAAGACACTAGGAGTCCATGTAATACTCTTATCTATTTAGCAGAAAATTAGTATTAGGTTCCCTTACGTCCTGTGACCTGTCTAGCCTTAGGTTCCTGGCTTGATAACAATATCAAGTATGGGGTCCATCCTGTGATGTGGACCTTAAATCCAATTAAAGAGTGGTTGATTGCTCCCATAACTTGCACTAGTGAACATATCTTATCAAGCCAGTTGCTGTATCTCACAGGACTCACAGCTGGATAAGGCTGGTGATTCATTTTCCATTCAAGTAACATACATAGTACCTACCAGCATGATGAACGCTAGCCCTAGAGATGAGGCTTTAAGGTCAGCAACAACATGATTTCTCCTGGTTCTCTTTAGCAATAGTCTTACCATAAAGTTCTGGTAGGTAATCAAAAGCAGGGATAATGGTCAGTATTGTGTGAGGGTCTATGGGACCCCTGGTCAACAGCTTCAAGGGAGAGAGTTCATTTCTGACACTGAGGTTTTATTTTGCTAGCCTATGGTGTCTAGTAGGGGGTAATGTCCCCCTGTTATAAGGTAACTTCTTTTAATCTCTTTTTATTATATATATATTTTTTAAGAATCTTCTACAATGGTAGGCTTCCATATGGCCCTTTTCTAAAGGCCTTTAGTGATGGTTAACCCTCCCTATACCCCCTGCCCTGCCTTCCCATTCCCTACCCTATTTAGCCCTTCGTAATTTATTATTCCCCTTTCGCTTTTATATTACTGTCTTCTACCACCCCTCTTAGGGAACTTCCTCCCTCCATGGCCATTTATTAGCTTCCTGACTTCCCTGGAGTTTCAAATTATAACTTGCATGTCTAAGATTTCAAAGGTAGCATCCAGCCAGGAGAGGGAACACAGGAGGTTGGCCTTTCTCGGTCTGGGTTACCGCACTCAGGATGTTTCCAGTTCATCCACTTACCTGTGCATTTTATTTTTATTTATTTATTTTTTAAAAATTTTATTTATTTATTTATGTGTATGAATGTATTGTCTGCATGTAGGTTTGTGCACCCGTGTCGTGCAATGCCACGGAGGTCAGAAGAGGGTCTTGGATTCCCCCAGAACTGGAGTTCTCCTGGAATTGGAGTTACAGATGGTTCTCAGCCACCATGTGGGTGCTGGGGATCGAACCTGGGTCCTCTGTAAGAGCGGCCGGCGCTCTTAACCACTAGGCCATCTCTCCAGCCCCTTACCTGTGCATTTTATAATTTTGTTTTTTAAGAGCTGAATAATATGCCATTGTGTATATGTATCTCCATTCCACTGCTGCAGTAAATCACAGAAGGAATTTTTTTATAATTGTCAAAAATGTATAACCTTCACATACTCTTCTTCAATAGTTGGAGACTTTAAAGTTAGTTGGATACTTCAAAGTCCTCCAGAGTTAAGAAAGTGTTACTGAAATGTATTTTGGCCACTCTAGTTGGCAAGCATACCAGTTTTTCCTGTGCCCTAATCTCTAAAATGAGTCTAATCTTGGTTTGTTTGTTGTAGTTCTGTACTCTGAAATGGATAGAATAACAGAATAGCTGCCTTCTTGGCCTCCCAGTCATTTTTCTAAACATCAGTTAATATCCTGATTGTGAATACTGCAAGCTGTGTGTGAACTGTTTCATAATGCACAAAGATGAGTTGTATACCCAGGCCCATTTTTCTAAAACCAATTAATCCCCTGTCTGATGGAGAAATCCAAGTTCAGCCCATACACTGGCAGGACTGGAAGACTGGATTAGGAGATCCTGTTGAGGACATTGGGAGCTACAAGAATCAGAGGAACAGGACAAAAAAGAACTCACCTTGGAAAGGACATCCAGCTTTCAAAGCCAACTAGGAAGAACCTGGGTCGGGCTGGGGATGGAGCACTATGGTAGAACACTTTCCTGGCATATAAAAGGCCCTGGCTTCAATCCCTAGCATCAGAAAGAAACAACAAACGAACTTCAACTACAAACCTATACTGAAATCTCTGGGCCAGTAAGATGGCTCAGCTGGTAAAGGGACTTGCTGCCAAGCCTGACAGCTTGAGCTCAATCCTAGGAACCCATATGATGGCAAGGGAGAAATGAGTTCCCACATTGTTCCCCAACCTCTGGCATACAGTCACACCACACACGTGCGCGCACACACACACACACACGTACACACACACACATGCACAAACATTCACACAAATAAAAATGAAAAAGAACTGTGTCAAAAAAAATAGTCCTTTTTAGATCAGAAATTCAGTGCCATGGACCAAATCAACAATAAATATGTGTTCACACATATGGTATATGTATAAACTGTACATGTGTTTGAAAGAAGACCATGCAATTCCTTTCCCAAGAGCCACTGAAAATGCCCACAATTTTTAAGGGCCACCAAACTCACAACTTCCTGGGTGTATTAAAGAACCCCTTGCTGCCTCATGAGCATTCTCAATGTTGGCATGGTCAACTTAATACCAATAGCCCAGACAGACTGCTTCTTGATAATGAATGAGACAGACATTAACCTATAAGAAGTAGTACATCTACCCATCAAGAAAGGGTTTTTAAGATCTATTTTATTTTTAGTTATGTATATATGGGGGAGTCTATGCACTTGTGAGTGTGATGTGCCTTCATAATCAAGAAGATCCCCTGGAGCAAGAGTTACAAGTGGTTGTAGCCTGCCATGTAGGTGCTGGGAACCAAACTGGGTCCTCTGCAAAGTACAGCAAGTACTCTTAACTGCTAAGCCTGCATCAGGAAAGTTTTCTTGCACACAAATAAAACTCTGACAAAAAGGACTTAATACTGACATCTATTAGCTGAACAAGAAGTCCAGCTATGGAACCCCCAAGTTTGGCATTGTCTTCTCCCAGCATTTCCCTCAGGTTTTGACCCACATATTTACATGAAGGTGGCTCGTGTGTTCCATTTAACAGCATGGAACAATTCCCAGGAGTCCCTATCAGATGGCCACTCACACTGTCCAGAGTAGCTTTGTGTGCTCATGGCTAAGCCAGTCACTGGCTAAGAATGAGACCAACAGGAATGTTCACAAACTAAGTAAGAATCCTTGAACAGACAACAAGACCCAGGACTTGTCTGTTCAAGGAATTTAGACATAACTCACAGTCAGGGATTGGAGCTCTGTAAACTTTTATTTTTAATTAGTTCTCAAAGGAATTTCAGTACATGAAATAAAGTTTGACAGGCAATGATTCAGAATAATGAGGACTTATATCTGAGTTGAGGATTGGTCTGTTTTAGTTGAGGCATTTGAATAATGGGGAAAATTAAGATTACTCGGCAGAGAGGGCTAGCACTCCACAGCACTGTGCAGCACGCAGCATTGTGCAGCACTCAGCATTGTGCAGCACTCGCATGCCTCAAAACTGCTGCTTTCCTGAGTTCCTTTTGGGCAATCTCACTCACTCTGGCTTTGAATACTATGTGTCAACAAATGTAAATTATATTCAAGATTCAGTAAGGTGCCTGATGTTCTGTAACAAACTATCCTGTGATCCACTCTCTCAGTCAAGGCCCTGATGAGCACGCCCTTCCCTCCAGAAATATTTTCATTAAAAATCTCTATATGCTACAAATGGAGCTGCTAAACCATGCAAGGCATGTGATCAACCTTACCAATGAGCTGCCCACAGTAACCGGACCACCCTATATTCTCCCTGGCATTGTGTAGAGTGTCCACTACTCCATATCCTTATTGATACCTGCCATTATCATATCTAAATATTTCTGGCTAATCTGTTGAGATATGTATTAGTTATTTTTATGTTGTTGCAATAAAACACCATCCCCAAGAGAACTTATAAATGGAAGAGTATGAGATCTCCCAAGACCACCTGAACCACAGTCAATTCCAGGTGGATTAAAGATCTCAACGCGAAACCCAAAACTCTGAAGGTGATAGAAGAAAAAGTTGGCAGCAGACTACAAGACATAGGCGTAGGAAAAGACTTCGTAAATCAGATAGCAGCTGTGCAAGAATTAAGGTCCACAATTGACAAATGGGACCTCATTAAACTCAAAAGCTTCTGTACATCAAAAGAAACAATCAAGGAAGTGAAGAGAAATCCCACAGAGTGGGAGAAAACCTTCACTGCAGATACATCTGACAAAGCATTGATTTCCAGAATATATAAATTCAAAAAGCAAAGAAGAAAGAAAACAAATGACCCACTCAATAGATGGAGCAAAGACCTGAACAGAGACTTCACAAGTGAATTAGAGATGGCTGAGAAACATCTTAAGAAGTGTTCAACATCATTAATCATTAAGGAAATGCAAATCAAAACCACTCTAAGATATCATCTTACTCCAATAAGACTGGCTAGGATCGAGAAAACAAATGATACCAAGTGCTGGAGAGGCTGTGGGGAAAGGGAAACACTCATCCACTGCTGGTGGGAATGTAAAATCATACAGCCACCATGGAAAGCAGTGTGGAGAACCCTTGGAAGACTTGGAATGAACTTGCCACCTGACCCAGCCATACCACTCCTAGGCATGTACCCTCAAGACTCACCCCACTGCAGAGATACATGCACAGCCATGTTTATTTCAGCTCTCTTCACAATAGTGAAGAGCTGGAACCAACCCAAATGCCCCTCAACTGATGAGTGGATAGAGAAAATGTGGTACATCTACACAATTGAGTTCTATGCACCAGTAAAGAAAGATGACATCATGAGCTTTGCAGGAAAATGGCTGGAGATAGAAGATATCATGCTGAGTGAAGTAACACAGTCCCAGAAAAACAAACGACAAATGGTATCCCTCATCTGTGGATGCTAGTGCCAATTACCTAGTTGTAAGTATTTCTTGTGCACGGCCCCTTGAGCTTTTGTCCAAGTAGTTGAGAGTGATGCATATTGGAAACAACAACAACACCAGAAAGGACTGCATCAAAGAACTGACTGAAACAGTGAACTTCTGCTCAAAACAGTCAACTTCCACATGGAGAATTTTGAGAAAGAGATGAAAAGCATGTTTGGCAGAATACATGAGCTCTGGTGGGGTCGGGGGATAGGGTGGGGGACACGGGTCTAGATTTGATAATCTTGTACAAAATATATATAAAAAATGAAAAAAATAAATAAAAAGAAAAAGAAAAAGAAAGAAAGAAAGAAATAAGTATATTGGAGCTTATGGTTCCAGGGGAATTAGAGTCTGTTGTGGTGGAGAGGCATGGTGGTGACATGTGGTGGCTGGAAGAGGAGCAGAAAGCATAGGCTCACTTTCAAGCAGGCACAGGAAGCAGAGAGTGACTGGAGATCCACAAGGCTTAAGAACTCTCTAAGTCCTCCCCCAGTGGCATGGTCCCTCCAGGATGGCCACACCTCCTAAGACCCCCACGAAACAGCACCACCAACTGGGGACAAAATGTCCAAATCCTTGGAACCTATGGGGGAAACTCTCATTCAAACTACCACATGATAAAATTATCTATTTTTGCTGTGTTCTGCATTTCCTTGATTACCATCGAAGTTGAGCAGTTCTTTTGGTTTCAGGACCATTTGCTTGTCTCTTCTGTGGAACTGGTCCTTTATGAATTCTACCCTGTCTCTATTGAAATTTTTCTCACCTTGGCTGATTTGTCGGAATTAGTTATAAATTGTAAGCTGTTTATCAGTCATGTACATTCTATGCATACTCAAAGCAATCCTGAGCATGAAGAATACTGATGGAGGCATCGCCTAACTTATTCTAGGCCATGCTACAACACCATAGTAGCAAAACAGCAGACAGATCAGTGGCAAGAACAGAGGATCCAACAAAAGTTGAGCGAATTACATATATGGGCTTTAAGGGTGTGACACCTGGTAGGTTGACCAGGCTCCAAGGGAATTTGGGGAATGCAAGGCATTTGGGGAACATAAATTAGACTTAAATAGGCCCTTAAAAATAAGAGGACAGAAAAAAAATTAAAAATAAGAGGACAGGGGCCAGGCGTGGTGGCACATGCCTTTAATCCTAGCACTTGGGAGGCAGAGGCAGGTGGATCTTTGTGAGTTCAAGGCCAGTCTGGTCTACAGATTGAGTTCCAGGACAGCTGGGGCTACAGGGAGACCCTGTCTCAATAAAAATAAAAATAAAAATAAAAAATAAGAGGACAGGGCTGGAGAGATGGCTCAGTGGTTAAGAGTGCCGACTGCTCTTGCAGGGGACCCGGGTTCAATTCCCAGTGCCCACATGGCAGCTAAAAACCATCTTTAAGCTGGGCATGGTGGCGCATGCCATTAATCCTAGCACTCAGGAGGCAGCGGCAGGCAGATTTCTGTAAGTTCAAGGCCAGCCTGATCTACAGAGTGAATTCCAGGCCAGCTGAAGCTATTAGGGAGACCCTGTCTCAAAAATTAATTAATTAATTAATTAATTAATTAATTAAGAGGAGATGAATTTTGGGTGAGGGGGTGGTAATAAGATGGTAGACATATACATGTCCATGCAACTACAACCACCTGATTTTTACAAAGAGTTTAAAATATACACTAGAAAAAGAATCTTCAACAAGTGGTACTAAGAAAACTGGGTGTCCACATGTACAAGAATGAAACTAGATCCTTATCTGCATCCTGTATAAGAATCCACTCTAAATGAAGAAAGAAGATCAGCATAAAACCTAAAACCCTGAAACTGTCAGAGGGAAAGGGAGAGCATACAGTACACTAAATAAATAGAACACTGGTTGCTTGGGAAATAAGGCCAACTGACAAATGAGACCTCATGGTATATAAGTTTTCAGTATAGCCAATGAAACTCTTTTTTGTTTTTTGTATGTGTATGAATGTATTGTCTGCATGTAGGTCTGTGCACCCATGTCGTGCAATGCCGCGGAGGTCAGAAGAAGGTGTGGGATTCCCCTGGAACTGGAGTTCTCCTGGAATTGGAGTTACAGACTGTTCTCAGCTGCCATGTGGGTGCTGGGAATCGAACCCGGGTCCTCTGCAAGAGTGGTCGGCGCTCTTAAAAGCTAGGCCATCCCTCCAGCCCAGCCAATGAAACTCTTAACTGAGTCAAGAGACAGCCTACAGAAGAAGAGAAAATCTTTGCCAGATATAGGTTTGACAGATGATTAATACCTCAAATATACAAAGAATCCAAAAAAATTAAACATCAAGAAAAGAAACAATCAAAAATGGGCTATGAAACTAAATAAAGAATTATTTTTCATACTTAATTTTTTATTGAATTGTTATGTATTTCGTAACATCTCAATCAGTCTTCTTGAAAGAAGAAATTTTTCATTTCCTTTTTTAATGTTTTTATTGAAGTTTTGTGCGATTCATACCACATTTCTCAGTCCAATTTTAGACTCATTCCCTTTTCCATGCCCCCCACCTGCCTGAGTTCATGCATTTTGCCATACATGTCTTACATCTTTTTTTTTTCAGTCTTTTTAAAGTTTTTCTATGAAGAGATTTATTGTTTGGGGCTGAAGTTTACTGTTTCAGTCAGTTCTTTGATCCAGTCCTTTTGTTGTTCCCTCCAATTTGTATTGCTCCAAAATATGCATATATGCTCTTCACACATAAACCAGAATTATGATGTCTGAAAGCAAACTGTATATTAGTTTTTTGTTTTTTTTTTGTCTTTTTCAAGACAGGGTCTCCCTGTAGCCCCAGCTGTCCTGGAACTCACTCTGTAGACCAGGCTGGCCTTGAACTCACAAAGATCCGCCTGCCTCTGCCTCCCAAGTGCTAGGATTAAAGGCGTGCGCCACCACACCTGGCTAATTTTATATTAATCTAAAATATACATACATACCCTCCCCCCATATACCACAATTACAAAGTCTAAAAATAAGTGGTAGGTTAATTCTAGATCCCATTAAGGTATTCACATTATAATGGCACAGTTGCTTTCAGAGGAAAAACGTGTGTGTGTGTGTGTGTGTGTGTGTGTGTGTGTGTGTGTGTGTGTGTATTTTCTCAGTTTGCCTTACTACTAGGCATTTGGCACTAGCATCCACAAATGAAGGATACCATTTGTCATTTGTTTTTCCTGGGACTGTGTTACTTCATTTAGCATAATGTCTTCTAGTTCCATCGATTTACCTGCAAAGTTCATGATGTCATCTTTCTTTACTGTTGCATAGAACTCCATTGTGTAGATGTACCACATTTTCTCTATCCACTCATTGGCTGAGGGGCACTTGGGTTGGTTCCAGCTCTTCCCTTTTGTGAAGAGAGCTGCAAAATAAACATAGATGTGCATCTTTGCAGTAGGATGAGTTTTGTGGGTATATACCCAGGTGGTAGACTCATTTTGAGGCTTTTAAGGGCTCTCTACACTTCTTTCCATAGTGGTTATACAAGTTTACATTCCTACCAGCAGTGGATGAGTGTTCCCCTTTCCCCACAACCTCTCCAGTCTTTTGTTTTCGTGATCTTTTTTTTTTTTTGTATGTGTATGAATATACTGTCTGCATGTAGGTTTGTGCACCCGTGTCGTGCAATGCCGCGGAGGTCAGAAGAGGGTCTTGGATTCCCCTGGAACTGGAGTTCTCCTGGAATTGGAGTTACAGACAGTTCTTAGCCGCCATGTGGGTGCTGGGGATCGAACCCGGGTCCTCTGCAAGAGCAGTCGGTGCTCTTAACCGCTAGGCTATCTCTCCAGCCCTTGTTTTCATGATCTTAACCAGTCTTATCTGAGTGAGATGATATCTTAAAGTGGTTTAATTTGCATTTCCTTAATTATTAATGGTGTTGAACACTTTTTAAGATGTTTCTCAACCATCTTTATTTTCTCACTTGTGAAGTCTCTGTTCAGCTCTTTACTCCATCTCTTGAGTGGGTGGTTTTCTTCTTTGTTTTTTGAGCAGTCTATATATTCTGGGGGTAATGCTCTGTCAGATGTATCAGCAGTGAAGGTTTCCTCCCACTCTGTGGGTTTTCTCTTCACTTCATTGTTTCTTTCACTGTACAGAAGCTTTTGAGTTTAATGAGATCCCACTTGTTGTTAACCTTATTTCCTGTGCAGCTGCTGTCTGATTTAGACAGTCTTTCTTATGCTGCCTATGTCTTATAAGTTGCTGCCAACGTTTTCAGAGTTTCAGGTTTCATGCTTTGGTCTTTGATCCATTTGGAGTTGATTTTTGTACAGGGTGAGAGGTAAGGGTTTAATTTTATTCTTCTACAAATGGTGATCCAGTTTTCCCAACACCATTTGCTGAAGATGCTGTTTTTCCTCCACTGAATCTTTTTTGGCCCCTTTGTCAAATATGAGGTGGCTGAAATTGTATGAGCTCAAGTATGGATCTTTGATTTTGTTCCATTGGTCTACAGGTCTGTTTTGTGCCAGTACTAGGCTGTTTTTATGACTATAGCCCTGTAATATAGTTTGAAGTCTGGTATAGTGATCCCCCTGTATTGCACTTTTCATTCAGGGTTGCTTTGTTATTCGGGGTCTTTTGTTTTTCTGTATGAATTTAAGGATTTTTTTTTTCCAAGTCTGTGAAGAAACTCTTGGGGATTTTAATTGGGATTGCATTGAATCTGTATTTTACTTTGGATAGAATGGACATTTTTTACTATATTAATTTTTCTAATCCATGAGCATAGGAGGTCTTTCCATCTTCTGATGTCTTCTTCAATCTCCTTCAGGGGTTTAAAATTTTTGTTGTAGAAATCTTTTGTGTCTTTGGTTAAGTTTGTTCCTGGGTATTTGAGGGGTTGTGGGGGGGGTATTGGGAGTGGGAAGGTCTTCGTGTATTCCTTCTCCAGTTGCTTGTTGTTGGTGTAAAGAAAGGCTACTGGGGGCTGGAGAGATGGCCTAGCGGTTGAGAGTGCCGACCGCTCTTACAGAGGACCTGGGTTCGATCCCCAGCACCCACATGGCGGCTGAGAACCGTCTGAAACTCCAGTTCCAGGGGAATCCAACACCCTCTTCTGACCTCCGCGGCATTGCACAACATGAGTGCACAGTCCTGCATGCAGACAGTACACTCATACACATACAGAAATAAATAAAAAAAATTTTTAAAAAGAAAGGCTACTGATTTTTCTACATTATTTTTGTATCCAGCCACTTTACTGAAACTCTTAATCATTTTTAGAAGTTTTATAATAGTAAACATCCCAACTAAAAAAAGCCCAGGCCCAGATGGTTTCACAGCAGAATTCTATAAAACATTGAAAGAGGTCTTACAACCATCATTACTAAAACTGTTCAGAAGGATACAAGCAGAGGGAAATCTCCCAAATTCCTTCTATGAAGCCAGCATCACTCTAATACCAAAACCAGGCAAAGATACAACCAAAAAAGAAAACTGTAGACCCATCTCATTAATGAACATAGATTCAAAAATTCTCAACAAAATATTTGCAAACCACATACAGACCCACATCTAAAAAGATCATCCATCATGACCAAGTTGGATTCATACCAGAGATGCAATAAATATCATAAAACACATAAATGGACTGAAAGACAAAAACCACAAAGTCATCTCAATTGATGCACAAAAAGCCTTTGACAAAATCCAGCATCCCTTCATGCTTAAAGTCCTAGAGGGAATTGGATTGGAGGGATCATTCCTCAATGTAATCAAAGCCATATACAACAAACCCACAGCCAATATCATCCTAAATGGAGAAAAGTTAGAAGCATTCCCCTTAAAGGCAGGAACACAGCAAGGCTGCCCCTATCACCACTCCTCTTCAATATAGTGCTTGAAATGCTTGCTAGGGCAATAAGGCAAGAAAGAGAAATTAAAGGAATACTAATTGGAAAAGAGGAAGTCAAACTATCCCTCTTTCCAGATGATATGATAGTTTACCTAAGGGATGCTAAAAACTCATTTCTATTTTAAAATTATTTTCATTGATCCTTTGAGAATTTCTTCCTATCTACATTGATCATATTCAGACTTCCTCCCCCATTTCTACCTCCACCTCACACACCCCCTTTTCATGTCCTCTGTTACTTTTTTAAAGGCCTACTGAGTCCAATTGTGTCCCCCAATTTTTTTTCATACCACTCAGACTGCATTCTCTCCCTCTACTCTCTTGAAAGAGAGAAGATCAATCATCAATGGCAAGTGGCAGTTGCAGTACAGCAACACCAGGAGCCGGCTTCATGCTCAGGAGAGAATGCTATGCTACGTCTCCTCCTCGTGGTTTCCAGTACTCTACACAGTCAGAGAAATTTCTCTAGTAACATACTATATAAATGATCCCTGAAAGTATGGTCTTGTGTTCCCCAAATTACTTGTCTTTCTCCTCTTTCTTTTCCTCCTCTCTACTTCCTCCACCTCTTCCATTTCTCCTCTTCTACCTCCTTTACCTTCTCTTCCTCTTTTCCATCTCCTCCTCCTCTTCCTCCTCTTCTCCCTCCTTCTTCTCTTTTTCCTCCTTTCTTCTAGAGGCATAGACCTCCAGAGATGATAGCAGTCATAAAGGTTTGCTGCTGACTTTAATGAGCATATACCTAATGTTTCCACATTTAATGTTATCAGTGTTGTCATTTTTACACCATTGGTCCTCAAATTTGATATGTGCTGGAGTCCTAGATTCTTTTTTATTTTTTATTTTTTGGTCTTTTTGAGACAGGGTCTCCCTGCAGGCCCCAGCTGTCCTGGAACTCATTCTGTAGACTAGGCTGGCCTTCGACTCACAGAGATCTGCCTGCCTATGCCTCCTAAGTGCTGGGATTAAAAGTGTATGCCACCACACCAGCATTAGATTCTTTTATATAGCATTTGTTCTATTAGCCTGTGGTAATGTAGTAAAAATAGATTCTTAAAAGTTAAGTCACACATGGCTGGGTGTGATGGCACACGCCTTTAATCCTAGCACTCAGGAGGCAGAAGCAGGTGGATCTCTGAGTTCAAGGCCAGCCTGGTCTACATAGAGAGCTCCAGGCCAGCTGGGACTAAAGGGAGACCCTGTCTCAAAAATACCAAAAAAAAAAAAAAAAAGTTAAGTCACACAATCACTACTATGAAATGTTTTACCCTATAATATGTAGTATGTTTTGGGCATGCTAATTTAAAGAACTGCTTATGCAGCTCTTTATTCTTTTTTGTCTTTTTGAAACAGGATTTCCCTATAGCACCCAGCTGGCCTGGAACTCACTATGTGGACCAGACTGACCTTTAACTCACAGAGATCCGCCAGCCTCTGCCTCCCCAGTGCTGGGATTAAAGGCATGTGCCACCATGCATGCCTAGCTTCTTTATTTTATTTTTAAAGTTTGTGTTAGAGCTAGGGGTGTAGGTCCTGGATTCAAATCTCAGCATAGGGAAAATTTTATCTCAAGCTTCAGACAAGAAATTCCTCTATGAAGGTTTACACGTTTCTCTATTTTCCCTTTCCTACTGATAAATTAGTTAATGCAAGTTTTAGCTACAAGTGGAACAATCCCAAATTCCAATAGAGAGCTAGCTACTCAGCAATTGTGAATGTGTCCTGTGGATCTGATGCAGGAGCTGTGCTCCACCAAGGGCCAGGCTCCTTCTGTCTGGCTCTCACCTGTGGCTCACTCACCCAGCACTGCCTTCTCTTACAGCCTTCAGCTAACTCTCCTTACCACCCTGGCTTCTAAAGACACTCCCCTCCCAATATCTGTCTCTACTGGAGTCTCTTACTCCATATTGGGTGTCAAATCTAAGCTCCCTAGGGTTCACTGTGCCCACAATAGTGCATGTAGCTCTGCCTTGCCATTGGGAAAGGGCACTCTCTTGAGCATGCTTTGTCTCTATGTCTCTCTCTGTCTCTGTGTCTGTGTCTGTGTCTCTGTCCCTGTCTCTCTCTCTCTCTCTCTCTCTCTCTCTCTCTCTCTCACACACACACACACACACACACACACACACACACACACACTACACTGTCTACCTACACTGGAAAATACTGGAACTTTAGATCTTCCGGGCAGGAGTAGGTAGGCATCTCTCTCTCTCTGTGTCCCTTGCTGGGGAATTCACATGAGGATCTCAGGGGAGCTCTGTGAAGCTCATAGACTCCCTTCACCAAAAAGTACCCTCAGTACCCTGAAAATTCTCCCTGCAAATAATGCTGTCCACTTGTTTGCTCATGTTTCCATTTCTTATACATGTTCACAGGGTGTGGTAAAGCAACAATCTCAGAAATTGTTTTCACACTCTCAGTTGTCCCTTTTAAGATGTACTACCACCTGTTGTTCTCAGTCTTGGGGTTTTAGTAGCAAAGTCTCACTTAAACCAACAGAGTGTATTATTTTATATTTTATGTGTATGAGTGCATTGCCTGTGTGTATGTAAGTGCACCCATGTCATGCTTTGCCTTTGTGTGTGTAAGTGCACCCATGTCATGCATTGCCTCTGTGTGTGTAAGTACACCCATGTCATGCAGTGCCTGTGTGTGTGTGTAAGTGCACCCATGTCATGCATTGCCTGTGTGTGTGTAAGTGCACCCATGTCATACAATGCCTGCTTGTGTGTAAGTGCACCAATGTCATGCATTGCCTGTGTGTGTGTAAGTGCACCCATGTCATGCAATGCCTGAGGAGTTCAGAGGAGAGTGGCAAATCCCCTGGGGTTAGGATGGCTGTTAGCCACCATGCAGGTGCTGGGAATTGAACCCGGACCCTCTGTAAGAGCAGCCAGTGCTCTTAACCATCTGAGCCATCTCTCTAACCCTTAAACTCACATAAAATTTTTGGTAAGGTTACATTACTTTGGAAATCAAAGAAATGTAGATTTAAATATGAATGCAGGTTTTTAGCGACAAGTTATAGGAAATTAGCAGAAGTTCATAATCACCTGATCAATTATTATCTACTGGGAAAGACTATCAGCTCACCCAGTTATTGATCATTTTAGAAAAACTGAAAACAACAGGATACCCATCAATCCTGGATTTGTTATGTCACTTGTAATTTTTATGTACAGTGGGCACTGTTCAATCTTTTAAAGCAATATGCTTATTGTTGTGAAAACATTTCACAATATGTTACCTTAGAAGTAGTTTACAATGAAGGAACACAGAGATTCTGACTCCATCATTGTTTTTAAAACCCAGCCCCAGTTGCTTAGACTTCCTGCATCAGGGAGAAGTGAGCCAATGCAGTTACTCTTGACTTCTTTGTTTCCCAGCATCAGCAAAGGCAAATTGGTTTGATGCATTTCAGAATACACAGATGTGCTTTGAATCGATGGGGCTTATATTCTGATAAATCCATCTTTACACTGAAACCATCCTGAGTAGAAGATTCACTTATGCCTCCTAAAACTACCCAGCCTTACTGCTTGGCAACGCAGTACATTATAGAGTATCACTTGGTCCCTTGTGATTGTGTTTGGCTAAGGAGGAGAATTTGTGAGCCTAGAAAAGATGCAAACTCCAACTTCAGAGTACAGTTTCGACTGAACGCTTATGGCTTTTTCATCATTGTGAAGTCAAGCAATGATAACTTGGGGGCAGGGGAGATGGATCAGTCAGTAAAATGCTTCCTGTGTAAGCCTGAGGGCCTGAGTTCAAATCCCCACATCTGTAGAAAAAGCTGGGGTGGCAGCACATACCTGTAATCCCAGTGCTGGAGAAGCAGAGTTCTTGGGGCTTGCTGGCCAGCTACTCCCGTTGAATCAATGAGCTGCAGATTCAATGAGATACAGCCTTAAGAAGTAAATTGGAGGGGCTGGAGAGATGGCTCAGTGGTTAAGAGCGCCGACTGCTCTTGCACAGGACCCGGTTTTGATTCCCAGCACCCATATGGCGGCTAAGAACCATCTTTAACTCCAGTTCCAGGGGAATCAACGCCCTCTTCTGACCTCTGCAGCATTGCACAACATGGGTGCACCAACCTACATGCAAACAGTACACTCATACACATAAAATAAATAAATAAATAAAAATTTTTAAAAAGTAAATTGGAGATGGGCCAGTGTTACACAGTCCACCAAGCTTGATGGCCTGAGTCCAATTTCCAGAACATACATAGTAGAAGGAGAGAAGCAGCTCTGCAAGTTGATCTCTGACCTCTACATGTATACTGTGGCATGCACATGCATGCATACACATGCATACATAAACATACATACATACATACATACATACACATACATGCAAAACAAATAAATAAATAATAAATGTAAAAGTTTTAAGATGGAAAGCAGTTGAGGAAGACACCTGATATCAATCTCTGACCTCTACATATGTATAGACATGCAGCCCAAATGTAAATGTTCACATACATATGAACACACACACAAGAAAAATTATAACATCGTAATACGTCAGCAGCCATCTGCGCTCACAGCCTTACTATTTCATCAGTGCTGCTGCTTACTACCCATCTAATCCAGCATCTCTCACTGGACACCTGGAACACCTCCTTTCTCAGTTCCTTGACTAGCTCTGAGTCTCTCTCAACACAAGGAGTGGAGAAATTCTGTTAAAATATGTCAGGTCATTTCCCTGTCACACCCAGGCTGCCTAACTGTTTTCCCATTCAAAATGAAGGCCCCAGTCTGTGATCTTTATGGTAGTACATATCGCTTCTCTGGATCTGCATAAATTCTCTGCCTCTGCTGATACTGTGGCCCACACTTCCTGCACTGCAGGCTTACTCGGTTTCTTCTGTTTTCTTAAACCTACTAGGCACACTCCTGCCCCTAGGGCTTTTCCCCATTCCTCTTCTTTCTGCCTGGGAATGTTCTTCCTCCTTATGTCTAAATGCCTACACATCTACCTCCTTGAGTCTTTGAGCAATAATATGCTTGGGCACATACCAAAAGAGAGCACCTGCAGCAGGCTGCAACTCCCAGTGTAAAAGATTTAAAAACTAGGGTCTTTCCCCTGTGTACCCAGAGAGGAGCATCATGGGCAGAGGCCCCTGGAGAGGCCTGGTGGGGCTGAACATGGATTGCCTCATGCTGCTCTCTTTACTTAAAGGGCCAAAGTCAAAATGGCTGCTTTAGTTTAGATGTTGAATGACCCTTAAAACTCATGTATTATGGGTCTGTTCCCAGGGTAGTGTATTTAAAGGTGGGGACACTTTAGGACGTCTCTTTTGCATCCTGACTGTGAGGTATATAGATTACTGATCATCACTGCCCACATTGCCTCACAGCACGCTGACAAAGCCCCAACCCCACCCCAAATCTAGGGCTCTCATGTGATCAGGATGAGATCCTTCAAGCCTATAAGCCAAAATAAACCCTTTCTATTTACAAGTTAATATCTCAGATTTTCTCTTAGTATTGGAAAACTGAGTAACACAGTAGTCGTCCATGAGATACACAAAATTTCAGATCCAGTGCTGAGCAGTCTGTGACTAACTATTCTGAGCTTGGATGCCAGATGGTTAGGGACCGTTCTAGAAAATGCCAGTGCTTGGAATTCTTGGAGGCTCCAGGTCTAGTGAGAAGTTATTCTATTGATATATTTTTCTAAGGGAGATATTGGTCTCTAGGTTTTGTTTTGTTTCTTTTGTTTTGTTTTGTTTTATGTAGTATATTTGTCTGGTTTGAGAATTGAGTTAACACTGAGTTGGTAGTTATTCCCTCCTCTCTGTTTCCTGGAAGAGGTTCTATATAATTAGGACTAATTCTCTTTAGATGTTTGTGAGAATTCAACAGTGAAATTGTCCAAGTCTAGTGATTTCTTCTTGGTTGTTAATTATGAATTTAATTTCTTTAGTAATTACATGATTATCTGCAGTATCTACGTGAGGGTTTATATTTTTTGAGGAATTGAGCTAGTTCACCTAAGTTGTTGAAATATGTATGTCAAGTAGTGCATAATATGCCTTCAGAAATGTGAGCCTCAGAATCTATATTTACATCCCCTATTTTATTTTTGATATTGGCAACTTTCCTTTTTCTCTCTGAAATGTGTGTGTATGGTATTATATGTGTCTGGTTTTGTGCTCTTGCTAGTGTGGGTGTATGAGAGCCCAAGACCAACATCGATTCTTTTGGTGACAGCTTTCCATACTTAATCTTTGACATTGCCCCTTTCACCAACCCTGAGGATCAGTCATTCCCCTGGCCTAGCTGGCCAGTGAACTCCAGGAATGCACCCATCTCCATCCCCTAGTTCTCATTCCAAGGTTACAGAAGTGAACTGACCCCTTGGCCTTTTGCCTGGGTTCTGAGAATTCAAACTCAGGTCCTGGACATGTGTGGTGTGGCAGGCACTTTACCTAATGAGCTGTCTCTCCAAGTCCCGTTTTCTCTCTCTTCTCTTTGTTTACTCTGCTGGTTTACAGATTTTGTTTAAGTTTCCTCATGATGTCTTGTCTCTTGCTTTTCTGTATTTCATATCACTAATCTCTATTCTTATTTTATTATTTTCTTTCTAATTGGCCTTTTTAGAACTACAATATTCCCATAAACACTCTAAACCCTCCATACACACTTATATTTTTTCATGGCACTCATCGTTTAATTTTTTAAACTTATTTTTACTTACTGTCAGTACACACCACAATTCTCCCACAAGAAGTTAAGTTCTGAGGCCAAGTTTTCAAGTCTTGTTTGCTCATCATTACATTTCAGTGACTGATACTGAGGTGCCTAAAAAATAATTGTTGAGTGAACTAATGCTACAAAATCTGAAAGTGTTCGATGAAATATAGTTTAAAATTCTTAAACTTCAATTAAAAATTAATCTAAAAAGGAAAAGAAATAACATAATCCTTAATACCCCAAAGAGTATTGAACTGAGAACAGGAGATGGCTGGCCCCGTGGCATCATGGTTGAGGTATATCAAGAGTCACCTCTAAATCCTTTCATGAGATGAGACCAAACAAAGTGTGAACATGGAACTAAAACTACTGCATGAAGCCAGGACTTCTTGAAAGAATAGTGGTCTGCCAGGTTCGATCTCTAGCACCCACATGGCGGCTGAGAACCGTCTTTAACTCCAGTTCCAGGGGAATCCAACACCCTCTTCTGACCTCCGCGGCCTTGCATGACACGGTCACACAAACCTACATGCAGACAGTACATTCATACACATACAAAAATAAATAAAATTTTAAAAAAAGAATAGTGGTCTGGGTAATAAAACAGGAAAACATCACCCTGTGTGGGGGGAAGTATTGCAGATTATTTTTTAAGTCTCTCTTTACTTGTGCCCCTCGTGCCCCTGAGGTCCAAATTTATACTGTCCATTTAGCAGGAAAATCCCTAAGCAGAGCACCTAACACAAGAATCACACCTGGACTAGTGATATTTCTGATTCTACAGAGGAAAGATAAAGAATGAAACAGATTACACAAAACTCCCCTTGGGGCGGGGGGTGGAAATTGCCCAAAGATAAGGTTATAGCAAAATATCACAATTGATAAAAGGATCTAAAGTTAACAAGAATAAGGAGCTACAGTAGATAGAATCAGCCCTTAACAATCTAAAACACTGTAAGATAAACCTTATTGATTAAAGAGATAACAAAAGAAAAGATGATAAGAGAATATATACATTATAAAACCAGTTGACATTGGAAATAATATCATTTGAAACAGTGAAATTAAGTATTTAATGAACATAGTAAGCAGAAGATTGACCTGAAGAGACAGAAATGACAGTGTACCAGAAAGCAAGAGACAGGAATTTAACACAGAGGTTAAGCTAAGAAAGAATAGATGTAGGGTTTAAAAAAAAAAAAGAACACAAAACTGGACAAAGGGCTTCCCAAAATAAAAGCAAAATAGACCCCAGGAGGTAGCAGGTGCCTGACATGGAGGGCAAGCATCTAGGAACCATGGTGCCTCAAGGAGCGGGCAGGGAGGACGGCCCTCATCATGTCTTCAGACCGGTACTTGTGTCCCACCCGATGATGGGCTCCCCCAAGTCAATGGAGTCCCCCAAGAAAGAGAAAGACTCCAAATCCAGAAAATGGAGACTGCAACTTCAGGAATTTCCAGGGGAAGATTTGAGGCAGGCAAGAAAGAAGTCAGGCCAGAGCAAAGGAGCACAGAAGAAAGAAGTCAGGCCAGAGCAAAGGAGCACAGAAGTACTCCAGACAGAAGGAACACATATTATGGATGTAATTGTGCTTGTAAGAAGAGATACTACTTCTTTTTAAAAAAATTTTTTTTAATTATTTTATTTTTCATGTGTATGCATGTACTGTCTGCATGTAGGTTTGTGCACCCGTGTTGTGCAATGCCTGGGTCCGCTGCAAAAGCTCTTAATCGCTAGGCCATCTCTCCAGCCCAGAAGAGATACTACTTCTATGTATCACCCACTGTGGAAAAATAGCTGAAAGAAACAACTTAATAAAAGAAAGATTTATTTTGGGTTAGGCTTTCAAAAGATACAGCCCATTTTGCAAGAGGAGGGAATTACAGTGTAATTCTGGACAGGGCAGCAGGAGCTTGTGGCCACAGCTTCTCAAAGGCCCCACCTCGGTGACCCAAGCTGCCTGCCCACAACCTTCACAACAGCACCACTAGCTGCGGACTAGAGGCCTGAAGAAGACATTTCAGAGTCAAATTGTAACATGAACCAGAAGCCACTGAAAAGGTAGAAAGGGAAAACATAAACAAGTTGACATTTTTATTTTTATTTTTTATTTTATTTTATTTTTTTTTTTGGTCTTTTCGAGACAGGGTCTCCCTGGAGCTCCAGGCTGTCCTGAAACTCACTCTGTAGATCAGGCTGGCCTTGAACTCACAAAGATCCGCCTGCCTCTGCCTCCCAAGTGCTAGGATTAAAGGCGTGCGCCACCACGCCCGGCAACAAGTTCACATTTTTATCTTTTAAAAGGACTACTTAGGGGGCTGGAGAGATGGCCTAGCGGTTAAGAGCGCCGACCGCTCTTACAGAGGACCCGGGTTCAATCCCCAGCACCCACATGGCGGCCGAGAACCGTCTAAAACTCCAATTCCAGGAGAACTCCAGTTCCAGGGGAATCCGAGACCCTCTTCTGACCTCCGCGGCGTTGCATGACACGGGTGCACAGACTTGCATGCAGATAGTACATTCATACACATACAATAAATATAAAAAAATAATTAATAAAAAAAAATTTTGTTAAATTTAAATAAAAAAAAAAAAAAAAAAAAAAAAAAGGGCTCTAATTAAATGGACGCGGCATCGTTTTGGGGCGCATGCCCTTAATTCCTGTCTTCTTGTGGGGGAGGCAGCGGAGGGAAGGCGGATCTTTGTGAGTTCAAGGCCAGCCTGGTCTACAGAGTAAGTTCCAGGACAGTTGGGGCTACAGGGAGACCCTGTCTCAAAAAGACCAAAAAAAAAAAAAAAAGGACTACTTAATGAAAATAATCTAAATCTAGGACAGTACATGTACATTTATACAATGAAATATTTGCCTAAGCAACATCCGCATAGGAGTGATATAAACATGCAGCACCAAGTTAAATAAAACCTATGTTTTCTTTAAGGAATATGGAGGAAGAGATGTGATGGAGCAAGAGAAATAAGTCCTTATGCCCCATGCAAGGATTGTCTAATATTTGGTTCACATGACTTAGAAGTATGGAAAGCTGTCAGTTCCAGAAATAAAAACTCAAAATTACTGGAAATAGTGGGGAAGGAGAATTAAAGGGAGGAATATGGATAAGAAGCTTCTGTGATTTACTTTTAAAAATGTTTTAAGATTTATTTTTATTATTTTTAATTATGTGTACATATGAATGTCTAGGTAGGATATCTGCAGGTGCACAGAATTCCCCCACAGACGCCAGAGGCATCGGAAGTCCTGCAGCTGGGGCTCCATGAAGTTGTGTGCCTCGCAAAGTAGATACTGCAAGAGCAGTACATGCTTCTAGTCACTGAGCCATCTCTCTAGCCCCATAGAACCCCTCTAATATTCCATAAATATGCTAATATGATTTCACTCTTAAACATATGTTCATATATTGCTTTACCAAAATAAAAACAAATGGGGTGCCATCTCGTCTGACGTAACAGAGACATTTTACTCCTGGCTTCTTCCTCCTTAAGTGTGGCTTAGTGATGTGGGTTATATGTTGAGATTCCAGAATTAACAGAGCAGCTTATGCGCCCTCAGCTACAGTCTGGCAGTGACCTTATTTCTAAGGATTTGGACTTACAATTTGTTAATCCTTTCTTGTAGCATTGTTTTCAGGCTTGACCCAGAACACTTCCTCCTCTAACTATAAGTAATGTGATTTGGGTGCTGAAGAATAAAGAGCCTTCTCAAATAACACACAGAAAACTTCTGCTTGATTGGATTTAGCCATTAAAGATGTTCCTGAAAATAGCTTGATTCCAAGCAAATTGTTGTATATTATATATTCTAGAGTAATTTTTATCATGATGTTGTTGGAAGCAGGAACTGGCCTCCAACAATATTGACAGTACTTTTTAAGATTCTGATTTTACTTTTACAAAAAGCCCTTGGAATTGATAGGCTGGTTGAAAGGTTGGTTAACTGTTTGGTTGGATAGTTGGGTAGTTGGTTGGTTGGTCGGTTGGTTAATTGTTAGAATTTTTGGCATAATATTTTCACACAGCCAAAGAAAGAAATTGGTCAAAGAGAAGCAAGCATTTACTGAGTGTCTATTATGTAAACATTGTGTTAGGGACTTGTGGAAATACATTGTCTACTTTAATCCTGGCAGCCACCCAGACAAGTGGATAGAGTTATCCTCACTTTACATATAAGGAAAGGAGAGCTTGAAGATATTAATTTTCTCAAAACCACACGGTTAGAAATTCAACCTAACCATTGAGTCCTTTTGCAAAAAATGCATGTCATTACAATTAACTGATTTAATCTGAGCTCTTTTTTCAGCGTTCTGTGATTCCATAGGGCTTTATTGCTTAAGTAACCACATGTGGTTCAGCTTTGTATGAGGAGGGAAACTCAGAAGACAATGACCTCATCAGAATTTTTTTAAAGTATGACTAACTCTTCTGATGAATAGCTCTGATAACAACAAAAGTTTATAGATTTAATGATTAACTAAAGGGCAGTTAGAGCTTTAAATAGGCGCATAAGAAGAACCTCGGACTGGGACAAAGTAACTAAAACCGAACTGAAATTGCTCCACCTCTGAAATCCAGGAAACTTTAGAATCACTTGGGCTTTCTAAGATGAAATTGCAGGGGTGAGAATAAGGCTCACCTCTCAGGGTGGCTCTGGTCATTAAAGTGGAATGCCTGTGGTGAGGATTCAAAATCCATTGTTATTAGAAAAGTTTTGCCCCTGCAGCTAGGGCACTTCCTCCTACTATGTAAGTGAAATTGCACCAGTTCATAAGCATGGTTGGTGCTCCTTAACTGAACAGAAACAATGAAATAAACCTATGTTTGCCCTGAGGACAGGTGAGTTCCCAAACATCCATTACCTCCCCCTAGACAAATTGGGACATAGGAGAGCAGTGATTTCTTGAGGACTGCAGGTTCCATAAGTTTGACAATGGCCTTGATGAAGGTAAGGAAACAGCTCGCTCTCTGCATCAGGTTACCCTTTTATCAGATATCCACCCCTACTGTACTCATGTGACTCAAGGTACTGGTACATCAACCAACCACAGAAAACAGCTTGGCAAACAGAGCGTAACTGAGCTGACACTTTGAAGAGGGACTTAACCAACAGAAATGAACAGGTCACCTTCGAAAGGAGCCAGGCTACCCCAGCCCTGACCTGGAATCAGGTGACCGACAGGAGCATTGCCTTAGATGACATCCCATGACTTCCACTTACATCAGTGATTTCCTAAAAATAATAAAGGTGAATGTCTTTGTTTCCTAAGCAAGCTCAAATGTCTTATGGAGCCTCGCTCAGGAATTTCATGTTCTGTGTTCCCTAAGTTCCGTACCTGATAAACTCTCAGGCACTGTGCTCTAGGGTTCCACTACCCCATTCCACCTGTATGTTTCCACCTAAGCTATCTCTTTCAGAGGATATTTCAACATAGTAATTTTTTTCTAGTGTGCGAGCAACAAAAACAAAGAAATGAACAAAAAAATAAGTATAAATCCATTCTACCTGCTGTACTCATGTATCAAAATTAACAAGAACCCAAGCTTCTATCACAAGAAATGACATCTATTTTTTTTGAATTTTATTTTATTTTATTTTTTCACTTTTTTTTTTTTTTAACAAATCTAGACCCATGTTCCCGCTCATTCCCCCACCCCGCCAGAGCTCATGCATTCTGCCAAACATGCTTTTCATCTCTTAGTCTTTCTCAATATTGTCCATGGGGAAGTTGACTGTTTTGAGCAGAAGTTCACTGTTTCAGTCAGTTCTTTGATGCAGTCTTTTCTGTTGTTGTTGTTGTTGTTGTTGTTGTTTCCAAAATGCATTAAGCCAACTGCTTTGTACAAAAGCTCAGGGGGCCCCACACAAGAAATACTTACAACTGGGTAATTGGCACTAGCATCCACAGAGGAGGGAGACCATTCGGCGTTTGTTTTTCTGGGACCTCTGAAGAAATGACATCTAAATTGGAATCCATTGCTGCCTTTACTGCTTTTCTTACCACCCCCCAGTCATTCACTTTATAATCAGAGCATCTTTATCTATCCTTTGATAACTCATTCAACAGCACTGAGGACTATTATTGCTCGGTACCATGGCAGGTGCCAAGACTCACCAGTGACACATCTTTGTGTTCTTGGAAAGTCATTCATCAGAGTGGTGAGCTATGTCCCTGTAGGCTGAGGCTGCTCTTCCTGGGGTCACATGCAAGCTCTGTTACTGCCTAGCTGTGTGATCTCAGGAAAGAAAGTTCTTCATTTCTCTCTCTCTCTCTCCCTCTCTCTCAGACTCCTCCAGTCTCCAATCACACTCGCATCGCCCCAGCCACTCCGCTCTCGTCTCCCTCTCCCTACCTCCTCCTCGCTTTTCTCGTCCTCTCCCCCACTATCAGCCCCTCCACCCATCTGCCTTCATCCACCACTCCCTTCTCTCCCTTCCCGTCCCCTCGATCACGCTCCCTCTCCTCCGACACATTCCCTTCGACCGCCCTCGCTCAGTCACTCATCTCTCTCCCCTCTCTTTCTCTCTCTCCTTTCCTCCCCCGCCTCCCTCCCCCCCCTCCCTTTCCCCTGCCTCTTTGTTTTTTTGCTTTTCACTTTTTTAAAATGGGGTTTTTTCACTGTAAATTTAATAATGCAATAATAAACATTTATTTTTTATCATGTATTTATATGCCCTCCCCTTCTCGCCCCTTGCTACCATCCCCCAATTTTGCTTATATATAATATATAATATATATAAATATATATATATATATATATAATCCCGGCTAATTGATTTTTTTTTTCCCTTCAACATGGGTTCAAAAACAATGGTTAGATGCCACAAAGTAGGTAGCAGTGTCTTAACCATATGCACATTGTTAGACCCATGAGCCCCTTCTGTCCTTGTCAAGGTGCTAACCTTTCCTTTTAATACATCCCTGTTTCCTGATCTATAGTGAGAGTAGCTTCTATTCATAAGGTTCTTAGGAAAATTAAAATGAGTTGATATTTATATTATGTTTATAACTTATTCTAGAACTATATCCTTTGTACAAAGTAAGTGGCAGATGAATGATTATTAAATAAAATAAGACTATTACCTACAGAAGGAGTCAGATGATAAACAGATAAGCAAGAAAGTCAAGCCAAAGAACAAACACAAAGCAAAACATCCACAATATAATTAAAGCATACTCATTTCTCTTAGTAGGGATAGGTGGTTTGAATGGATTCTCCACTGAAAGAACTGAACATAAAAATAACTTTTGTCTTGGTAGCCTCTTGGAGCAAAGAGGACAGATTCATAAGCCTAGGATTCACCCAAGGTAAAGATTAACAGGAGAAGCTGTCCTCATTAACTTTAGGCCCCCAGGGGGCTGGTGATTTCAAATGAGGGCATTCGCAAAGCAGAGGTTCGCTCTGCCCATCTTCCCACAAGTTGGCACGCATAGTTAAGTTACCTTGGAACAAAAAATACCTGAGGGTAGAAAGGGAAAGCATCGATGGACATGTTCCCTGAGAGTGTGGCTATGGGCTCCTGCTCACATGAATCTACTGTTTCCTTTGTCCAAAAATTCTCAAGCTGTGAATTTCAAGTGCTCCTGTGTGGTAGCTTTCCTGACCTCTTGAAAATCCCTTTTAGAACAATTTAGATTTGTCTTGTAACATAAACAGTCCCTACCAATAACTTAGGAAACCAAGTAACACAGTACAACATTTAAGAACACCAAGAAAACAGCCAGAATTGACCAGAGTCCAAAATGACAGCTCCAGAGAAAGCAGACTGTTTTGCTTCTCATCCACCAGTGCCCCTTGTCTAAGCCTAGGGAACAATTTGCGGAAGAGGTTGCATGGTAGAATGTAAGGACTGTGATTGGGGTGAATGGTGAAACTACAGCAATATAGACTGGACACTTATTTGATCAACTTGATTGAACATACAAGCCCCCCAGCTGGATGTTGGGAGCCTTGGGCTGTGTGGGTTTGGACACAACTGCTTGCAAATTGGTTTTACATGAAGGATGCTTGTACTCATAAATTATTACTTATTGTTAAAAAAAAAAAAAAAAGAATACCAAGAATAAGAACCTGTGAGTGGGAACTGGCAGAAAAGTACAAAACAGATCTCCAAAGACGTCAGATTTTTTAATTATCAGAGTTTTACAAAACAAACTTAATTATATTCAGGAAGAAAATACAAGTTTTAAAAATCTTCAAGAGAGCTGGGCGTGGTAGTGCACGCCTTTAATCCTAGCACTCAGGAGGCAGAGGCAAGCGGATCTTTGTGAGTTCAAGGCCAGACTGATCTACAGAGTGAGTTCCAGGACAGCTGGGGCTACAAGGAGACCCTGTCTCAAAAAGACCAAAAAAAAAAAAAAAATCTTCAAGAGAGGTTGGAGAAACAGCTTAGCAGTGGCTGCTCTTGCAGAGGACTCAAGTTTAGTTCCAGCACCCACGTGGGAGCTAACAACCATCCATGACTTCAGTTCCAGGGATCCAAAGCCCTCTTCCAGCTTCTGTGGGCATTGGATGACACTGGTGCACTTACATACATAACAGGCAATATATCCATTCAAATAAAATAAAAATAATAAATAAAATATTTTTTAAAACTTCAAGAAATGAAAAGAAGAGCACTTGTTTTGCCTGTCTTCAATTTTTACTGGTAAGTGCATCTACTCTGTGGCTGCCACTGCTTTTGCCATCCTTGAAAGACATGAGACACAGCTTTTCAACCTTCCCATATGGACTGAAGACTCATGTCTCTTCAATAATCCTCCAAACCTTCAATGCCAGATGGGGACTGCTGAGACATCCAACTTGTGGACTGAGCTACTACTGGGGTTTCAGCCTCTTCAGAGTATAGACTTCCATTGTTTAACTACCCGGGCTGTATCATGGAGGCCAATACAAGAAGATCAAGACAGGACGTGGTACTTACTGGACCTCATTTGGGTGACCATAGGAAGGAAAGACCCCAGTGTGGAGCATAATGGCAGGATTGATGGTTGTTTCGGCTTACCAAGGAGGAGCCTTCAAAATTGGCTTAAAAAAAAACTTTAAGAAATTATAATGACCTAACATCTGAAATGAAACTAAATGTAAAATGTATAGAAGTAGTTAAAATACATAAATTAATTGAGAGACTTGATGGGACTCAAGTAGTTGAAAGACAGGAAAGAAAGAATGAGGCAGAGGTCATGCTTGAAGAAATGGCTGAGAGTTGTCTAAAACTGAACTGAAATATAAACCAAACAATACAAAATGAAAACTTAAGACACTGAGGAGTAACGAAGAAAAGTCAAGACAAAGAGAAAAGTCTTAATAGCAGCAACAGGGGTTAGGAGAGGTTGGAAGGAACCAGTTATCCTTGAAAGAGACTACAGATAGACAGCCAACTTCTCAATAGAATGATGTCAGCTAAGAAGCAATGAAAGTGTGTGTGTGTGTGTGTGTGTGTGTGTGTGTGGTGTGTTCAAGAAAATAACTACTGATCTAAAATTCAATATCCAACAAAGACCTCATAACAGAATTAGACAAAATAGCAAAGGGTTAAAAATATTATAACCAGAGATTCTTGAGGAAAATGCCAAGGATATGATGACGGTTAGTCTAGATTGTCAATGCGAATGCAAAGGGATATAGAATCACCATGGAAACAAATGGCTGAGCATGTATGAGAGGAAATGACTAGATTGGGTTAATTAAGGTGGGAAGATCCACTCTAATCACCACTGTTCCACAGGCTGAGGTCCCCAACTGAACTAAGATGAGACAAGGAGCTGAGCCCCAGCATTCATAAGCATTGTTTCCTGACTGTGGATATGCCATGTGACCTGTTGTCTCCTGCTCTGCTGCCGTATCTTCCCTGCCATAATAGACCGTGCCCTGGAACAATGGGCCAAAATAACCCTTTCATTAAGCTGCTTTTGTCAGCCATTTTGTTGAAGTAACAAGACAAATAACTACCATAGCTATATTTCAGAAAAAAAAAAAAAATGTGTTCCGAGGGAGAATATATGAAATACAGGGACTACGGAGCAAAACTGCAGGATAAATGGAACCCACTAAGTGGTTAAAACAACATAGACACTCTTAATTTAATCATTGTGTGTAGGAAGCTTTCTTTGTAATGAGCAGGTACAACACAGGCCTGCCAAGGGAAAGGGGAGCACAATACCTGCCTGTGGCCACTGTAGAAAACTGGCCTCTGGACAGAGAGACCATCTGGCTACTTCCGTAGCCAACCTGAGTTGGTACTTCCAACTCAGGCCCTTAGCCTGGGACAACAGAACATTTCCCACTCTTGGCTGCCGTGATTTCCCACCTGCCCAGAGACTGCTGGCCCCTGAACAGGAATTTCAGGCTGATGGCTGATGGCCTATCTTCAGCCTATGTCCCCTCACAATTCATTTCACCACACCGGCTATCCAGGTTGGTGGTCCAAGAACCTGTTTCCAACGCACTGGCCACCCGAACGAAATACAGACCATGTTGTCTGCTCCTCCTTGGGGCGGGGTCAGAGAAATCCCCTGACTCCCATCCACATGGTACCCTGAAGGGTGCTAGCTGAGAACTAGCCCCCAATTCACACTGGATCTTCCTACAATTGTGCTATGTAACATGGCTTGGTGGGAGGCGAAGAAGTTGTCACAAAGGTTTCATCGGGGTGGGGTAGTAGTGGAAGTCAGTGTGACTGGAGAGACTGCTGGAAAGAACAGAGCACTGAGCTCAGGTGGCCATGTAGAACTGTGTACAGCCTGTGGATCATACTGGTTCTCTACATCAAGTATAGGGCACACTAGGAAGGGACAGAAAGCACGGAGATCATTGTTTAGTGACTGCTGTGGGTGCCACATGGATGCAGGGTAGAGCAGGGGCAGAGCTGTAGAGGGTGTCCAGCCAAGTAGTTCTCATGGTTCCAAGTGAAAGATGGAGGAGCAAGAGAAATGGAGGGTGGTAGGTGGTGGGACAGCCTCGGGTTCACATTGTGTAGGAAAGCCAGCAGAGGAAGGAGCTGAGGGCAGAACTTTAGACTGAATGTTTGTGCCCTGCCCAAACTCTGACTTTGAAACCTAACCCGCATGCAATGGTATTTGGAACTGGTTCCTTTCCTCACAAACAGAGTTTAGTGCCTTTATAAAAGAGATCCCAGGGAGCTCCTGAAGGCACTGTTCATGAACCAGAAAGCTCACCAGCCACCCAACCTGCTGGCTCTGGATTTTGGATTTCCAAGACCTTAGAACTGTGAGAAATAAATATGAACTACCTAGTACTTTTCTCATTGTTGTGACAAACTACCTAACAAAATTGAATTAAAGAAGGTAAGGATCACTTTGGCTCACAGTTTGAGAATATAGCCCAACATGGTGGGGGAGTCACAGTGTAGGAATAGGAAACAGCTGGTCACATTGCATCTGCAGTCAGGAAGCAGAAAAGGGGGGGCGGGGTGCCGGTGCTTGATCCACTTTTCTTTTTCCCTTTCTATTCTGTCTGGGATCCTAGCCCATGATATGATACCACTTGCCACAGGAATAAGCTGGGGTTTCTCTCTTCAGTAAACCCCTCTAGAAAACCTTCAAATATGTACTCAGAGGTATATTGCCTAACTGATGCTAATTCTAATTATATGGCTAATCCAGCCAAGCTAATAATATAAATTAAACATCAAACTAGTCTGTGGAACATTGTCATAGTAGTCCAAAGGGTCTAAGAACTTGGGTTGGAATTTGTACTACTACAAAAATATAGTGTCGGTCACTTGGACAGAGGATTCTGAAATAAGGGCAGTAACGAGTGTGAGAGAGGATTCTAGGAGATCTTGTTTTATATTTATTTAGTTTGATGTGATTTGAAGACAGTCAAACAAAAACATCAAGGAAGCAAATAAATACTCAGCTTTTTAATTCAGAGAGACCTGAGGTGAAGATACATATTTAAAACTTACCTTCTTGGCCAGGCGTGGTGGCACACGCCTTTGATCCTAGCACTTGGGAGGCAGAGGCAGGCAAATCTTTGTGAGTTCAAGGCCAGCCTGGTCTACAGAGTGAGTTCCAGGACAGCTGGGGCTACAGGGAGACCCTGTCTCAAAACGACCAAAAAAAAAAAAAAAAACTTACCTTCTTGGACCTGAAGTAATGGACAAGGCAAAGATGGTCAGTGAGAAGAGGCTTTAGGGCTGAACTTCAAGGTCATAATGTGTCTGTAAGCTCCAGCTCTGGAGTCAGATTGCCTTCTGTAGCCTAGCTCTGCCACGGCAAGCTGTTTCACTCAAGTACCATTTACACTCCCTGTAAATCAGCTAGAAGTTGATATGAGGACCACTCAAATCAGTGGCAGCTCACCCTGAGATTATCAATGAGGAAGAAGAGAATTTGAAATACTAGATGCTTTAAGAAGTTGCCAATGATGTTGACCATACAGGCAGGTCAAAGGTGAGTGTTGATGTGTCCTCTCAATCCAGGGGATGCTGAAATGCCATATTAGTGAAACAGGTGGGCACCTGCCTGACTTCAATGAGTTACAGTGAGATGCGTATGGATGTGCATTCTGAATGCAAGGACAACACATCAGAAAACCAGACTGACAAGAAAAATAGTTGGTTCCAACAAGAAAAAAGGCTTGTGGAGGGAGATGTAGATCAGTGGTAGAGTGCCTGTCTAGCATGCCCAAGCTCCTGGGTTCCATCCCCAGCAGAGAGAAATCAAGAGGACAAGCCAAGGAGGGCTGGTACTGAAAGAAAGATCCACACATCCTCACACTACCACTGTCCTACAGAAGAGCTGGCTGGACCCCAGCCAGTTTCTGTCACCCAGCCACTACACAACGTAGCTGGATGAGCATTTGTGAAGAAGGGGAACAGAGAGGCTATGACTTCTAAACCTGTGATCCAGTGGCAAGGCAAATGAGATAAAGGAAGGATCCGCTATTAGGGCTGACATGCACAAAGAAGTGACTCTGGACAAAATTTGACCTTGCTTAGAGGTCCCTTGCTTATGAGAACTGGGAGAAATGAAAGTGACACCAAGCATTTGATAACTATTACTTTTAAGCATCTACAGATGCTCTGGGCAGAGAGACAGTGAGATGCTTCACTAGATTCCAGTTTCATGCCTGGTTGCAATGCTGACTCTAAAACTTTACAATGTATGAGCCTAGCGAGCTCCGACTGCTCTTGCAGAGGACCCGGGTTCGATCCCCAGCACCCACATGGTGGCTGAGAACAGTCTTTGACTCCAGATCCAGGGGAATCTGACACCTTCTTCTGACCTCCACGGCATTGAATGACAAGGGTGCACAAACCTACATGCAGACAGTACATTCTTACACATACAAGAATAAATTTTAAAAACTTTACAATGTATCCAACAACACTCATGCAAATATACAGGAAGGACAATAGAAAGTCTAAAAGGCCAGTGCATAAGAAACTGTAAAGGAACAGAACAGTCAGGTGTCAAAGGTGGAAGTTCTCATGAAGGAATAAAGGAAAGAGAAGGGAGGAGAGCTGAAGAAAGGCAAGAATAAGGAGAGGAAATGAAACCAAGGGTGAAGAATCTAGAACAAAGTCAAGACACCCCACAGCTCTTGCTGGGTGAATGGAGGGGGCTTTGATCTTCCCTATCTTGACTGGCTACATCCCTTAAGCATTCACACAGTGTCTTTCCTGAGCTCATTCACACTGTAGACAGATAAGGCATGATCAGTTGCTCAGCATCTCCCTCCCATAATTCCAGGTTTGCTAAGAGCAAATGTCAGCTTCAAGCCAGAATTCCATAATTCCAAGTATCCAGTGCCTGCCTTCCAGGAACTCATTCCCTGTAGGGGTAATTGATTACCGTCCCAGCCACCATGATTTTGTGTCAGGCCTCACTCATTGCTACTCTTGGAAGAATGTGTCATGCCCAGATGTCCAGCCTCATCTCCCACTTCTCCCAGCTCCCTCTCACCACTTAGAGCACACACCTGCTCTTTGAGCCTTGAGAACCACAGCACCCTCTCTACCTAGAGGCTCCTGGACCCATGCCCACTCCCCCCCCCTGCATACTCCCACGCCCCTACCTCCCCTCCATCTGACCTTTCCATGTACATGCTCACTGCATGCAAGGGCCATTTTATTTGTTAGGTGCTTTCATTCAGCCCATGAAGCATAGTAGAAGCATTCAACCCTGTTGACTATAAGACTAAGACACCAATTGAGTACACATCTTTTTCTCTTCCTTGTTGGAGAAAACCATGGTTTGAAATGCTCTATAGAGATCTGCCTGGGCTGGAGAGATGGCTCAGTGGTTAAGAACACTTGCTATGGTATCCCTCATTTCTGGATCCTAGCACCAAATCCCTATTTGTAAGGAAAAGTAAATAATTATTTTTTTCTCCATCTATCTTTTTTCAATATAATACCTGATGTTTCTCATCAACTTGTTATGTAATGTTGGAATGTAAAGTAATATTTTTTTCTTTACCTGCATACAACACTACTGTCAAATTGTGAATCCCTAAACTTGTATTGGAATTAACCTTTAGTTTATTTTCATACATCATAATTGTGGTATATGTGTCACATGGTATATATGGATAGGTTGAAACGATACAACTTGGAAGGAATAACAACAAAAATACTGGGTCAAAGAACTGACTGAAACAGTAAGTAAACTTCTGCCCAAAACAGTAAACTGCTGCATTGAAAAAATTTTAAAAAGACAGGAAAAGATGTAAGACATGTATGGCAGAATGCATGAACTCTGGTGGGTAGGGGGGCAAGGAAGGGGTATAAACTTGATTAAGAAATGTTGTATGAAAAGCACAAAACTTCAATTTAAAAACAAACAAACAAACAAACAAACAAACACACTTGCTGTTTGTCCAGAGGACCCAGGTTCAATTTCCAGCACCCACATGGCAACTAACAGTCTGTAACTCCAGTTCCAGTTCCAGGGGATTCAATGCCTTCTTCTGGCCTCCATGGGCACTGAACAACACAGGTGCACTTACACATGCAGGCCATACATATAAAATACACATAAAATAAAAATAATAAATAAAACATTTTTTTGAAAAAGTTCAGCCTCACAATCCTGCATTGCAACGGATTTGAGTTGGGCGTTCTGTCTTCCACCGGGTTTGTGCTGAAGAAAGTGTTCAAAACCGATGCTCTGCCTTGGCTGCAATAGTTCTAGAGTGGAGTCCAGCTTGTAAGACGTGAGCTCAGGGAAGCAAGCTGTATCTCTGCCTTCACTGGGAAAAAAAAATCTTATCTAATACCGTTTTGTCAAACAAACAAACAAGCAAACAAACAAAATAAACACAAAGACACGTAGCCAAAGCGACCTGCACGGAGCAGGAGCACGCTAGTTCACTCCTGCTGTGGCTCTGGCTGAAGTTAGATCTCCCAGATGCAGTGGCTGCCCATCCGTAGACACTTAGGTGTATACGAAGCATGGTCTCCCTCACTTAGTAGTCCTGTTAAGAACCTCATTAGTAGGATTGAAAGGTTACTCCTGGACAAACTGTCAGCCCATGAAAGGAAACAGCCAGAATTGACCAGAGTCCAAGTCAACAGCTCCAGAGAGAGTGGACTGTTTTACTTCTCATCCACCTGTGCCCCTTTTCTAAGCCTAGGGAACAATCTGCGGAAGAGGGGGCGTGGTAGAATGTAAGGGCTGCGATTGGGGTGAATGGTGAAACTACAGCAATGTAGTCTGGACACTCATTTGATCAACTTGATTGAACAAACAACCTGTCACCCCCCACTGGATGGTGGGGCTGTAGGTGTTTGGGCACAACAGCCTGCAGATAGGTTTTGCATGAAGGATGCTTGTACTCATGGATTATCACTTATAGCTAAAAAACGGCGAAAAAAAAAAAGAGGAAGATGCAAGACAGTTATGGCAATACATGATCTGGGATGGGTGGGGGTGGGGGGGAGAGGGAAGGGAAAAATGCTGATCTTGATTGGAAATGATGTAAATGCACAAAGCATCAATTAAAAATTAAATTAAAAAAAAAAAAAGAACCAACAGGCCGAGCTATCACGCAGTGGTCAAGCTGGAGTCAAACCTCTGGCCCTGCTCAGTGGCGCTCCAGACTGCAACCCTGAGCAACTGTTTAACCTTCGCGTGCTAGGGTTTTCTCTCGGGCCTGGCGAGGTTCACAGTGCACACTCCTTGGGCGGCATGATGAGCAAGTGAAGTATAACACCCACTGAGCTCTGAGATTAGCGCCCACAGCGGACAGCGAGCTGGCTAACAGCCTTCCATCCTTTTAACTAAGGGCGTCTGCAACTCTCCAACCACCTGGCAGAGTTTGAATCAGCTCCGGGGAGCCTGAGACTCAGACTACAGAGGGGAAAAGCAACTCAAACAGGGGCCGAGAGAGAGACACCCTCAGCCACCCACCTGCAGAGGGTCTCCTGGTGTGGCGTCCACAGTGTCTCCACCCGCAGCGGCCACCGCAAGGCTATTCTCCAATAAGAGGCCTCAAAGCTGGAGCCACGGTCTGTAACTTCGTCCAATCTGGTCCTCTGGAGGGCGGAGACTCCTGGCGCCTACCTGCACCTGCAGCTGGGCCGCCGCCGTGGGGCACCAGCCCTTCTTTCCCCCTCCCCCACCCCCACCCCCCGCTGACCCTCCCCTCCTCGAGGTCCCACCCCTTCGATCTCGTGGCCAGCGACTAGCAGGTGGGCAGGCCTCTGTGCGCGTTCCTACGGACGCCGGCCTGGGAGGCTCGGCGCGCCAGAGTGAGCAGTTTGCGGGAAGCAGGGACAATGTGAGGCTCCATCGGGAAAGGCTGCCTGCTGGCACTAGGGCGGCGGAACCCGTTGCTCCTGCCAGCGGGAACTGTTCCCTGAACGCGCGAGTCAGAGGTGCCAAACCAGACCCGTGGCAGCGGTTCCCGAATCCGTCCCCGTCCGCCGCCAGGGACACTGCGCCTGTGCTGCCGGTGGCCCCGAGACCCTCCTCCGCACTGTCACGCCAGCCGCAGTGGACCAGGAAGCCCCGGCAGGTGAGCGACCCGGGGTGCTTCTGAGCGTTTGAGCTCGAGACAGCCTGGTGCTAGGATGTCACCGGGTCCTGCCCCATGCCTCGCGGTCCCCCCAGGCCTCCCAGAACTGCGCTGTCCTTACTTTTGCTTAACTTGCCACCTTTTCCTTGCGCAATTCGCGCAAAGCCTTTCGGTGCACACCAAGTTAATGACCAAGAAGGAAGTGCGGGGTGGGGTACCCAGGCGTCGGAGCAGCCCACCCTCATTAATAAACTCCTTGGGCTGAGCTTTTCCGATATGCAAGGGAGGAGGGAGTGAGGTGTTTGCAAACCTCGGAGCCAAATGTTTGCGGGAGGGTGTGGGCGCCTCTGCGAAAGAACTTCTGGCCATTTCTGCTTTTATTGTTTTCAAGTCCCAGCCGGAGTGTCCTCGGGGCATCCCGGGGTGGAGCTGGTGCCAGAGACAAGACTCTTCCGAGGCCTCGCGGCCTCCTGTAGGTGCTGGGACTTCCTCTCTCCAGCAATTCCCGAGAACCTGCAACCACAGACACAGCCGGTGCGCTGAGAAGCTGCGGGTCGAAAAGCTAGAACCCCGGCCTCGTGAGCCCCGCGCAGCCGCCGCCGCTGGGAACCACAGGTCGCGCAGCGAGCGTGGGCGAGGAGGCGCTCGCAGCAGCAGCCTGTAAACTTTGGCTCAGCTATTCAAACTTTGGGCAACAAGCACCTAATTCTGGAGTTCCTGGTTGCGTACTCTCCTTTGGGGGATGGAATTTCCTGAGGAAAAGCACGAAAGTCTTTAATCTGTAACTGAAATGTCCAAGAATTGAGCTGCATGGTATAGCCTCGGTACATGTCTTAATGTGCAGCTGAGGGAGAAGGACATTTGCCCTTGGCCTCATCCCAGGATTGGCTGTGGCACGAGGCCTTCCTAAAATCCCGAGATTAGGGAGGAAGAGTGGGATAGTGGTTTTCAAGGGAAGTGAAGTCTAGACGCTGTCTGAGAGTCACACGGCAGAAGTGGTTTAAAGCGGTTTAAAAGAAGCAAAAACAAACAGTATAACAGCATGACCCTGTTCTTCTTTCTCGCTGGGACTTAAGGTCCCCAAGTACCACAGCCAAACAGCCACTCGGGAGTACAGGGAAAAGGTTTTGAAGAAATTCGGGTCTGTTTGGCAGGGTCCTCCGCATTCACCTGTAGTAGGCGGGACGCACTGGACCCCAGCCTCCTCCCAGGCACTCCTTGGAAAGAAGGCCTTCTAGTGCTAGTGGGCACCGGTAGCGGGGTCCTTCTGCAGTCAGGCTGAGTGGGCAGGACAGGCCATCATCCCTTGGGAGCCAAGGTCAACCGAATGGCTAGGACCTCCCCTGGGTGACCTCTACGCTTCCGCTTCCCAGGAGCCAAGGCAAAGGTCCAGGCCTGGAGTTCAAGGCACAGCCTGTCCAGGAGGTGCCACACGGAGGCCACTCTCTGCCAGATCTCTCCCCGCCTTCTTGGAGGTGCTGTAGCACCTCCTAAGGCCCCAGAGCTTGGAGGTGGGGCGCTGCGACCTCTGCCGACTCGGAGGGAGGACGGGAGAGTGGGAGACCTGTGACTCTGACCAACCCACTGTTGTTTGTTTCCAGCACAGGGTGCTACCTCCACTCCCACCAGCAGCCTGCGGGGGAGAAACCGAGAAGGGCTGGAGAGAACAGCCCCAGCTGAGCGAGAAGGTCGTGGCCCAGGCCTTTCCCACGCGGGGTGCCCAGGGTGCCCCGGGTCCCCAGGCCTGCGGGCCGGCCATGGCGGACAGCGGCGACACCAGCAGCTCCGGGTCCTGGTGGAAATCACTAACCAGGAAGAAAAACAAGGAAGTCACGGTGGGGGCGCAGCCTCAGGTGCAGCCTGACTCCGGGGATCCCTCACCTCTAGACTCGGATTGGACTAGCTGCTCCCGAGAGAATCAGCACCTCAATGTCCTGGGAGACACAGGGGAAGCCTCCAGGCCAGATAGGTTGTGCGCTGAGAAATCGGCCAACAGCCGGCGCAATCTGAAGATCTCACGCTCTGGTCGCTTTAAGGAGAAGAGGAAGATGCGTGCCACAATGCTCCCTGAAGGAGACAGGTCCCCTGAGGAGGTTGACTTTCCAGATGACCCCCAGGAGGACAAGCAATAGCCTGAGCGAGCCCCCAGGACTGTCCTCTGCACTACTACCCAACCTCCAGTTCTAAACTGGAGAGTGCTGACCTTCCCAGCACTGGGTGTCTCACCCAAGTTCAGAATAGGGCTTCAATTCAAGATTTAATTTTTTTTTTCCTGGAAAGTGAAGTGTCAACTAAGTCTTCAATTTCATGACTCAGAGATGCATTAGGTAATTATTTGTGGTAAGGAAAGTTATCTGTTGCTGAGGATGTTGGCTTTTTGTTTCCTATTCTAAGGCCTTGCCTTTGAACATATCACCACCACGGGAGTGACATGGAGGATGGATCTTTCCGAGAGTAAGTAGCTGAACTTCAACTCTGCAGCCTCTCAAAGAAGGAAGCCATGCTCTTACTGAGGATTCTGGAGAGAAATCACAGTGCTGTTTTTAGTGGCTGAGAAGTGCACTTTAAAGTTACTGCCCAGGACTTATTCCACAACTGGAATGGATGGGCAAGACCCACCCCTGAGTTAGAAGGTATGATGTGCAGCAGGATTGCTTCCTCTGTGAGCTGCCTGCTTTAATGTGGACTATTAAAATTGTTATACTGAAGGTGGATGATCTTGTATTATTTTTCCCATTCCAAATTTAAAACTCATCATACTTAAAAGCAGGCATGCACAGTCCCAGGTGACAAGGTTAATTATTTGCCACGCAACATAGCTGCTACTGTCGGAAAACTGCAGGGGAGAGGTTTCTAGAAACCAGCAACACCCAGCTGAAACCAGTTGGCCAGATGTTGCTAATCAAATTCAAGAAAGGGAGGTACCTAAATTCTCTTTTTACTTTCCCTAGAGTAAATCACAAAGGTAATAATGGACCCTTTTCAGCACCCATTGTTAATCTTACAAGCATTGTCTGAAAACATTTTAATGCATGGACTGAACTCATTCAGTTTGTGCAAAGCTGCTTTCTACCCAGCAGGGTGGTTCAAAAGCTTATGTCTTTTGGTCTGAGGTCTACTTTTACCTAGTTTCAAAATCTTTGATCTATCAAGCTGAAAATTTTAACAAAAAACAAATTTACCTGTTTGCTTTTCCTATGAACTTCAAGAAAGAGAGTAAATGAATACCACCTACTTTCAGCAAATCATAGAGAGTTATTGTGATCATGGAGAGGCTCTGAGAACTCTTCCCAGCACAGTTCACTTCATTTATAAACAAAAGCAGTGAATTAAGCTGATCAAAGTGTGTATCATTTTAGACAAAGACAAGGAAACAATTAGAACTGTTCAATTTTTTTTTTATATTTATGGAGGCTAGTTTTTGTTTCTATTAAGTTACTTAATTATGAAATATAAAAACATGCTGATTATCTAAAGATATCTTCCAGGGAAATTTGATGAGGGTAACTAAAAAGAATTTAATGACTTGAGATTGAGTGCCAAGAGAATAAGAAAGTTAACAATCTAATACTTCAGTTTCTAAATACCTAAGAGTGTACTCTAAAGGAAAGTGTTGAAATTATTTAGCTGGAGATTATGAACACTTTACACTAACAGAGAAATTGCATGGATTTTGTTGGTGGTGGTTGGTACTGGTGATGTTGGTGCCGGTGCCGGTGGTGATGGTGGTGATGGTGGTTATGTTCTCTGAAAGCATGAAAGGACCTTTGATACGCAGTTAGAATCAGAATGTGCCTGGTGTCTCAGGGAGGCGAGCTTCCTGGATGAGAAAGACTGCCCATAGTTTTAAATGGGCCTCAAGTGTCTAGTGTCTAGATGCAAATGAAGGAGAGAAAACTGAGAATTCAGAAAGTCCTTGTAAAGGAGAGAGTGTGTGAGCTGGCTGACTAGATGAAAAATATGGATCTGGGAAACCTTTACAAGGTGTTTCCATTTCAATTTGTAGGAAGTGATACAAATTAGAATCAGTAGTTATCCAAAGTGTTCTCTTCCACCCTCAGGAAGGTCAATAGGTTAAGACTGTTCTCATCTATAAAATTAAGTCTGCACCTGCATAATGTAAAAACCTTATACTCTTTCTTTCATCAACTGTTTTAAAGAACTTTTTTCTTCAAAATTCCTCTAAATCCACAAAACATTGGCATGTCCCCAGCTTCCGTGTGTAGTGTTGGATCTCATCCAAGCCTGTAATTGCCATGGATATCCAATAACAGACACAGAGCCGTAGAACTTATTAACATGACATCCTCACCCCACTGTTCTGAAAGGAAGCCATACTCACCACAGTGATGACGGTGAACGCAATTCACAGTCTACTGCTGAGGTTTGTAATTACATCGTTTTCAAGCACTCCTGAATTATGCAGTGGAAAGAACACACTGATTTAATCCCAACTCAGGGAAATCTGAAACCTTGAAAAATTGGTGGGATAATAAGATCCTAAGTAAGATAAGATAATTTGACAAAAGTGTCTTTCTGGGATTTGTGTGCTTTGTGGGAAATTAATTACATTCCCAGATCCTTACAGACTTTTAAAGCTTTTTAAACCTTGAGATAACTTACAGTAAATAAAAGGAAACCACTGCAGAATGAAATTTGGGGTGCATTAGAGAATTTCGTTTTCTTTAAACCTACTGACAAGTGAGAGTCATTCACACATTTGGAAGCCATTGCAGAAATTGCAAGACCACGCTGTCAGATGAAAGGAAAGAAGACACACAAGTCTAAGGATGTTTTCGTTAAGCAGTCTTGTAACCATGATAATTCCACCTGTGGATAACTTTGCCTTAGTGAGTTTCCTTCCAAAGTTCATGGCCGGTGTTCCAGTCCCCTGGATGCCACTTTGTCCTGTCACTCACCCAATCCTGACTTCACTTCAAAGCTCAGAGACTCAATTCTGCAGGTACAGTAAGGATGCTTGGGTTCAACATTAACACTCAGTTTTTAATTTTGTTTTTGTTTTTTAATTTTATTTTGAAATATTATCTGAAGTCACAACCTCTGGTCTTGTGCAATCTTTAGAAGGGAAATATAAACCTGATAATGAGCAGGAACATTGGCCTAAACTTTGTCCGAAATAGTTTCCTGAGGTACACAGAACATTTTTGATGCCTTGAAAGAAATCACAAAATTGAACAGAAAGAATTTCCCAGAAAAAGGTTTCAAAGAAAGAATATGTAAATGAGCATTGGCATCCAATGACCAGGAACATTTTATGAAGAAAAAAGAGAGAGAGAGAAAAGACGCATTCCTTTTCCCAGGCTCAAACATGCCAGCCACACTAGAAGCTAGCACAGACAAAGCTAGCTTGGTAGGTATGGTAAGCTGGCTTTTAAAGTCTATTTCCTTCCTGAAAGACTTCATAATAACTATGTTAACATTTAAGAGCGTCTTTCTTGAGATAAGTTTATCTCAATCACTAGTAGAAAGTGAGATGGGGTATTTTATACAGATGTCAACTTACAAGCACATTTGTCTAGAAACAGCTGTGGATCTCAGGGTGAACGTGGCCTTCAAGGAGCTGGCTGTCGTGTGGCAGCACTGTCCTTGTCAGCCAATTATCTCACCTGGCTCCACTGTCAGCTTTACTCTGGGTCATGGCACATACATACCATGACCTCAGGACTGTGGAAGAGGAGCACAGGAAGGCCTATGAGTGTTTTGCTCACCACTGTATCTGAAGATGGCCCTAGAATGCATAGCTCCCGTCACCAAAAACTATTGCTGAGGAGATGGAACATGAGGAAGCTACATAAGCCTGGCCTTCCAGAGACAGCTGAGCATTTGTTCTAGAAGGTAAGAGCTGGAAGCCATGATCAATGAGGTCACTCGTTGATTCCTGAGGGCAGGCAATCAGCAATCCCTTTGGGCATGCCGGAGAAAGGCTCTAACCAAAAAGGGCTGCAGATAAAGTGGAGAATCATGGCCACTGTGCCAGAGTCGTTGCCACATCATAAGACTCCAGAAAGGTGTGTCGTATTTTGGGGGTGTGGAACATGACTGTTTATCCAAGAGTTAAAATTTTCTGGCCCAAAACTGGAACATTTCATGTCGAGGAAGCCAAAGATCCCTAGTCATGAATAGATTGACCTGTTGATTGGAAGAGGGATAAGGGATCAATATCTGGTATCTCTGTACCTTTTTCCAAAGGTTTTTTAGCCTTGGGCTACAAGTACCCAGATTGTGAGCTTCTTGCAGTCAGTGAATAAGCATAACTGTTGGTTCACACCCAAGACTGTGAACAGCAGAAAGCCCAGCATTTTCCAAGACACCTGTTCCAATGCTCTCAGAAAAGTCCTATGTAACCTGGGGCACTGTTTACTCTGCCATAAAATGAAGAGATGGAGTTTATTTACCAGCTTTAAAAACTTTTTTAGTGTCCTGCTATTTTAAGCAACTGGTAGTAAAATTATATGTTCACTGTTTACTTTAAACCAGAAGCACTGGCTACCTGGTACTGACTGTCAGATGGGAACAGGGGAGGAAAGGCTAGGAGGACACATTGCCACCACATGCTACTGCCACCATGCTGTCATCTGGCCTGGCAATTGGGGTTCTCCTGCTATGTAGGAGCATTGAGCTTAATTACTCATGGTGAGATAAGCTGCACACATTTTGGTAAATTAGTATTGAAAACCTCAGCTTTAGGGACTGGAGAGATGTCGGTAGCTTTGTTTTTTAAATGCTGCACAAGGAGGATGAGTTGAATTCAGTATCCATCACCCACATAAAATTAATCTTGATGGCATGTGTTTACAATTCCAGCCCTGGGAGTTAGAGCCAGGCAGATCCCTGAGGCTCCCTGGCCAGCCAGCCTGGCCCATTTGGCATGCTCCAGATCAATCAATGAGAGTCACTGTCTCAAAGAACAAGGCTAAATGTTGACCTTGTCATGCATGTGTACACCTGTGCATGCACATGAAGTATGCTTTAGGGCTGAGGATGCAGCATACAAGGCCCTAAGTTTCACCCCCAGCTCTGTAAAGAAAGAAAAAAAATACTGCTTCCAAATCTATTATTTCATTTGTTTTTCCTAACAAGCTCTGTAGAATCCAAAATTTTATAAAGCCGATGGACTATTCCTGCTTAAAATCTTTTTTTTTCAATTCCCACTTAGGCTGTTCTAGATTAGGAACGGATTCCTTCAAGCATGGGAATGTGGAGACTCAACTCTTCTTCCATTTCTCAAACCCCCTGCATAGAAAGCCACACCCTTCACAAGGGTTGCCATCCATGTCCAACCTTTCCATAGGACTGACGGTACCGTGGTGGTGTGCCTCAGCCTGTCTGCGGAGTTCTGTCCGTCTCATACCTCCACCAGGCATCACACTCTGCACACTCTGCCTTGCACACCCTCCAGACTTGTGAGTGCCTCCTGCTGGTATCACTTCTATCCTGAATGCCTCCCAAAGGCCTGGATGTGTTGTAGGCTCGGTCCACAACCTGTGGCACTATGAGGTAATAATGGAACCTTTGGGAGGCAGAGCCCAATGCAAAGTCATTGGAGAGCCAAGCGTGGTGGCACATGCCTGCAGTCCCAGCAACTGAAAAGTGAGGCACAAGGTACAAGAATTCAAGGTCATCTTGGCCTATATGAGACCCTGTCTTAAAACAAGCAAACAGATAAACAAAAGTCATTGGGTGGTCCCTGGAGGAAGTATTGGGAGCCTAGCCCTTTCTGTTTCCTTTGCTTTGCTTCCCAACTGCCATGACATGAGTAGCCTGCTCTTCCACACAGTGCCCGTCATGATGCTCTCTATCACTATAGACCCCAAAACAATGGGTCTAGAGTGGCCAAGGACTGGAATTTGGGAAACTCTGAGCCAAAATAATCTTCTCTTTCTTATAAGTTGATTATTTCAAATATTTTGCCACAGTGACAGAAAGTCAACTAACACTCCACTTCCTGGTCATGGGCCTCCTTCCTGCCCGCATCACTAACCACTTTATTGGGATATATCCTTGTGCATTCCAGCTGTGCTGCCCGCTACCAGCCACCATATGTGATCGTGGGTCTCCTTGTCCTTTTAATTGGGAAACTTGGGGAAATCCAAAAGGGTAATACTTGTTCTCAATGTACCTTTGAAAGGAACTGGATAGGTCAGATAGTTCCGACCAGGGGCAAAAATCTTTCTTTATTCTCTCAGGAAGTAGGCTATATCTGGTAGGTAAAGAATTTTCTGAAAGTTTGGAAGCAGCTAGAATCCATTAGCAGAGAAAAATCATGCAGTTATATGAAAAGGACTATCCAAAGTAAAGAGGGACCGAGGTAACAAGGACTGCCTACTAAGAGGTAAAGGAAACCTTAAAGACTGCAGGATCTGATGCAAATGAGAAACAAGCACTCACTGGGCTGCAAAGAGCACTCAAGGTAGATCCGCTCTTCCCTCTATTGGAAAGGGCACAGTTATGACCGCTTATTGGTAGAGAAATCACTGTGGTGTTCAGCAGCAGAAGTTGCTGGAAATCCACCCTCTAAAACTGGTCACTGTGCCGGTGGACACTAAAGCACTTAATCCTGAACTTTGAATCTCATGGATGAAGGTATCATAGGAAATATCACTGTGTGGTTAGGATATGCCAAGGAAATTTGCATTTCTGCAGGCCCACGCCCCTCCAATTCACAGCAGCTCCTTCTGCCCAACACTTCTATGAAACAGTACCTCAGTCGAGCCACTGGAACTGCTCTAAGCTCTCTCTTCTCCTCTTTCCTCCTCATCTCCTCCTCCTCAATTCATTCTCCCCCAACCCTTCGACTCCAGCCAAAGCAGGCTCCTTGCAGCTCACTGACTAACATTCTCTTCTACCTCCAGGTCTTAGAACACATTCTACATTCTACCTAAGAGTGTGCCTGAAGAGCAAGCTCTCAGGGGCCTGGGAGCTTGGGAGCCACTTCAGATGTACTCTCTTAGTAGACATCAGTGATGTTGAGGACACTTCTGCTGCTTACGCAGCCACACGTAAGCAGAGCTTGCATGGAGTTACCCCACTTTTCTGGTTTCATTTCCCCTTGTCAGTCCTAGAGTTGATAACAGCACTTCACAGTGTTTGCATGACGAGTGCATGTACAGGCATATTTCTGTGAGCAACTACATAGACTTATCAGAGTCTCCAGTGACACCTGCTGTTTCAGACAGTTCACACTCCTGAATTGAAGTTGAGAGTGGTCTTAATCCTTTCAACACAATCTAGAATTCAGAAATTCCACTTCCTAGCAATGCCAAGACATCTGCTCTTTAAAAATCCATTCTTAGCCAGTTGTGGTGCCACACACCTTTAATCCTAGCACTTGGGAGGCAGAGGCAGGTGGATCTTTGTTGAGTTCAAGGCCAGCCTGGTCTACAGAGTGGAGTTCCAGGACAGCTGGGGCTATAGGGAGACCCTGTCTCGAAAAGACCAAAAAAAAAAAATCCATTCTTAAGCCTTTGCTCCAAAACCTATATGTCTAATTGCTTATGCTTCATTAGGATTGTAAGGTTATTCCTGGACAAACTGTCAGCCCATGAAAGAAAACAGCCAGAATTGACCAGAGTCCAAGACAACAGCTCCAGAGAAAGTAGACTGTTTTGCTTCTCATCCGCCTGTGCCCCTTGTCTAAGCCTAGGGAAAAATCTGTGGAAGAGGGGGCGTGGTAGAATGTAAGGACTGTGATTGGGGTGAATGGTGAACCTACAGCAATATAGCCCGGACACTCATTTGATCAACTTGATGGAACATACAAGCCCCCCCTGCTGGATGGTGGGACCAAGGGGCTGTGTGGGTTTGGGCACAACTGCTTGCAAATTGGTTTTACATGAAGGATGCTTGTACTCATAAATTATCACCTATTGCTAAAAAATGAAAAAAAAAAACTGAGAGAAAGATGCGGGGCAGTTATGGCAGAATGCATGATCTGGGATGGGGGGGAAGGGAAGGGGAAATATGCCTGAACTGAATTGGAAATGATGTATGAAATACACAAAGCATCAATAAAAATAAATAAATAAATAAAAAATAAAAAAAGAGAAAGTAGAAAAATGTTGAGGCAAGTTTCAGGAATGGCTAAGCCTGGCTGAGGCTGCTTCAGTGACTCCATTTCAACAACAGTGAAAAGCCTAAGGTCCTGGGAATGAGCATTCTGCCTGCATCTTTTATTATTTTTATTTTATTTTATTTTATTTTATTGTGATGATGCCCCTCCAGATTCACCATAGCTACACCATGCTAAAGCCCCAGCTGAACCCAGTAGTTAAAGCTTAACTCCAAGTATGGGAAGAGGGAAGTTTGACTCAGCTGGACTAAGGTAGGACTTTGAGAACGGGTCCTCGTGTCCCTGGTAGCTTTTGCTAACTGCAGATTTATGGCTTCTGTATTTCCTACCTGACTTGCTTTTAGAGATTAGGAATTGTTATAAGGGCTTTCCACCCCTAAGCTTGAGAACTTAAACTTTTCACCCCTGGATATGATTTTTCTGTATAAAATCTCCTCCTAAATACAGCTTAGGGCTACACACCTGGGACTAAATGCCCAGTGTGTAGTTGTCAGCTGTCTAAAAATACTTTCTTATTTATTTATTTATTTATTTATGTATTTATTTTATTTATTTATTTGTATGAATGTACTGTCTGCATGTAGGTTTGTGCACCCGTGTCGTGCAATGTCTCGGAGGTCAGAAGAGGGTGTCGGATTCCCCTGGAACTGGAGTTCTCCTGGAATTGGAGTTACAGACGGTTCTCAGCCACCATGTGGGTGCTGGGGATTGAACCCGGGTCCTCTGCAAGAGCAGTCGGCGATCTTAACCATTAGGCTATCTCTCCAGCCCCTAAAAATACTTTCTTTTGGCATTATTTTTGTGTTTGGATAGTCTTGTCTGGCAGAATTTCTTCGTTACATTATTTTCTGTGTGTAAGTGTACTGCCTGCTTGTATGTAAATGCACCCATGTTGTGGTGCTGTGTAATCCCTTAGAGGACAGAAGACAGCATCTGATCCCAGGAGCTGGAGTTACAGATGGTTGTTATCTACCATATGAATGTTGAGGATTGGACCCAGGTCCTCTGCAAGAGCAGCCAGAGCTCTTGGCCCTTAGCCATCTCTCCAGCCCCTCTGCCTGCATTCCTAATCCTGGAGATGGGAGAAAAAGCAAGAAACAGCCTCATCCTTGAAATCTGCTCGGGTTACTCAAGCTGCCCAGGGGATGAGGGTTTTTCTATGGGAAGACTTTCCAGAGGAATCTGGAGTGGACCCTAGACTTGAGGTAGCACCTTGGTCTCTCCCTGTAGGGTGTCAAAGCCTGTAAACCTCGCGAGCCACCTGCTGCCTGCAGTCTGTGTTTGACTGAAGCCAGTTCCTCATGTCTCACCCTTGGGTATATTCTAAGTTTCTTTCACACTGAGGCCAGCTTTCAGGGATTACAGGATGATGTTGAACAGGCACAGAAGCTCCTGAAACAAAGGAAAGGATTAAGTTGTCAGCACTTCTCACATTTCGTAGACATTTCACATGTTTAAGCCTGGAGTTGCCATTCATGCACTCATTCATTTATTTTTCATCAAATGTTTACTGAGTTTATTCATTCTTCTAATTTTTTTAATGTACTCATTAGGTACTAGGCAAAGGATTAAACCTCAGATGCAGAGAGAAAATAATATCTTAAATTTGACCTGCAAAGAAGTATAATGAGAACAAGATGAATACAGGATCATTCAAGATCCGTCCAGGATCATTCAGGATATTTAGGTTTGCAAGTGACATTTCAGCGTGTTTTACTTCATTTTTGTTTTGTTTGGGTTTGGTTTAGATCTTCTGAGACAGCTGACCTGGAGCTCACTATGTAAACCAGGCTGGCCAGTATCTCACAGAGATCTGCCTGCCTCTGCCTTCCTATTGCTGGGATTAAAGACGTGTGCCACCACACCAGGCCTCTCCTCTGGTTCCTGGAGGTGTTCAATATGTTCCGCATCCTGAATAACCTCCGATCTTTGCTTTTGGACCAGTCCACTTGAGCCAACAGGGAGGAGGGACCACGAGAAGATATGACATCCTACCTCTTAGTGGGTTAGACTGGTCACAGAGTCTAAGCAGCCCTGGCTGGCCTGGCGCTTTCCCTGGAATCCTGGAATCTTAACAAAATTGAGTTTTTATTTCAACAAGCCTGTTCCTTAGCCTCCTGCCTTCTCTTCCTCCTGAGGCAGTCAGGCTATGGTGGATGAAGACTGCTGGACCCAGATACACCTTTAAAAGGAGTGGAATGCTGTTTCCATGGCAACAGAGTTCAGTACTCTACCCCAGCTGGTTGCCTCCCTTGAGTCAGCAGCCCAGTCTCCTTTGGTCAGTCAGGAAGTGGTAAACATGGATAACAAGTTCACTAAACCCAACCTGATTTGCATCCTTCTTTCTCCTATTCATTGAAACACCAGACTTCCTGTTTTTGAACCCACCAAGTATGAGACTCATTCAAATATTTATTTTCAGGTTTTTCTAGATATCAAAACGCAGTATTGCCACCTGAACCGTACCTACCTCTTTGTTAAATTATGACAAGTACAGGGCTCCATTCACTAGGTAACAATATTTACAAACTCCCCAAGGCGCTGTGCCATATGGATGATCTGCACACCCACTCCACCTTGCCCAGTAGCCAATAAACAGTCACTACTGCTGCAAAGCAGGCCAGAACGCTGACCATGCTAGGCATCCTATAGAGCCTGGCCAGCTGGCAGTCATGTGTGGATTATGCAATCAATACAAAAATCTTTATGTGGCTGGGTGTGAGGTCCTTCCTATATCTTCATCCCTCTGTATGTGACTTTGCAGCTCCTGCCACCAAGATGTGGCACACATTTCCTAACCCTTTGTGGGTTGGTTTCAAGGTTTGCTTCAGCTGAAAGAATGTGGCAGAGTGGTGTCATTCCAACCCTATAAGTATTTGTCTACTCAGGCTGCCCTACCAAAATTCCACAGACAGGGACTTAAATGATACAAGTGTATTTTCTTCCAGCCCTAAGAGGCTAAAATCCAAGATCAAATTGTCAGGGCAGGCTTTCAGTGGAGCCTCTCTGCTCAGCCAGGAGACAGCCTCCTGACCGTGGCCTCTTCTAACCCTTCCTTTCTATGTAGGCAATTGCTCTCCAATGTCTCTTTTTCTTACAGGGCATCAATCCTAGCAGATCAGAATGCCAACCCTATGCCTTCACTCAACCTTGATTAGCTCCACAAAGGCTCTATCTATCTCTAAATTTTAGGTTAGCACAATTTAGTGCTGGATACCAAATCTAGGCTTCAAGGGCCCTGTCAGCTTCTACTCTCTAGGGATCCCACCCCCAACTGGAGGCAATTCTGGTCTAGACTGCTAGAGGAGAGAGACTTTAGGAGCAGAAATGAACTGTCCTCCTAGGGTCCCCTACGGCCAGCAGGCTAGCAGCCAACCTCACTTCTAAGAATCCATGTGAGCCTATATGAGCCTGGAACCACACACATGAGCTCAGTCCAAACTAGTGGCCTACAGAACAGTGCACAGATTAATTGGTCATGGTTTTTTTTTTTTTTTTTTTTTTTGGTCTTTTCGAGACAGGGTCTCTTTGTAGCTCCAGCTGTCCTGGAACTTACTCTGTAGACCATGCTGGCCTTGAACTCACAAAGATCCGCCTGCCTCTGCTTCCCGAGTGCTAGGATTAAAGGCGTGTGCCACCATGCCCGGCTAATTGGTCGTGTTTTAAGTCACTAAGTTTTGGAGAGATTTGTTAAGCTATAGGTGCTACTAATGGGGTAAATATAACTCATCTCCATTTTGGTGATAAGAAATGGAATCCCGAAGAAGCTAACTGACTATGCAAAGCTTTCTGGCTAGTCAGTGCTACAGAGCCTGGGATTCATAAGCTCTGCTTTCTTCATTCTCCCCATTCTACTCTAAGATAGATGGATTCAGAATGCAGAAACACAAGTTCACTGAGCAGGTGTGAATGAGTGTGTGAGTGCACACACCTGATTGCCTCCACAGACCCAGGCCAACTGCAGGAAGGCCTGCATTGCATCTTGCCTGGTAACTATGTATTCATCTATGCCGCCCCTTAAGAGTAATTCCTGGCTATACTAGGTGCAATGTGCTGCCCTGTGTATTTCTGTCCACCTGGAAGGGACAGCCTCCAGGTCTGGGTGGTATAAGCTTCCATGGGCTCCTTAGCTATGGACATCCACGAGAGTGCTTTTCCATCCTTCCATGATATCCTGAAGGCTGTGGCAGAAGTCCAGGGAGGGACAGAGCAGGACTGAGAAGCAGCACTCACTGGCTGGGAGATGAAGGCTGCTTAGAAGTGATAGGGCAATGGAGGGACAGCTTTATCATTGGATCTCCGAGACATGAGAGTTTCTTGGTCCATCAGCCCATGGAGCACCTCCTCCTTTAGCAGCTATAGCCCTGACTCGTGTTACAATATTCTTGGCATATCTCCAGCATTCTGTTCCTTAGGACAGTGTTTTCTGGTATCATTTGAACATGGATTTGTTCCCCATAAAATTCTATGTAAAGTAAAATCCTAGAAGTTGGCATGACAGGTCAAAGTACATATACTTTGCAATTTTTATAAATTTAAAAATATTTTTTGCCAGGTGTGGTGGCACACACCTTTAATCCTAGCACTCAGGAGGCAGAGGCAGGTGGATCTGTGTGAGTTCAAGGCCACCCTGGTCTACAGAGCAAGTTCCAGGCCAGCCGGGGCTACAGGGAGACCCTGTCTTAAAAAGACCAAAAAAAATTTTTCCAACTTTTCTGGAAAGGTATACCTACTTACTCTTCATGACAAATATATGAAAGTCTTATTTCCCCATAACCCCACCTCCAGAGTCTAAATTATACCTTTGAATTTTTAGCTACCTACCAGGTAAGACACTTAGAGATAGATAAATAGATGGACAGATAGATAGATAGATGGTAGATAGGGAGATAGATAGATAGATAGATAATAGATAGATGATTGATAGATGATAGATAGATGATAGATGATTGATAGATGATAGATAGAGAGATAGAGATAGAGATAAAGATAGATATCAAAGTAGCCTCAGTTACATTTCTGTCATAATCAAGCTGCAGTATATCTTGAACATTAAATTTCTTTATGTGTATGTGTGTGCTTGCTTCTCTGTGTATGTAGATGCACATTTGTATGGGTGCATGTGCACACAGATATGCATGCCTGTAATCAGAGGTCAACTTCAATTGTAATTCTCAGGAGCCATCCACATTGTGTTAGGTTTTGAAGACTTATTTATATTCTTTTTAATTACATGTATGTGTCGGTTTGTATGCAGATGTGTGCATGCGGAGACCAGAGGCACTGAATTCCCTACAGCTGGAGCTACACGTGGTTATGAGCCTCCCAACATGGTGTTGAGAATCCAAGTTGGGTCCTTGGCAAGAACACTATGAGCTCTTAACCACTGAGCCTTCTTTCCAATCCATTCACGTTGTGTTAGGAGACAGGGTCTCTTGCTAGGCTGGGGCTTATCAGTTAGGCTAGGCTGGCTAACCAGTAAACCCCAGGCATCCAACCATCACAGCCCCCAGGCCAGCACTGGGAATACAAGCACATTCTGTGCACTCGGTCTTTCTATGTGTGTTCTGGGGACTGCGCTCAGATCTTCCTGCTTATGTGGCAAACACAAACATTAAATCGCAAATTCTTTTAATACCTTTTGTCTAGATTCTTATTGCAATTTGTTCCATTGTTCTTGTCCTTCAGTCCTGAAACATTTTCTAGGCTTGTTTCTTCATCTAGACTCTTTCATCCATGTTTACATTGTGTTATTGAACTATTATATGCTTTCTTTTGTATTACGCTGTTTTTGTATTTCTGTGCTTCCTTGGATGTTTTCTAGTTTTTCATTTGTTTTAGTATTTTTTTGTGACTCTCCAATGGTGTTGACTGTTCCCTAGATACATTACTAATGAACTGTTCTGATTTCTCAGACATTTTCTTCTAGCATTAGGCTGAATGATCATTCTTTACCAAGAACAATCTTATTGAATGAAAAGAAAAACTGAATGTTATCTGGATGTTGAAACTGCATCTGTAGGGAACTGAATGGTGACCTCTATGAAAGACAAATCCTAACTCCCCAAATTTATGAATATGATCTTATTTAGGAAAAAAGGGATTTTATAATTGTCATTAAATATCTTAAAAACACACCAGGCTGGGTGTGGTGGCACACGCCTTTAATCCCAGTGCTTGGGAGGCAGAGGCAGGCGGATCTTTGTGAGTTCAAGGTCAGCCTGGTCTACATAGTGAGTTCCAGGACAGCCTGAGATACAGGGAGACTCTGTCTCAAAAAGACCAAAAAATAAAGTAAAACAAATAAAAAATGTTAAAGTATAAATACAGTATTTTTCCTTTATCCTTTTCCGTAGTAGATTCCTAAAACTTGGAATGGAGTATACATATACTTGTATATATGTATATGTATACAACATATGTATATGTATTTANAAAAAAAAAAAAAAAAAAAAAAAGGAGTGTACCCTGCATCATCCAGGTGGATTCTGCATAATTATGCACAGATAAACACAACCAAACAACTGCTTCTATGGAGAGGAGCTGGCCATGCTGGGTGGAAACAGAGGCTGAAGTAATGCAGCTATAGTTCAAGGAATGCCTAGAGCTAACAGCAAGGGTGACGCTGTCTTGGAGCACGTGGAGGAAGTGCAACCTTCCTCATAACTCGATTTCAGACTTTTTGGCCTCCAGAGCTCTGAGAATGAGTTTGTGTTGTTTTAAGTCACTGAATTTGTGATTATTTGTTATGGCGGCCAGAGGGTCTAACACGTCATCCTTCACTCTCTTGGTGTCCGTTCTGTCGTAGTACACGTGTTTTATTTTGCTGCCTAGTTATGAGAGGTGAAAAGAACAAGGAAGATATCCAAAGCCAGAGAAAAGGGGAAAGGTGAGTCTGGAGGTGGGTGGAGAAGGCCCAGGGGAAGAGAAGGAAAGAAGGAAGAGCTACTGAAACGGAGAGGGAAGGAGTAGGAGGAGCCATGGGAGGATAGCTGGCATCTACTCAGATGCTTTGCCCTTTCCTTTGCTTCCCCTGCTCCATATCCCTCCCCTCTCTCCACTGTCCCTCCATCTCTCCCAGTCCCTTTAGACATTCTGCCACGCTAAGCAAGTTCGTTCATTTGTGCATTCAGAGTTTCTGTCACACTCCACGTTTCTGGCCTCCAACCTCGGATAGTGGAGAGTGGGTTAGAAGCTAAAGTGAGGCCCAAGCTCACCCATGAAGCGCCCCCCCACCTCCATATGCCATTGGGTGCCCTTTAAAGTGGCAGAGACCCACGCCTTTCTCCTTGGCAGGGTCTGCGACACAAGCACCCACTTAGAATGCTTCTGAGGTCACATCCCCCCACTCTGCCACCCACAGCACGAGTGAGCTCAACAATGCAAGTGGCCCACAAGTGCAAGAAATTCCAAAGTCTGGGGAAGAGGTTGTGGTGGGGTTTGCTGTTTATTCTCTTGCTGAGTTTCATTAAAGGACTTTAGTATCTCGGCTGCCTCTAGTGGTCTCTGGAAGCGACGCTCCCCTACTTTTTAATTAAAAAAATTTACATATGATTTAAAATCTTTGATATACAGTTCTGTGAGTTTAAGGAAATTTTTAGAGTGCTATAATCATCACCACAACCAAGTTATAGTTACCCAGGTTGCATCTTTGTAATCAAATCCTCCTTAGCATGAGCCATAGCAACTACTGCTGTTATTTCTTCCAGAAGGTCATATAAATGGAATCTAGCTTTTTGAGCCTTGAATATTTCACTGAATGCATGGATCAGCATAAAATAACACTAAGTCTTCAACGGTTCTTTTTTTAAATTTTTTTAAATTAATTTATTTTATTTTATTTTATTTTTTTGTATGTGTATGAATGTACTGTCTGCTTGTAGGTTTGTGCACCCGTGTCATGCAATGCCGCGGAGGTCAGAAGAGGGTCTCGGATTCCCCTGGAACTGGAGTTCTCCTGGAATTGGAGTTACAGACGGTTCTTAGCCGCCATGTGGGTGCTGGGGATCGAACCCGGGTCCTCTACAAGAGCAGTTGGTGCTATTAACCGCTAGGCTATCTCTCCAGCCCCATCAACAGTTCTTTTATTATTGCTGATTTATAGCATTTCAGTTAAGGGATATACCACTGTGGGTTTATCTACTTGCTCAATGAAGGATATCCGGATGCTTCCTGTTTTTCTGTTATGAATGGTACTGCTCTAATTATCTTATCACTGACTTTTTGGTGAAGCTGGTTTTATTTTATTTCTCTAATGTAGGCATATGGTCAAGTACATGTTTAACTTTTGAGAAACTGCCAAACCGTTGCTGGAGTGTTTTCTAGCATAACATTTTATATCTCAGGGACAATCTATGTAAGTCCTTTGCCAGTACTTGATAGTGTCAGTATATGTTTTCATATTAACCCTTTTAAAGCCATGGACAGCCTTAGCACTTACTTTTCCTTCCCCTGCTGACCTATAATGTTAACCATCTTTCCATGAACTCACGTAATGACTTCCCACTGTACCTTAATTTTCCTTTCCCTGGTGACCTCTAATGTCGAACATCTTTCCATGGACTCGGTTACTACCTACATATCCTCCTTAATAAAACCTCCAAATCTTTTTCCCATTTTAAAGAGGTTTTCTTCCTTATTGAGTTTTTAAGAATTTTTTTTTAATTTTTTATTTATTTCTGTATGTGTATAAATGTACTGTCTGCATGTAAGTTTGTGTACCCGTGTCGTGCAATGCCGCGGAGGTCAGAAGAGGGTGTCGGATTCCCCTGGAACTGGAGTTCTCCTGGAATTGGAGCTTCAGACGGTTCTCAGCCGCCATGTGGGTGCTGGGGATCGAACCCGGGTCCTCTGTAAGAGCGGTCGGCGCTCTTAACCGCTAGGCCATCTCTCCAGCCCCCTTATTGAGTTTTTAAAGTTTTATATAATTGTGGATAAGCTCTCTTTGGCAGATACATATTTATATATTGTGGATATGCTTTCTTTGCAGATATATATTTATATATTGTGGATATGCTTTCTTTGGCAGATACATATTTGTATAATTGTGGCTATGCTTTCTTTGGCAGATACATATTTCCATATTGTGGATATGCTCTCTTTGCAGATACATATTTCTATATTGTGGATATGCTCTCTTTGTAGATACATATTTTTATATTGTGGATATGCTCTCTTTGTAGATACATATTTCTATATTGTGGATATGCTCTCTTTGCAGGTACATATTTGCAGACATTTTTTGTCTCTTATTTGCCCTTCATTTTCTTAACTTCTTTTACAGAACAAAAAAATTTTATTTTGTAAATTCTAATTCAGCATTTTTTTCTTGCAAGTAGTATACTTTCAATGTCATATCTAAGACCTCTTTGACAAACCAAACATCATGAAGATCATTGCTCTAGTAACTTTTGCATTGTGAAAAAATGCCTTTCTAGCAGAAGGGTTTTATTCTGGCTTATAGTTTCAGAGTGTTTTGATCCATCACATCGGGAAAGACATTGGCAGAGGCATTATGGTAGACTAGCAAGCAGAGAAGTACTAGAGACCAGCTAGAGCCTGCCCTGCTGCCTCCTCCAGATACCCTCCCTGCTCTAAAAGCCCCATGCCTTCCCAGCATAGCACCACCAGCTGAGAAAAAAGCGTTCAAAACATCACTCTTTGAGAAACAGTTCAGAGTCAAGCCATAATAATTATGTTATGTTCCAAGTGTTCGATTTCCTTCCAAAAATTTTATAATTTTGCATTTTACTTTTAGATCTATCTACCACTCAAAATTACCTTGTAGGCAACATAAAGTACACATTAACATTCTTTAGTTCATGGATATATTCATTCGTTCTAACACTGCTTGTTGAAAACCATGTGCTTTCTCAACTGAACTGTGTTTGCACTATTGAGAAAAAAAGTACGTATTTGTTAGTCAGCTTTTGGATTCAATTATGTTCATCTATCTGTATGTCTACCACTTGTGAATCCAACATCATCTCGATCACTATTACTTACAGTATCTTAAAATCAGACATGTTAGTTTTTCAGTGTAATCCTACCAATTTTTCAATGGGAACAAGCCTTGCATTCTTGGAATAAACCAAATTTGCTCATGCTTCCTTCATCCTAAACCTTATTCTTATTCTTAATCTCTCTCTCTCTCTCTCTCTCTCTCTCTCTCTCTCTCTCTCTGAAATACTGGCCTACTCTGACTCCTTCCTTTTTTAATTTTAATTTTTATTGTTGTTTTGTGTATTTCAAATATCATTTTTTTTCAAATATCATTTTTCAATTCAGTTCAGGCATATTCCCCTTTCCCTTCCCTCCACCTCCCCTCCTAGATCATGCACTCTGCCATAACTGTCCAGCATTTTTCTCTCAGTCTTTTTTTTTTACATTTAGGAATTCACATTTTCCTCCATTAATTTTATATTACTCTACAATATGAATACATACTCTCCACCCATATGCAGTAATTACAGAGTCTGAAAATAATTGGTGGGTGGATTCTAGAGGCCGTTGAGAGATTCACATTATAACAACATAGTTGCTTTCAGGTAAACAGAAATATAACCATGATATCGTTCACCTTGCCTTTCATCTGGGGGATTTGGTGTTAGCATCCACAAATAAGGGAAACCATTCTCCTTTGTCTTTCTGGGACTGTGTTACTTCACTCAGCATAATGGCTTCCAGCTCCATCCATTTACCTGCAAAGTTCATAATGCCATCTTTCTTTACTGCTGAATAGTACTCCATTGTGTAGATGTTCCACATTTTTGTCATCCACTCGTCTGGTGAGGGGCATTTGGGTTGGTTCTAGCTCTTCACTATTGTAAAGAGAGCTGCAATAAACATAGATGTGCATGTATCTATGCGGTAGGATGAGTCATGTGGGGATATACCCAGGAGTGGTATGGCTGGGTCAGGTGGTAGGCTCATTCTGAGTCTTTTAAGGGTTCTCCACACTGCTTTCCATATCGGTTGTACAAGTTTACATTCCCACCAGCAGTGGACGAGTGTTTCCCTTTCCCCACAACCCCTCCAGCATCTGTTGTCTTTTGTTTTCTTGATCTTAGCTAGCTGTACTGGAGTGAGATGATATCTGAGAGTGGTTTTAATTTGCATTTCCTTAATTATTAGTGATATTGAACAACTTTTTTATTTTTATTTTTATTTTTTTAATTTTTATTTATTTTTGTATGTGTATGAATGTACTGTCTGCTTGTAGGTTTGTGCACCTGTGTCGTGCAATGCCGTGGAGGTCAGAAGAGGGTCTCGGATTCCCCTAGAACTGGAGTTCTCCTGGAATTGGAGTTACAGACTGTTCTTAGTCGCCATGTGGGTGCTGGGGATCGAACCCAGGTCCTCTGCAAGAGCAGTCGGTGCTCTTAACTGCTAGGCTATCTCTCCAGCCCCATTGAACAACTTTTTAAGATGTTTCTCAGCCATCTTTAATTCCTCACTGGTGAAGACTCTGTTCAGCTCTTTACTCCATCTTTTGAGTAGGTCATTTGTCATATTACTTTGTCTTTTGAGTAGTTTATATATTCTTGACATTAATGCTCTGTCAGATGTGTCACTGGTAAAGATTTCTTCCCAGTCTGTGGGTTTTCTCTTCACTTCCTTATTGTTTCTTTCTCTGTACAGAAGCTTTTGAGTTTTATGAGGTCCCATTTGTCAACTGTTGACACTCCTTCCTGTGCAGCTGCTGTCTGATTTAGATAGACTTTTCCTATACCTATGTCTTGTAGGTTGTTGCCAACTTTTTCTTTTATCACCTTCAGGGTTTCAGGCTTCACGTTGAGATCTTTGATCCACTTGGAGTTGATTTTTGTACAGGGTGAGAGGTAGGGGTTTAATTTTGTTCTTCTACAGATGATGATCCAATTTTGCCAGCACCATTTACTGAAGATGCTATCCTTCCTCCATTGAGGGTTTTTTGCCCCTTTGTCAAATATGAGGTGGCTGAAATTGTATGAGCTCAAGTTTGGATCTTCAATTTTGTTCCATTGGTCAACAGGGCTGTTTTTGTGCCAGTACCAGGCTGTCTTTATGACTATAGTCCTGTAATATAGTTTGAAATCTGGTAGGGCAATCCCCCCTGTGTTGCATTTTTCACTCAGGGTTGCTTTAGCTATTCGGGGCCTTTTGTTTTTCCATATGAATTTAAGGATTTTTCTTCACAAGCGTGTGAGGAAGCTCATAGGGATTTTGATTGGGATTACATTGAATCGGTATATCAGTTTGGGTAAAATGGACATTTTTACTATATTAATTTTCCCAATCCATGAGCATGGGAGGTCTTTCCATCTCTTGATGTCATTTTCAATCTCATTCTTCAGGGAAATTAAAATTTTTGTTGTAGAGGTCTTTGGTATCTTTGGTTAGGTTTGTTTCCAGGTATCTTAATGTTTTTGAGGCTACTGTGAGTGGGAAGTTCTTCTTATATTCCTTTTCCACTTGTTTATTGTTGGTGTAAAAAAGGCTATTGATTTTTCTAAGTTAATTTTGTAGCCCAACACTTTACTAAAACTCTTAATCATTTCTAGAAGTTTTCTGGTGGAGTTTTTAGCATCCCTAAGGTAAACTATCATATCATCTGCAAAAAGGGATAGCTTAACTTTTTCTTTACTAATTAATACTCCTTTAACTTCCTTCTCTTGTCTTATTGCCTGAGCAAGGGTTCCAAGCACTATGTTGAAGAGGAGTGGCAATGGAGGCAGCCTCACTGGGTTCCTGCCTTTAAGGGGAATGGTTTCAATTTTTCTCCATTTTGGATGATGTTGGCAGTGGGTTTGCTATATATGGCTTTGATCATATTGAAGAATGTTCCTTTCAGTCCTATTCCCTCTAGGACTTTAAACATGAAGGGATGCTGGATTTTGTCAAAGACTTTTTCTGCATCAATTGAGATGATCATGTGGTTTTTGTCTTTCAGTCCATTTATGTGTTTAATGATATTTATTGATTTATGTATGTTGAACCATCCCTGCATCTCTGGTATGAATCCAACTTGATCATGATGGATGATCTTTTTGAGGTGGGTCTGTATGTGATTTGCAAGTATTTTGTTGAGAATTTTTGCATCTATTTTCATTAGTGAGATGGGTCTATAGCTTTCTTTTTTGCTTGCATCTTTGCCTGGTTTTGGTATTAGAGTGATGCTGACTTCATAGAAGGAGTTTGGGAGACTTCCCTCTGTATCCTTCTAAACAGTTTGAGTAGCAATGGTTGTAGGACCTCTTTAAATGTTTTATAGAATTCTGCCGTGAAACCATCTGGACTGGGGCTTTTTTTAGTTGGGAGATTTTTAATTACATCTTCAATTTCCTCAAATATTATGAGTCTTTTTAAACTATCAATCTCTTCTTGGTTAAGCTTTGTTGGTTCCCAGGATTTCAGATATTCATCCATTTCTCTTAGGTTTTCAAATTTAGTGGAGTATAGATTTTTGAACTATTCACCTTTGTCCTCCAGAACACCAACCTGCAAAAGACCAGCCTAGGGAAGTGGTAGTGCAGAGGATCTAGCTGTGCAGCCAACGTTGAGGCACCAGAACCCAAAGAAACAAATAAACAAACAAATCCACATGCCAAAGACACACACACACACAAAAAACCAACATGGGAAAAGCTCATAATAAATCTACACCAAACTCTACCAACCCTACAGAAGACTCCTACAACAAGATCTCCCTGGAAGGAAATGAAGGCATGGACTTTAGAGAAACAATTGTGGACATATTCAAAGAAATTAGAGAACTAAGGGAAGAGAATGAAAAACTCAAGAAGTACCAAGAGGGTGATAATGACAATCATTGGAAAGAACTAAGGGGAGAGATTGAAAAACTCAAGAAGGATCCAAAGGGAGATAATGACAAATGTTAGAAAGAACTAAAGGGAGAAAATTACAAACTCCAAAAGGAAGTGGAAATGCTGAAAAGATCCCAGGCTGAAAGAGAAAAAGAAAATGACCAACGAACCAAGGACCTACAGGATGAGAATGACAAGCTACAGAAGGAAGTGGAAACACTAAAGAAATCACAGGATGAAATGAAAATGAAATTGAACATTTATCCAATTGACAGGAAAGGATGGGAAAAAGCCTCAGAATCCGAATGGAAGAAGCAGAAAAAAGAATATCAGACCTGCAGGATAACATGGTCCAACCAGAATGCTCAAGTAAAGATTATGAAAAAATTTAAAAACACAAGAGTGGAACAAACAGGAAATGTGGGGCACTATGAAAAGACAAAACCTCTGCATCATTTGGATATAGGAAGAAGAAGAATCCTAAGACAACACTATTGACCAGATCTTCAACAGGATAATAGAAGAAAATTTCCCCAAACTGAAAAAAGATAAACCCATACAAATACAAGAAGCACATAGAACACCAAACAGACAAGACCAGAAAAGAAATTCCCCACAACACATAATTGTTAAAACAGTAGATGCTCAAAACAAAGACAAAATACTGAAAGCCACAAGAGAAAAACAACAAGTTACATATAAGGGGAAACCCATCAGAAGTACAGCTGACTTCTCAGCACAAACTATGAATGCTAGAAAAAGGTGGACTAAAGTATTCCCAGTACTAAACGACTTTAGATGCCAACCCAGACTACTATACCCAGCAAAAATGTCAATCATAGTTGAAGGAGAAAGAAGAATCTTTCACGACATGAACAAGATGAAAGAATACATGTCTAAGAATCCAACACTTCAGAAAATCCTTGAAGCAATCCAAAGAAGGGAGGAAAGAAGCAACTATCCCTAAGCAATTAAAGACAGAAAGCAACGAAATCATAACAGAGTAAATATAAACCTAGACCAAGAAGGCAAACAAAAAATAAGGTAAAAAGAAGCAACACACATCTCTCAATAATAACTTTAAATACTAAAGGTCTAAACTCCCCAATCAAAAGGCATAGACTGGGAGAATGGATTAGGAAACTGAACCCTTCTTAATTTTTTCTATGTGTATTGTGTGTCCTGTCTGCATGTAGGTTGGTGCACCCATGTTGTGCAATGCTGCAGAGGTGAGAAGAGGGCATTGTATTCCCCTGGAACTCCCCTGGAGTTAAAGATGGTTCTTAGCCACCATGTGGGTGCTGGGAATCAAACCCGGTCCTCTGCAAGAGCAGTCTGTGCTCTTAACTGCTGAGCCATCTCTCCAGCCCCAGAAAACTGAACCCTTCTACATGCTGTCTACAAGAAACCCATCTCACCCCAAAGACGCCACCTTAGAGTGAAAGGATAGAAAAAATATTCCAAGCAAATGGTACTAAGAAACAAGCTGGAGTGGCTATTCTAATATCAGACAAAATAGATCTCAAAGTAAAATTAATCAGAAGAGACAAAGAGGGCCATTACACCCTTGTCAAAGGAACAATGAACCATGAAGACTTCACAACCCTAAATGTCTATGCACTAAACTCTGGTGCACCTAACTTTATAAACACAACTCTGCAGTACCTCAAGACACAGATAATCCTAACACACTAATAGTGGGAGACTTCAACACCCCACTGAGATCCTTGAATAGTTCAACAGGACAAAAAATAAACAGAGAGACATCAGAACTGAACAATACAATACACCAATACACCTCACAGACATCTACAGAATATTCCACCCAAATACCAGAGAATATACTTTCTAATCAGCACCTCAGGGAACATTCTCTAAAATCGACCACATACTGGGGCACAAAAGGAACCTCAACAAATACAAAAGGATAGAAATTATTCCATGCATTCTATCAGACCACAGTGCAATAGATCTCAATATGAACACCAGAATAAGTCCAACTAGCTACAAGTACACATGGAGACTAAGCAACACAATCCTGAACAATGAATGGGTCAGGGAAGAAATAAAGAGTGAAATAAAAGTATTCATGGAACTGAACAAAAAAGACAATACAACACAACAAAACCTGTGGGATACTTTAAAAGCAGTCTTGAGAGGGAAATTTATAGCCCTAAGTGCCCACATCAAAAAAACAGAAAGGAAACAAATAAACGATCTAATACTGCAGCAAAAAACACTTGAGAGATAACAACAAATGAACCCTAAACCCAGCAGACAGGAAGAAATAATAAAAATCAGAGCAGAAACCAATGAAATAGAAACAATGAAAACAATACATAAAATCAACGAATCCAAAAGCTGGTTCTTTGAAATAATATACAAAATAGACAGACCTCTAGCCCAGTTAACAAAAAAAAGAGCACAATTCCAAATCAATGGTATTTGTGATGAAAAGGGAAACATCACAACAGACAAAGACTCCTTTCTTTTAAGGAAAGTAACATGAAAGACTAATGGTTTGATGGTTTGTTGGGATCATTTAATGAAATACCTGGATTTGGGCCCTGTGTCCTAACACTTGTCAAATTCAGTCAAATAAGAAGAGGCACTGGGCTGGGGACACAGCTCAGTGGTAGAAGTATTCCCTGGAATGTGCATTGCTATGGCTTCCTATGCTACAGAGGCAAGCAAGGGGAGAGGTACTGAGAAAGGATAAATCTTCAAGATCCATATCTTCAGAGAAGATTCTGTCCAAAGACTTGAGAAGCAGTACAGTATAGTGGTTAAGAACAAGGTATATGGGGCTGAAGATATGGCTCAGGGGTAAAGAGCACTTGCTGTTCTTGCAAAGGACTGGGGTTTGGTTTCCAGCACCCAGCTGCTAACGACCATCAGTAACTCCAGACCTGACTTCCTCATCTGGCCTCCAGTGGCATTACATGCATGTGATGCACCTATATACATACAGGTAAAATACTCACATGCATAAAATATAAAATTTAAAACACTTGCAAATATACAGATGGTCTCTGGAATGCCAGAGAGTGTTACCAAAGGCCACTAAAGCAAATATAGGTCTCCTTGAGTCAAGCAAGACTCCTCCGTCAGCACCAGCTACACCTCATCTGCCTGGAAAAGCGGTGCAGCAGTGGCAGCCATATGTCTGTATATCCCAAATCTAATTGGCTATTAGCTCTCTCCTTGGAGGAATAACCCACGGCTGATGCCACAAGCTTACATCCTCTAAAGCGTTAGGAGACTGTTATAAGCCAACGAAGAGCCCACTGTCATTACAGATAAGAAAAATGTAATTCATGGATTAACATTACCATCCAACATCTGTGTCCTACTAAAAGTAAACTACCATAAAAATTAGTACTGTTTAAATCCTATATATCTATTGCTTGTGATTCATTTGTAGGGGTTGAAAGGCTATATATTATATACTGTTATAGTTATAATCTAATTGCAGTGCTTCATTAGTATGGATTGAAAGGTTTATTGCCTGGATAAAAACTGGCAGCCCATGAAAGAAAAAAAGCCAGAATTGACTAGAACCAAGACAACAGGCTCCAGAAAAGTAGACTGTTTTGCTTTCCTCTGCCACCAGTGCCCCTTTTCTAAGCCTATGAAACATTTGCCGGAAGAGGGGTCGTGGTTAGAATGTGAGGGCTGTGATTGGGGTGATGGTGAAACTACAACAATATTAGACTGGACACTCATTTGATTCAACTTTGATTGAAACATACAAGCCCCCGCCCCCGCTGGATGGTGGGACCATGAGCTGCCTGTGGGGTTTGGGCACAACTGCTCGAAATGATTTTTACATGAAGGATGCTTGTACTCACAGACTATCACCTACACTGTTAAAAAAAAAAAAAAAAAAAACAAACAAAAAAAAAAAAAAGAGAAAGACGCAGAAAAGTTATGGCAGAATGCATGATCTGGGATGGGTAGGGGTGGGGTGGGGGGAAGGGAAGGGGATATATGCCTGAACTGAATTGGAAAATGATGTATGAAATACACAAAACATCAATAAAGAAAAAAATTTTTTTGAAAGAACCAGGCCCTGTCTCCGTTTCCCAGGTGTGACATCTAGATTTACTTGAATATCTAATGGCTACCCAAAATTCAGCACATCAAAACTAAATGCTCCATTTCCCCTTGACCTCCTCCTTTGCTTCTAATTCCATAAATGTGAACACCAAACCACTTGGTAAACCCTTGCTTAGTAAACCCTGCTCACTTACCTACACATTGGATAACACCAGTACCCACCAAATCCATATCTTACGCCACATTTGTCCACTAATTTCTATCATACCAAGCTCTCATTGTTGTAATACCACTTCAAATTCATTAATCATATTATTATAGAATAAGTGCATCATTTACATTAAATGCTAAGAATATCGGGTGATAGTAAGAGACTATGATTGTATCATTTTAGTCTTCCTAACTTCCTTCAACAGATTTGTTATCTCTGAATACATCTCAATCAAAATAACAAATAATAAGAAAAAAACAGTACTTAGCATCCACACATATGGTATTGCAAAGAAGAAAAAAAAGAGCCTGCAAGGGACTCTTGTTGCCCATTGACTCAGTATAGCAAAGGTCAAAGATGGCTCTATGTATTTGAAAATTTCTTTATGTAAGTGAATCATTTAAATGTCAACCACACCTTAACAATCCCAGGAACAAATATATTCTTTCTTGATAAATGGATTGTAAAATAGATCCTTATCTTTCCTAATTCTTGACATTACTTCCAACACAATATTAAATGGCAAAGGTCTCTGGTTTCCTTCTTTAATGGTTCTCACTTCTACTAAGTTTGGAAAAGCAAGTTATTTATCATTGAACTTAAGATAATACAAGATCATGCTAAGTGACTCGATTTAAAATCTTAGCTTTCTAGCCGGGCGTGGTGGCGCACGCCTTTAATCCTAGCACCTGGGAGGCAGAGGCAGGCGGATCTTTGTGAGTTCAAGGCCAGCCTGGTCTACAAAGTGAGTTCCAGGACAGCTGGGGCTACAGGGAGACCCTGTCCCAAAAAGACCAAAAAAAAAAAAAAAAAGAGAACAACAAAAAAAGATGGCCTTTAAATGCAACTAATATAGTACATTAAATTTTGTTAGTCACATGTGATTTTACTTAACATAATTTACTTACCTGTATGCACTTGAACATGTCTTAACCATACAGAACAGGTCACCCCAGCAATACCAGCTATACCATATGTCNCGCCTTTAATCCTAGCACCTGGGAGGCAGAGGCAGGCGGATCTTTGTGAGTTCAAGGCCAGCCTGGTCTACAAAGTGAGTTCCAGGACAGCTGGGGCTACAGGGAGACCCTGTCTCGAAAAGACCAAAAAAATAATAATAATAATAATAATAATAATAATAATAATAAAATCTTAGCTTTCTGAAGCAGAAAAATCTCAGCTAAATTAGTAAAATCTTGTTTTCTTCAGAGCACTCCAGAAACATATTTTAGACAAATTCCTTTCTATGGGGGGGATCAAAACTTGAAAAAAAATTTTTTTTTTACATTTAGGTAAATATAAGTAGTTGGTTTTAGAGTCACCTGAATAGAGTCATGCCAATTAGCTGAACTAAGTGATTGCAGTGAGTCATTAAAAAGCATCATTTCACTAGAAAACTCATTTGTTCACAAGAAAAGCATAATATATGGATGAGTGATGCAATCTTTTTCGTATTAAGCAGACTCAGTGCGGCAAGATTGTGGTGTGCGATCCTGTTCTCCCACTCCTCATATTAAAACATTTCTCTGCTGGGCATGGTGGCGGACACCTTTAATCCTAGCACTTGAGAGGCAGAGGCAGGTGGATCTTTGTGAGTTCAAAGCCAGCCTGGTCTACAGAGTTCCAGGACAGCTGGGGCTACAGGGAGACCCTGTCTCAAAAAAGACCAAATAAAGCCATTTCTCCATGTAAAACTGTAATCTCTGTGTTTGAAGTACCTTATGAAACATTTAACAAATCCATATATTTATAGAAATTTCTTATTTTAATAAGCTATAAGTTAAAAAGCCAAAAGTATAAAACACATGACAATTACACCAATTAATTTTACTGTTTATTATTATTATTATTATTATTATTATTATTATTATGTGTATGAGTGTACTGTCTGCATGTAGGTTGGTGCACCCATGTCGTGCATGCCGCGGAGGTCGGAAGAGGCATCAGATTCCCCTGGAACTGGAGTTAAAGATGGTTCTTAGCCGCCATGTGGGTGCTGGGAATCAAACTGGGGTCCTCTGCAAGAGCAGTCAGTGCTCTTAACCGCTGAGCCATCTCTCCAGCCCTGACACCAATTAATTTTTATTGCCAAAATTGTTTAGATTATAAAAGGTTCACTAAATTATTCACATAGTATTTGTAGATTCATAAAATACAGAGGTGAGATGGTCTCAAAATAAGAATAATGAAACCCAAGTTGTAGATGAATTTTAAGTAAACAAAAACAGTATAATGTAAGCTAATAGAAAATATTCATTTGTGAGACAGCATGAAATCCAATGAAAGGGGGTATACCATTCCTCCTCCTCCTCCTCCTTTCTGTGTGTATGATGTGAATGTGTATGTGTGTATGTGTATGTGTATGTGTGTGCATGGGTGTATCTATCTCATGAGGTCAGAGGACAAACTCTGGTGTCTGTCCCTACCTTCCACCCTGTTTTATACTGGGGTCTCTCTTTTGTTGTTCAAGTTTAGACGCGAGGCTAGTTGGCCTGTGAATTTCTCAAGATTCCTGTCTCCACCTTCCATCTTGCTGTCAGAACACTAGAATTACAAACATGTGCTGCTATGTCTGACTTTTACCTGGGTTTGGGAATTTGCAGTTCCTCATTCTTGCACAGAAAGTGCTTTATCCATCAAATCACCCCAGCCTCCAAAGGAAATATATAATTATTATATAGAAGATTATTCATTTGAGAAATTCTTCTCCCTCATATGCCAGACCCTACCCTTACAAAAAGTACTAATAGAGTTTATTAAAAATTACAAAAAAGAAAACCCCAGCCAAATAGGCATCCAGGGCAAAAGCAGCTTCATAGGCTTAAGCTATTTAATAAATGCTTTCTAATTTCATTTGCTAACTGATTATTAAAAACAAACTAGACCATTGCTTCCAGGAAAATCGTGTGGGGGTGATCAGTTAGGAGTAGCTTCTTGAAAAGAGTTATTGTCTCTAAAAACAATTTTAGAATAAATTTAAAATATAATGCCAGTGAATTCAAATCCCTACACACAATTTCCTTATGTTATTGGTAAGATATAAATTACTTCTTTATCTTTTATTTACATAAAAAATTTTCTGTTTGGTGCTGACTCATGATCTAAGATGAGGAACACATTTTTATTTTTTTTTATTTAAAAAAATTTTTTTAATTTAATTTTATTTTTGTATGTGTATGAGTGTACTGTCTGCATGTAGGTTTGTGCACCCGTGTCGTGCAATGCCGCGGAGGTCAGAAGAAGGTCTCAGATTCCCCTGGAACTGGAGTTCTCCTGGAATTGGAGTTACAGACAGTTCTTAGCCGCCATGTGGGTGCTGGGGATCGAACCCAGCTCCTCTGCAAGAGCAGTCCAGTCGGTGCTCTGAACTGCTAGGCTATCTCTTCAGCTCCCGAGAAACACATTTTTTTTATTTAATTTTTATTGATGCTTTGTGCATTTCGTACATCATTTTCCAATTCAGATCAGGCATATTTCCCTTTCCCTTCCCCCCCACCCCCACCCCATCCCAGGTCATGTATTCTGCCATAACTGTCCTGCATTTTTCTCTGTTTTTGTTTTTCATTTTTTAGCTATAAGTGATAATCCATGAGTACAAGCATCCTTCATGCAAAACCAATCTGCAGGCTGTTGTGCCCAAACCCCCACAGCCCCACCATCCAGTGGGGGGTGACACATTTTTAAAGAAAATAATGGGAATTGTTAACCTGTTTTTAGCAACTCAGGGAACAGACAGCAAACTATTGTCAAACCTTGGCTTAGTTAAAGCACAGGGGCCATGTTTTGGTCATTGTGTGGTTACAATATAAGATAGGCACCACAAGATTTCTTGCCAGCATGGTGGTGCATGCCTTTAATCCCAGCACTTGGGAGGCAGAGGCAAACAGGTCTCTGTGAGTTCAAGGCCAGCCTGGTCTACATAATGAGTTCCAGGCCAGCTGGGACTACAGGGAGAACATATCTCAAAAAGAACACCCCGCCAAAAAAGGAGAGGAAGGAAGGAAGGAAGGAAGGAAGGAGAAGAGAAGAGAAGAGAAGAGAAGAGAAGAGAAGAGAAGAGAAGAGAAGAGAAGAGAAGAGAAGAGAAGAGAAGAGAAGAGAAGAGAAGAGAAGGTACCACAAGATTTCCTGAATGCATGGATTAACGGGGTGTCATACCTTTGACTTCTGAGGACAACATGGAAAAACAAAACACTCCTCAGGACCTATGACCAAACAAAACTAGTATAGGTCTAGGCTGAAATACATGTTCCCTTAAGCATTTTTCAGAGTCTCAAGCACATGAAAATCTTTCTAGCACTGAGATGACATGGAAACCTCAAGTTTCCAGCTTGTTGTCCAGCTAAAAGTTAAGAAAGAGTCCAGAGAGTAAGGTGTCCAACATCAATCTTCACAGATGAGAAAACTCAGTCCTCTTTGGTCATTTTCCTATTGAATATAGCTAGTTAGTTTCATATATGAGATTAATCTTCTGACCCTGAGTGGGGCTCCTTCAACCACACATACTCCTTCTTATAAAAGAGCTTAGCTGTGAAGATAAGTAGGTAATATGTGACAACCTGCCTTCTTAATTCAATTGAAATTTACTCTTTTACATGATGGACATCTTACTCTGTATATACATATTGAATATGCACCTTATGTGTGGGTATATGTGCATGTGTGTAGAGGCCAGAGGTCAACACTAAGTGTATTCTTCAATCACTCTCTTCATTATTTTTTGAGACAGGATCTCTAGAAATACCAGTTTGGCTAGACTGGCTACCTAGTAAGGCCCCACGGACCCTCTTACCTCTACTTCCCCAGTCTTCAATCACAGGCACCTGCCTCCATGTCCAGCTTTTTTGTGGGCGCTAGAATCCATGCTTGCACAGTAAGCATGTTACCAATCCTGCATGTTTTGGTTTTGTTTTGTTTTGTTTTGTTTTGTTTTTAAAAAGTCCGTATAGTTTATACAGATTCCAGGTAGATAGAAACTCCAGATCCAGACGAGCACTACAAACTGAAGATGCCAGAAAGCTTCTGGCAAAGATAAGCAAAACTGGCAAGATCCTGTTCCTCCCTAGACTAGAAGTCGGGAGAAGACTGACTGGACCTGGAGGGTTCAGGCTGAGCCTGCCAGAAAGGTGGTGTTAGTCTGTGGAGGGTCTGACTCAGGGTGAGTTGATGTTTAAGAGTATTGCTTAGTTGTTTAAAGATACATAGCCAAGGAGATTTTGGACCAAATATTATGTTCAAAAGTCCATTTATTAAGTACATAACAAACTCCTGGACAGATGTCTGGAATGGAAGTGTTGCTTGGAATGTAGTAATACACCAAGTAAATGTTTTGCAGTAACGTTCACAAACTATTAGAGCCTGCATACTCCTGCCCTTCCCAACAGTAGTCAAGTAACATTCTCATGTTGGTACAACAAAATTATGACCAATCACAGAATGGCTGGTTAAACAAAAAATCAATTAGGAGACCTTTCGTCCCTAATTAAGGTAAGTGTACTTTACTGGGTAGTAATTGTTTTCTCCAAGTATCATTTGCTAATGAAGAATATAGATTTAATTTCTTTCTTTTTTTTTTTTTTTTTTTTTTTTTTTTTTTTTTTTTTTTGGTCTTTTGGAGACAAGGTTCTCTCCTCTGCATTCCCCCCAGCTGAACTGAACTCACAACTCACTTTTAGAAACCCATGTAAAGACCAGGCAGAGAAACAGGCAAGGGAGGGGCAGGAGGGCCTTGAACCACAGAGATCCACTTTGCCCGTCAGCCTGTGAACTCACAGAGGATCCACCATTCTTCTCTCCCCTACCAGATGGGCTGGGAGTAAAAGGGCGTGCACGGGCCGGGAGCGAATGGGGCCTAGAGGTTAAGCAGTGTTGCAAACCGCGCAATTTACAGAGGACCGGGTTCGGGCTGGAGAGAGAGCCTACTGTTTAAGCTATCATCACCTACGCTCTTGCAGAGGACCCGGGTTCGATCCCCAGCACCCACATGGCGGCTAAGAACCGTCTGTAACTCCAATTCCAGGAGAACTCCAGTTCCAGGGGAATCCGAGACCCTCTTCTGACCTCCGAGGCATTGCACGACACGGGTGCACAGACCTGCATGCAGACAATACATTCATACACATACAAAAATAAAAAAAAATAAAAAAAATAAAAAAACAGAGGACCCGGGTTCAATCCCCAGCACCTACATGGCGGCCAAGAACCGTCTGAAACTCCAATTCCAGGAGAACTCCAGTTTCAGGGGAATCCGACACCCTCTTCTGACCTACGTGGCATTGCACGACACGGGTGCACACACCTGCATGCAGACAGTACATTCATACACATACAGAAATAAATAAAATTAAAAAAAAAAATTAAAGGCGTGCACCACTACACCCAGCTTAGATTTAATTTCTTAAGTCTTCAGTGGCTTGGGATAAGTCATTCAAAAACACAGGCATTCACAACACATGCGTACATACATATAAACATATAATTGGTTCTTGATCCTCATAATAGCTGTGTTCTATAAAGCCATCACCTCACTGAATCAGTAAATCACCAAGTTAGTCAGTCAAAAATCATTGTAGAAACAAAGGGCGGGCAGGCCTGTGCTTCTTATACACTTTCTTAATTAATTGATGTAAGCATAAAATAACTTATTTGAAGAAATTTTGTTAACATCTATTGTTGAATTGTTAACAGCGAACACGGCCTCCAGCACAAACTAACTGAGCAGAGTGCATCTAACATATTTTCTCTGAGAGATGCACCTTGTACATTACCCCTGGGGCCCATTTTAAACAGTGAAATTGCCAACAAGAGGAACAGAAATTGAACAGGAAACGGACAATGTTTTCTAGTGTGAGAGTAGAGAAGGAAGTTGGGACACTACCTTGTTCCACCTCAGCTTGGAAATGTGTGCATGGCAACATACTTTTTACTGCTCAGCTCATGTCCAATAATGGCGCCACAGTGTCTTGAGAATACACCCTGGGGCTGCAAACAAATGTCAACAAGAAAGAAAGTCAAAGAATGGAATCTATGACTAATGAGGCTAGCTGAATATACCTGTGCTGTACATACACGTATGTGTGAACGAATTCTTGTAGACTTTCCTCCTATAAGCAAGTAAGTTTGGGCTCTTGGCAGTTTTGACTATTTACAGCTACGGTATGGTCTCAAAAATGTAACAAGAACACACTGGATATTTCAAGTATATTTCTAGGAAGTGTCCATTTTTCTTATGCCTGTAGATTCTTAAAACTGTGCCTTTCTTTGAACCCCTAAAAGACTACTTTATGTTCCTTTGATGTACCTGAAATAATAAATGCAATGGTCCTATTTTTAAAAAGTAAATCTGGCCGCGCGGGGTGGCGCACGCCTTTAATCCTAGCACTTGGGAGACAGAGGCAGGTGGATCTTTGTGAGTTCAAGGCCAGCCTGGTCTACAGAGTGAGTTCCAGGACAGCTGGGGCTACAGGGAGACCCTGTCTCGAAAAGACCAAAAAAAAAAAGTAAATCTGATACATGAAAGCCTCCTCCATCTTCCTAGAGCCAGGAAGAGCTAAGACCACAGCCTTGCCCTGGACAGGAGTTGAGCATGCGCTGTCTGTAACTTGGCTTGAATGCCTGGGGGGAAAGAGGGGGCAGGGCACACAGGGCCTGGATCTGTGTTCTTTCTGGGTTATCTTCTGTTATAAAATCAGAGTAACATTTATCTAATGTTATTGTGGAAAGCAGAAATCATTTTGTATTTTGTTCTTATCGTAAGTAAAGGCAATAACAATCATATGAAATATAGGTAATATATTAAATTCAAAAAAATTCAAGTGCACTTTATCAAAATAATTGTCTCCCAGGGTCATTAGATTTGGATAGATTTGGGCTGTAGATAGAAAATATAGCCCTTTCCATTTATATGCTTGATGAAAAAATATATATATATATAGCCCAGCTGCCAAGCGTTCCTGCAGACTGTAGCTGAGGTGCTCCAGTCTGCAGCATGGATGCATGACATCTGAACACTCATATCCTGATTCCTCTGGATCATCAAAGCCATCAGCTGTTCCAAGAGTGTCTGCTGTTCCCTTGTCCTCTGCAGAACGCTGGTGACCAGTCTCCATGCTAAAGGTTCTACCACAGAGCTGCTTCCGTGTAGAGCACAGAAAGGAGAGCTAGCAATGCTCCGTTGTGACCGTCTCCAACTTCTTCACTCTTCTGGAATCTGTGTCTCCCAGCTTAAGGTTATCAGCTCTGCTGATAAAACAGAGAGTGGGAAAGGTTCATGCCAGGGGCCACGATAGGAAGAGAAAGGAACCTGGAAAAGTCAGAGCTAAGAACAAAAACTGTGTATTTAGCATATATTTCTATGTAGATACATGCTAACATGTATCATACAAAAAGACTGGGTTGGGCATTTGCTATGGACTGAGGGAATGAAAACAACAGAGCATTTCATATGAACACATGAGAGGAAACCATCATATGCATATATATATATGAAATATGACACATAGCTCTAATTATTATAACATAAAAATATGTGCCACTACTCACTATAGTATATCTATCACAAAGTAAACCTTGAATTCACACTAACAGAAATAAATAATTAAAAAATAAAACATCAATTAAAAATTACATCATCTCCAAGGCAGTTCATGCCTTTAATCCTAGCACTTGGGAAGCAGAGACTGGTAGATCTCTGTGAGAGTGAGGCCAGCCTGGCCTACATAGTGAGTTCCAGGCCAGCTATGGCTACAGGGTCACCCTGTCTCAAAAACAAAACAAAAAACAGGAAAAAATACATCATCTCAAGACAGCATGATGCTCAAGGTATCCTCTCCTAGTCTCTCCTGGCATCCAAAGCATTGCAGGAGGGCAGAGGGCAGCTCTTCAGCATAACGAGAGGAAGAAGGACCTCCCACTGGTCTAAGGACTGTTTGCTGTTTCCGTTTCTTGCTTTAAGGGGCTGATTACAGAATTCTGAGGATATTTTCTTCAGTAGTGTGTTAACACTCCCCCTTATCTTCTGCTTATATGTAATCTGAGGTGTGGGTAGTGGTATGAATAGAGGGTGGCTAAAATTTCCATAGGTGAAAAAAGTGACCTTCTTTAGAAAGAGATGCACATTTGCTATGCTAATAGGTCCTGGGGTCTCCCCTATCTTCTGAGGAAGCAGGATTGAGGACAAGAGAGAGGAGTCTCCATGAGAATGAGGAAGGGAGAAGCTGTGATCTGCAACTTAGGGAGAGCCTGTCCGTCCATGGCTGAGGAGGGAGATAGGATGCTTCACATCACATGCTGAAGGCCACTTGCAGGCTTCCACTCTCCACACTCCACAGTCTCAAGAGAGACCCCAACCTCTATCATTTCTGTTTCCAGCAGCTTTGCTTGGCTATCCCTGGGGACTCTAGAAGGGACTGGAGAGAAAAGTCTTCAGCTCATAGAGCAATGGCAAAATGGACAAAGAGAGCAGTCAATTAGGAAGTCAGAGTAGTCAAGCAAGTCAAGAAGGCCGAAGAAACAACCAGAAACTCTTGGGAAGACCTAAACTGAGGACTGAAGTGCTGTGCCTTGGATAAAAAAGGCTGGAAAAATGAGAAAGCATGCTAACTCTAGAAACACTCCTATTTTATCTATAAATGTTTAGGTACACACTATAGTCTTACATGAAAACAAAGAGCCCAGAAGGTACATCAGTCTTGCACAGCATCAAGACCCAAACAGAAGGAGCTTTCTTTGTTCTTACTGCTGAGTGGCCCTCAGACCCCTGGCCCTGCAGACAGTTCCCCCAACATAGGAAGCCCGATGCACTATAAGTGAAGTTGGAAGCCACAACTTCAGACCCGTAGCAGTCTTGTTCTTCACATCCATGTGGATGAACATGCTCTGTCCACATGGATAAATATGCTCTGTCCACATGGATAAATGTGCTCTGTCCGAATATTGAAAAATAGTCAAGTTTATGAAGAAATTTAAAATTATCTTGAATTTTTCTTCTTAAAGTCCCATTGATAATTTGTGAGTTTCTTCCAAGCTTTTTGTATGTGTTCTAAAAGGCAAAACTATTATACATTAGCTGTACTGAATGTTTCCATCACTAAAAAGCCTTTAGAAATAACAAATTTAAATGTTTAATAAAATTTATTAAATACATAAGCTATTTCTAATCAGTGTTAAAGTCATTCAAAAAATGTACAAATGGCATGACCCAGGAGCTCAGCAACGTGAAATACAAATGTCCGACAAATATAAAAATATGCAAATTGACGGATATCAAAGGGCTGAAGATTAAGCAATACAAGTTATTCTTTTCACTAAGTTTAAAACCTTTGATGATCCCTCAATGTCAGCAAGAAAATAAATTTCCAAAAGCTAAAAGAGAAATCAATACTATAGCTTTAAAAGTTAATGTAGCAACTGCAGTATTGTTTGTAATACAGAGAACTGGAAGCAATCAAGGTATATCATGAATTATGATCACTAAGTACAAAGTAGCATTATGAAATCTTTAGAATGCCTGAGGTGATTGTGTGTGTGTGTTGACACAGAAAATTCTCCAGGATATATTGATACATTATAAAGTTAAAAATTAAAAAAGATAATGCAAATACTTTGTACTCTACACACTCCTTCCATGTAGTTGGAAACAGATTAGCTTTTGGCAACAGGAGATCTAGCTGAATCAGCAAATTACAAAAGTCAGTACAGCCCTGCCTCTAGGGAGACACATTCCAGGGGTGGCAGGTGCTTGTCCTTGCTCCTTCCATTCCAGGAACAATGGTATGGATCCAGCTGGAGTGCCCGTAACAGCAGGGCCTTTCTTCCAGCTGGGGTGCTATTTATGATGACGTTCCTGATGACATACTTCTGCATCACTAATGTGCCAGTTCAGCTGGATCCTGTTCTCTCTGCTATTTTCATCAAGCTCCTTGAACATTTATGATGTCACCAGAGCTCTCAGGGTGGTCCTCTTCCATATCTTTGTCCCCAGGGTGGTACTTTCACTTGAAAATCTTTTACTAGTCAATACAGAGCTAAACTTTCTGCTCAAGTCCAAAGTAAATAGCAGAAAGAGAATAACATGCACTACAAAACAGTTCCCACAGAGCTAGAAAAGTTCCATTATCTAAAACAGTTGTAGGAGCAACCACATACTCTCATTGGCCAAGAACACTCAATCCAATGTTATGCTGACTATCCTTGGCCAAGGGCATGGAATCATATGGCACAGGAGAGATGGTGTAGCACACCACAGTGGAGTCATATCTAGGATAACATTTGAGAGGCAAATAATGTTATTTCCCATCATGATTACAGCAGAACACATGAAATGGTTCTGTAATCCCATTTTTGAAAAAAAGTATTAACAATGTTTAACCCTACCTGGTGAAAATTATATCAATAAGGTAACCACAGTTAAATCTGGAATATGGGAATATGAAAAAGTTTGGGAAGCTGTTTGAGATAAGGATGTAAGAGCACACTGTGTAGCCCAGGCTGCAATCAAACTCCTACTCTGTCTGCCTCCTGAATACTGGGATTACTGGTGCGCACCACAGTGCTGAGCAATGCAATTTTACCTAAAACACTTTCTATTGATGTGACTGTCTTATAGTGGGAATGAGTACTTTTTATTTTTTTTGTTGTTTTTTGGTTTTTTTCTTTGGTCTTTTCGAGACAGGGTCTCCCTGTAGCCCCAGCTGTCCTGGAACTCACTCTGTAGACCAGGCTGGCCTTGAACTCACAAAGATCCGCCTGCCTCTGCCTCCCAAGTGCTAGGATTAAAGGCGTGCGCCACCATGCCCGGCTGGGAATGAGTACTTTTTAAAGCCAAAAGAAAAGGAATAATTATTTTCACGAACATTTTCATGAACAACTTTATGATTTTCTCTGCGGAATTCCATTGTTACTCATGATAGACTTCTAAGAGTATAATTTTGAATTCTACAAACTTGGAGGGTTTTGTTCAGATTTAGGAAATCTTTGAAAAGAGCATGCCTCAGGGGTCAGTGATCACAACAGAATGAGGGATAATGCCACCTCGTTGATATAGTCAGAGCTCCAGTGGGAGGAGCTAGCTGGCTGCTCTGCAGACCTGTGAGCCTGTTTATGTCCCTCAGTGAGAGGACACTTTGTCATGCAGCAATAACTGATTGATTCATCATCTTCATTCCACATTTATAAGGAATCTAAAAAGGTTGAAACCAAGAGCTTATTATATGGTATATGTGTGCACTTTACATAAAGAATCTCTGGCTACAAAGGTAAAGTGGAAATTAGAGGCATACAAGACAAGGTCATGGTGTGTGAGAACAGAAGGAAGCCAAAGCCAAAGTGAAAGATGACCACAGTAATCCACAGAGTTAACACGCACCTTTAGAATCATGGAATTCTTTTTAAATGATGGAGATACATGGTTGTGTTCTTTTAAGTGTTGTTGGTTTAATTTTTTCACTTTATAAAATGCAATGCGATCTCTAAATTTGGGAGAGACATTTTTACAGACCAATGAATCCTAAAATATGAAAAACCATTTGTAAACTTAAAGGACACAGTGTGGTACATTGGTATATCCTCGATGTTCTCACTGGATGAATGAGTGAAGAAAAATGTTATTCAGCCTTTAGAAAGGTGATTCTGGGGCCAGGCATGATGGTGCATGCCTTTAATCCCAGCACTCAGGAGGCAGAGGCAGGCAGATCTCTGTGAGTTTAAGGCCAACCTTATCATTATTGGCCAACTAGCCTCTATTCTCTACTTTTCTATTTTCCTTATTCTTATGCCCCTAATCGGCATTTTAGAGAATAAAATCATAAAACTCTAGTACTGCTCTGATAGTATAATATATTACTCTGGCCTTGTAAACCAAAAATGAAGAACTTCCCTTCTCAGGGCATCAAGGAGGAAAGTTTCTTTTTCACCATCAACTCCCAAAGCTGACACTCTACCTAAACTACCCCTTGCCCTAACATGAATTTTATTATATTTACATTTATGTATATAGTACATTAAATTCATGTCCACTAGAAATATCAAGCATGTACAATTAAAATAAAGTATTATATTTTACATAAAATTTATTTTTGTATTAAAACTTTTATTCCATTTTCATATAAGCAGGTCTTGGATACTTAAAAATTACATAATACATAACTTTATTTCCATAAATTCTCCCATTTTTTCCATAAGCATATCAACCGACAATATAAATTCATTCTTCATGACAAGAACTATACCATCCACATTCTACCCATGTACAACTTGTCTATCCCTTTATACAATTAAAGTTATGATTCTAGACATATCTGTGTTATTGCAGTCAAATCCTCTCTCCTCCATATGACTATTCCCTCCCCTATGTGGTTTCTTAATCTACCATCCTCTGTGAAACCAACAACCCACCCACCCATGCTCCCAGCCCATTTAACTTGGGGGTCGCTAACTATGAACTTTATCAGACATCTGGTTCTTACTTCAGGGCCATTTTAATGCATGATCACCCATACATTCCCCTTAAATAAGACATCTTGATAGACTTATGTCTAATCAGTCTATGACCAACATAACTGGTGCCATACATTTGGTATCTTTTATTTTTAGGATGCTGTGACTCAGCGTAGCCGTCAAGGCATGAGAGAACCAATTATCATGTAGCCGAACACAAAGACAGCCAACCATCATGTAGTCGGACTTTTCATCTGATATCTTTTCTCCACATACCTCCCAATGATTACATTAGGATTAATGCTTTAGGACATAGTGAGTTCCAGGACAGCTGGGACTACAGATAGACCCTGTCTCAAAAAAAAAAAAAAAAAAAAAAAAAAAAAAAAGTGATTCCGTCGTTTGTGGCAATATGGATGGAACAGAAGGGTATTATGCTCAATGGAATAATTCAGGCACAGAAAGACTCCAGTTTCATCTCACATACGCATAGAATCTACAAATGTCAATCTCATTGAAACAGGGTAGAATGATAGTTAGCAGCAGCATAGGGTTGGGGTCACTTTCACCAGTGGATATAAGCCTTCAGTTTAGCTGGGGGAAGAAAATCCAGTGATCTCGAGTTCAGCTGGTGTTTGCACTGCTAGCATGAAAAATTAGCAAAAGCACATTGTGTGTTGCCAAACTTCTAAGAGAACTTAACATCTAACCCCCAAAGAATGATGAGTTGGTGACATGAGACACGTTGATGAGCTCGACTGAATATGTCTGTGTGTCTACAGAAGTCACAATCGGAACACCAGCTTGTGGTCTTCTCTTTCCTATCACCTTCTTTCCCTCTTATGCACCCCTGTAGCATCTTTCCACACTTCTCCCACAGGGATCCCATCAAGCAGTTTTCTGGTGATTTCTCTAGCCAGTTATGGATCACATTCAAAGCCAAGCTGGTTGACAGGCTTGTCAGAAGCTCTCCCTTTCCACACCCTGTAGAGTGGTTTTGTGGGTCTCCTTTTCATATTCATGGATTCTGATGTGTGAGAGATCTACTTGGGTCAAGCCTGCACCAATGGTCAGGTGCATGATTAACTCAGGCTCGGCTCCATGTCTCTTAGACAGCTGTCTGGGTGATGTTCAAGTGTCTAATCAACCTGCCCCACTTCTCATACACTGACCCTGTGTAGCTCTGGTGGATTCCAGGCTACCTGACCTTGTCCAATGCTTGCTGTTCACTTCATAAGGTAATACTTTGTACAAAAAAAGAGACACTTGTTTTTCTTTGGTCTTCCTCCACCTCCTCCTCTTCTTGTTGTTCTTTTTTTTCCTTGTTATGAGATAGGGTCTCTCTGTAGCCCCAGCTGGCCTGGAATTCACTATGTCAATCAGGCTGGCCTTGATGTCACATTGTCCCTGCCTCCCAAATACTGGGACTAAAGGCATGTACCACCATGCCTGGAGACACACACACACACACACACACACACACACACACACACGAAACATGATCCAGGAAAGAAAATCAAGAGCCCATCTTCATACGTGCAAATTTCAGTATTAAAGAAAATCAATCTTAGGACCCTCCCAAGTGAACACTATGTGCCACCCCTGCTGTGTTATAGCGATCAGATGAATTCTTGATTATTTAGTTTGAGTCAGGGTTATAGGAGCTGTAAATGTTTAGCTTCAGTTCCATGATTAAAGAACAAAGGCTAAAGAAAATTGATCTGTAAAAATTAACACTTTTCAACACTAATTTAATAATTACACATTTACTAAGCTCTAACTAGATGACAGCTCATGATCAAGGTATGTTATTTAAAATATTACTTAACTCTCAAGATAAATTAATATATTTATATTTTTATCTAAAGTTATAGACAAAGAAACTAAGGTTTTTAAAAGTTAAGGAAACTTCGGGGCTGGAGAGATAGCCTAGCGGTTAAGAGTGCCGACTGCTCTTGCAGAGGACCCGGGTTCAATCCCCAGCACCCACATGGCGCCTGAGAACCGTCTGAAACTCCAATTCCAGGAGAACTCCAGTTCCGGGGGAATCAGACACCCTCTTCTGACCTCCGCGACATTGCACAACACGGGTGCACAAACCTGCATGCAGACAGTACATTCATACACATAGAAAATAAATAAATAAATAAATAAATAAATAAATAAATAAATAAATAAATTTAAAAAAACATTATAAAAGTTAAGGAAACTTCAAGCACTTCCTTGGGGAAAACATGACATGTTTTGGTAAAGAAAGAAAGAAAGACCTCCAACTTAGGTGATATGTGTATGTATGTATATATTTATATATGTATATATTGATGTATGTGTATATATATATATATTGAAGCAATACATGGAATTTCCATGTTAAAGTATCACTGTATTTTAATGCTTTTTTTTGGTATCACAAGTTTCATTTATGTTACTTTGATGCTATGTATACTCTAAAGTTCAACATAAAATAAAAAAAGAAAAGAAAAAGTTAAGTATCTTTTCTTTAAAGTTCCCCAGGCTGAGCACATCCCTTTCTGGCACTCTTGAAAGCTGTCTTAGACTATAGGCCTACGGTGTTTACAAGAATGTGCAATGGGACTCTGTACCGTGATAAAATCCCTAGTAGAAAGCAGCTTAAAGGAGGAAGGCTATATTTCAGCAGCGGATTTGAGGGTATATAGTCCTTCGAGGCAGGAAAACATGGTGTGATTTATGGCAGTAGGAGTGTGAAGCTGGGACCTTTCTCATCTCAGAGAACCAGGAAACAGAGACAGACATGCACCTAGATCCAGAAGTGGGCCCCACCTCTGACCTTAAGTCCCGCCCTCCCTGCAGAAACCCACTTCCTCCCACGAGGCCCCACCTCCTAAATGCTGTGTACGCTCTAAAACATTGCAGTCAGCCACAGTCCAAGTGTTCAAGGACATGATCCTGTCGAGGACTTTCACACACAAACCACACAAGGCTTCTGTTAGGTCGGGGCTCCGGGAGAAAAGCCAAGATGGCGTAGACCAGAAGGACCTTTCCTTCTTTTCCGTTTGAAAATCTAGCCGGGCATGGTGACGCACGCCTTTAATCCTAGCACTTGGGAGGCAGAGGCAGGCGGATCTCTGTGAGTTCGAGGCCAGCCTGGTCTACAGAGTGAGCTCCAGGATAGCTGGGACTAAAGGGAGACCCTGTTTCAAAAATACAAAAAAAAAAAAAAAAAAAAAAAAAAAACAAAAAAAATCTGAATGGATTCATTCCATTGAGACCACCGGACCTGATTGGTGATTCCAAAACCATTCCATCTCCCTCTCCTGACCTTATAAAAAGGTCTCCCCGCTCTGCGCCTTCCCAGATGCACCGCTTTCTCATGGTCCTGGCTATGGATTCCGCAGAAAGAGTTGCATTTCCTGGAATAAATGCCTTTATTACTACTTTTAATTCGTGACTGATTATGGCCTTTTGTTCTTACAATCATATACTTCTTAGCTTCATTTTATTCTTGGGTCCATTAGGAGAAATGTGTTTCTTGAAAACAGGGTCCTGGTAAGTCTCAACTTTGCCAAACACCCACAAAACCAACTGTGAGACTCAAATAAGCTTTGTACCTTTAGCACTCGGTCTTATCTGTGGAGCAAAGTCTTTGTGCACCCTTACTCCATTAGAGAACTCTCCCAATGTTGGCTCTCAAGACAAATGTTTAAAACTCTATAAGGGGAATGAACTCAGGGTGGTCTCCAACAGAATGATTTCATCTTTCAGATGAGATGAAGCAGGACCAGCAATATCAAGGAACGTGCCCAAGGGTGTTCAAAGGTGTCTGTTACACTATGAGTGAAAGAGACCAGCTAAATTTCAGGTCCCCTGGCGTTCAAACAGGGCTCACCCACAGAGCTCCTCACATCAGAAAACAGCCTTTTGTGCTTGGTTCTTACCTCTGACATTTCAGAAAATCTGTGTGTCGAATCACAAATAATTGCTCCTTGCTTTCGCAGTCGATCTATCCGGGCTCTCTTTTCAGCGCTACATCAGAACAGTGTGTATCTAGTTTTTGTTGCCTAGTGGTTTGAGCTGTAATTCCTACCGCATACTATGGTAGAGACTGAACAGAGGATGTAGTGTTGAGTTCAAGTCTAGTCTGGGAAATAGTGGAGTTCCCAGGCCAGCCTGTGGCTAAGAGTGAAGTTCTTCTCTCTCCCAAAAGAAAAAAATAAATTACATAAAATAGTTATGAATTGATACAAATCGATATGCTCCTATTTAAATGAGATCTTTGGGTGGAGAGAATAGCCTCGCGGTTTTAATTTACGAGCACCATCGGCTCTTGCAGAGGCACCCGGGTTTGTATCCCAGCACCCACATGGCGGCTAAGAACCGTCTGTAACTCCAATTCCAGGAGAACTCCAGTTCCAGGGGAATCCGAGACCCTCTTCTGACCTCCGCGGCATTGCACGACACGGGTGCACAGACCTGCATGCAGACAATACATTCATACACATACAAAAATAAATAAATTTAAAAATTTTTTAAATGAGATATTTGCAGAAGCAGAAGATGTTTATTATGGTGCTCTGAGAAGCAGTGCCAGCCTACAGCACACAAGGTGACTCAGAGGGTGTGTCAGGAGCAGAAACATAAAACTGATAATCTCACTCAGCAAGCCAAACAAAGCTGTGGAAACTCCATTCTTCTCTCAAACAGGGATACGGGAAAGCTGGCCCTTGATACCTGAGAGACAGAGGGCTTCAGCAGACGCCAAGCGCATGTGCTGTGAGCACTGCATCTCCCCCTGCACTGCTCTGCTCACCCTACGTGCTCACTAGGGTTAGGCCTGGGCTGTATTGAGTCTGGATCACTGCAATGACCTCTGATAGGGCCTGCCTGCCTCTGTGCCAAGTCATCATCCACTGCAAGGCATCTGTCATATTAGTGCTGATTTGTCAGGTCATGCAAGGCAGCTGTACATCTCTATCTACAGCCAAAGTCCAATCTCTTTAGCTGCACCTAAGATCTGCCGACATCCTGCCTCAGCCTGGCTGGCCGCTCCCCTCGTTTTGTCTTCGGTGTGAGTCAGGTGTGCTTTACATGTGCTTCCCAACGCTCCACCTATGTTTCTGTGCCTTCCCATACCTCCAGACCCAGCTATGCCTTTCAGGAAGTCTTCTCTGACCTTCCCGGCACAAAATGCTGTTGCTATTGCCTATGATAGACATTACAAGACTCACAGAATAGCCTTGATCCAGGGTGGCTCAGACTCCTTCTGGACTAGCTCATTCTGCACTACAGTCTGCAGGCACAGAGGGTAGGTAGTGTCAAAATGATGTAAACTCCAACTCAAACTGATTAGCAAATAAAAACTTTACTGTTTCACAAATGAAAAGTTCATGAAAAGAGGTGACTGCAATGATCCTAGCAAGAACTTCTTGGCTTGACTTCTCTTTCTCAAGCTTAGAGGGAGGCTGCAGAAGCTGCAGGCTCTGGTCCTTTAACACCCAAGCCAGCAGAAGGAAGGGAGATTTTCTCCTAGACTTCCCAGTAAAGGTCTCCAGTGTTACCATGGCTCTGAAGAGGCCACCTGGTCATCTCGAGTACACACTACCTGCCATTTGTCACTTTGGAGCCATCTTGGATATCGATATATTGCTGTGATTGTTCTGTTTTATTACTGTTGTTAACTTCTGACTGTGCCTAGTTTGCAGGCTAAGCTTTATCATAGCAGATGGGTGCAGAGAAAATGCTGTACATATGAGGTTCAATACTTACCACTGCTCAGACATCCCTGGGAATCTTGGGGTTCCCTTGCCAAGTAAGAAGGGACTTACTATAAGTGGACTGAATCACACAGCTCCTGTTCAGAATATATCTTTGTATATAGCATGGCTCTTCAGTACAGGTAGTTGCAAGCAAATGTGCATGCAGAGGTGGCTAGAGACATTCACCATGAGGTAGTAGTTTCCTTGTGTGTGTTTTAGCTGCAGGCACAACTCTCAGCTCAAAGGGGGTAAGAGATAGCTTACTCTGGAACCAAATATGAGTGACTATGGCCTGGGAATATGGATTTAAGTCATCCCAAATTTCATGTTCCAACAGGGTAACAGTTTTAGCAGTTTTTATACCATCAGAACAAAGAAAGCCATAAATCAAAAGACACTTTTCAAACATAGGTGGAGACATTAGAGAGCCAGGTTATAGCAAAGGGGGGAGAATTCTGCATCTGACAGGCTTCTTAGGCCTTTAGTTGGTCTTCTAAGGTAATTAGTTACAAAATGCTTTTATCTGTTAGTCACAGGATGTTAAGTCAGAAACAGAGGTGGACAAGGGATGGCTATTCAGGTGGCCAAAGATGGTCCAAGATAAATTGTACTTAGGCTCTGGCCCTCCACAATCACTGAGGATTTAATCAGTTGATCAGCCTTGCAGAGGATTCAGATTGAGTGTGCAGGTTTTCTTCTGGGAACTTGGGTTCACAAGGCTGACTCAGTACTTTTCCTAGTTCTTGATTAAGTTGTTTTTTTTTCATGCTGTGCAATTTCCCATCTCTGCTTCACAATTACCTTCAAAATCAATAGTAAATTGACCTGTACCAAGAAAAAAGGTCACACAAGTTATTCTACATGTTCACGGCCCAGTGTGTTCATGGCCCAGTGTGTTCACTGGATCACTTTGACATGTCAGAGAAATGATAACAAACTGGTATGACTGAACGCTCCTAGCCCTGTGGCAGACATCCCACTCAGCAGTCTGTATCATCTCTTCTACATCCTTTAGGTCCTTTCTTAGCCACATTCTTAACTGCACTCCACCTAACAGATGAAAACGCTGAGGTCTACAGAGACTGACTCATTGCCAAAGCCACCAAGGTGCACTGCTTCCTTCTGGCTCTAGAACGCTCTAGAAAATGCGCTGTGGACATTCTGCAGGCACTGATGCCAGATGCAACTGTTCTAAAAGGAAAACCATGATGAGGATGGGGATGGGGATGAAGGATGGGGATGAGGATGAGGATGGGGATGAGGATGGGGGTGGGGATGAGGATGGGGATGGGGATGAGGATGGGGATGGGGATGGGGATGAGGGATGGGGATGAGGAAATCCCCATCCTCATCCCACCATCCCATCTATCCCCATCCTCCCAAAAGCCTCCCCATCCCCTCATCCTCCCACCCACATCCTCATCCCCATTCCCATCCCAGCATCCCCATCTTCAGCGGCTCCCCATCCCCTCCACGCGTAACCCATTCCCATCCTCCCCATACTCATCCCTCATCCTCATCCGCCTCACATCCCATCCACCATCCCCCATCCCCATCCACCCATCCCCATCCCCATCCTCAGCCCCATCCCCATCATCCACCAATCTCCTCAGTCCGCATCAGCAGCCCCATCCCCAATCATCATCCTCATCCCATCCATCCCCTCCCAATCCCAAAATCCCATTCCCATCCTCATCCCATCCCCATACGGCACCCTCCCACTCAAGTCCTCCATTCACCATCCCCATCACCATCCCCATCCCGTCCCACCCCACCATCCCCATCCCATCCATCCCATCCCACCCATCCATCTCATCCCCATCCTCACCATCCCCATCCCATCCATCCCTCCAGTCCTCGCCATCCATCCTTATCTCATCCCCATTCCCATCATCTTCACCCCATCCCCAGTACTGCATCCCATCCCTCATCCTCATCCTCAATCCCCATCTCATCCCATGCCATCCTCCGCATCCATCCCCCATCCTCATCCCAACCTCCGCACCCATCCCAATCCCCCATCCCCATCCTTCAATCCGCCCATCCTCATCCCATCCCCATCCTCATAGAAAAAATCCTTCCCATCCATCTCTCCTATTCTCTCCTATCCCGCAATCCATCCCATCCATCCGATCCCCATCCCATCCTCACTCCTCCTCCAATCCCCATCCTCATCCTCTCCCCTCCTCATCCTCATCCCCATACTCCATCCTCATTCCATCCGCATCCCCATCCGGCCTCATCCCATCCCAGCCCCTCATCCCATCCCCATCCCCATCCCTCATCCCCACCCCTACTCCCATCCCCCACCAGATCCCATCCCCATCCCCATCCCATCCTCGCCATCCATTCTCCCATCCCCATCCCCTCCTAAAAAAAAAAAAAAAAAAAAAAAAAAAAAAAAAAAAAAAAAAAAAAAAAAAAAAAAAAAAAAAAAAAAAATCCTCAATCCCAGCNTGGGGATGAAGGATGGGGATGGGGATGGGGATGAAGGATGGGGATGAGGATGGGGATGAGGATGGGGATGGGAATGGGGATGGGGATGATGGATGGGGATGAGGATGGGGATGAGGATGGGGATGAGGATGAGGATGAGGATAAGGATGGGGATGAGAATGAGGATGGGGATGGGGATGGGTATTGGGATGAGGATGGAGATGGGGATGGATGGGGATGGGGATGGGGATGAAGGATGAGGATGGGGATGAAGGAGAGCCACACTCTGAGGACTCACACACTGAGCTCAGGAGGCTGTGGCACTTTGTTCTCTTAGACTGAGTTAATGGCAATGTTTGGTTAAATGATCACAAGAGCATGTCATCTCCAAGCAGCCTGCTTGTAGAAGGCTGGCTCCCTGTGTCCTCTATTTCCCATGTGACCCTCTTCTCCACTGGGGAAGCAAATCTGCGTATAGAGGTGGAAGAGGCAAGAATGTTCATGGCTTAAGTGGGCACTGCCTCTCTTCTCTGAACCCACCTGCTGTCAGGTAGACCACAGAGTAATAAGTTTTATTCTCCTGCAGCATCGCAAGCACTGTGCCTTGCAAGGCATTTTCCCATTGTCTTTTTTAATCACAGTGTTATAAGTCTCTCTGATTGGGAGCTGAGTGGTAAGCTACCTGACGACGCCAATTCAAACCTTCTCCTCTGACTCTAAAGTTAATCTCTTTCTACCACACACAGCATGATAATTGCCAAGGATAGCAGGCAATTTATCTGATTTGGATGCTACAATTCATCAAGAGTAATATTTACTTTTTCAATCATTTTAAGCAAATACTAGAATGTTCAGAATGATATGAGAAAGATTTAATAAATTTACATTTGGACACATGATTTAGACAGATGGCTCTCAAGTTCCATGGTTAAAATTGGGTCTATAATCGCCATGTGTATTCATAATAAAGACAGCAGCGCCTTAATTCTTTGTTTTTTGTTTTTTGTTTTTTTTCCATAAAGGGAAGATGTTGACACTCTCTGACTCCAGAACTGTTTTAGACTATGTTTTTTGTTTTTTGTTTTTGTTTTTGTTTTTCCAACAGTGAAAAGAATATGTCTCCTGAAGGGAAAAGTTCTACTGTGTTTTCTGAAACTATTAAATTCAATTAAATGTCAGTATTTACCATGACATAAACAACCAAGAAAGGATTGATTGCTTCTGATGAAGTGCTATTTAAGTGCCTCACACTGAAAGAGCCAGCACCTCTCAGAGATAAATCCACTCCACGTCAGACACTCCTCAGCACAGACCTGTGATCTCCAAACCAAATATAAAACGAGAGGTTCTTGCCGGGCGTGGTGGTGCATGCCTTTAATCCTAGCACTTGGGAGGCAGAGGCAGGCAGATCTTTGTGAGTTCAAGGCCAGCCTGGTCTACAGGGTGAGTTCCAGGCCAGCTGGGGCTACATGGAGACCCTGTCTCAAAAAACAACAAAACAACAACAACAACCAAAAAAATGGTGGAGAATGATCAACTTTCCAGGGGCCATGAGGTATCTGGGATCTGCTTCTGCGTGACTGTGAAGACAAAACCTTCCATGCCATTGCCAAGGGCATGAGGCTGTCTGTCTAGTCCTGGGTATTGATAGGAAGCAGCAGAAAGCATTCTACCATCTTGCAGCCCAGCAGCCCTGCCAGACATGAAGATATATTTACAGCTGTCCCCTCTCCCATTGTAGAATAAGAGGTATTTATTTACCTTGTTACCTTCACTAACAAATGGAATGTGGGGCTGGCTTTGAGGCTCCACTTGGAAAGGGGATTCTTCGTGGTCATGGGAAATGTTTCATGCAGATGGATTCTTTGGGGCTCAAGTTTTCAGGGACTCCCTCATGAAGAGGAGGCTCACTGCTTTTCTACAATATAGAAAACACTTATGAATGTATGGAATAGAGGTCACTAGGCAACTTCCTTGTCCTAAATTCCTGAGGAAATTACTCTGATGGACTTTGATACTTAAAATGAAGCTCTTACGGTGTGAGAGGGAGAAAGGGAGAGACCAAGACCAAGAGAAAAAAGCCTAAGACAACAATGCAGTTGACTCAGGCAATCCAAAACACAGTTGCTTTTCACAGATATCCTTGGACATCTTGAATTGGGTAGCTGCTAAGTCACTCTTTAAACATGAGGACATGGTAAGAGAGAAGGAGGACGATAAAGAGAAGGAGAAGGGAGCAGAGGCAGGAGAGTTAGGAAGAATGTGGGGGGAAACGGTGAGCCTGCAGCAGAGTGGAAGAAGAAAAGGGAGAGAGCAGAAAGCAGTGAAAGGACGAGTGGAAGAAAAGCAGCAGAGTCAAAATCAGGAAGCCCAGGCGTCTCTGTTTCCCGCAGTCACCCGGAGCCATGAAATTGCAGCAGCCTGGAGCAGGGCCCAGCACCCCTTCACACAGGGATGCTGGAGTCTCTGCTCTGTGCGGCTGGAACAGGTCTCCGGTTTCACAGCTTGTCTGGCTATGCCGGGGTAGGGGGTTGGGGGTGGTGATTAGGAGGACGGAAGAAGCACGCTGCCAGGCACCTGCTCTCAGTCTTCCTTTATTCTGCCTGCAGACACACCCTCCTAAGCTTCAGCAAGCATAAGCCTTAGGAAGGCGGCGAGGAAAGCCCCAAGGAACAGGACTGGGGTTTCAAGCTCCACTGTCTATATCCTGAGAACTCCTGCAGGAGTGTTGGGTGTCCAGCCCCTGGGAGGACAGCAAAGGGAGAAGCACAATGGCAGACTGACCAAAGAGAAGCTTCTGGGCTTGCTGTCTCCATTTTCCTCCAGGTAATAAGAGCTCTTTCCCCCTTTCATTTGCTTGATCAAAACTGATCACAGATGACGTTCACAGCGATTCCATGCTCCGTCCCCAATAATTTACAAGAAAAGTTGACTCAGACCTTTAGAAGTTTACCAGAAAACCAAAGCTGGCCATGAATAAGAAAAACAAAAGTCATTATAAAACAGAGAGGTTAGAAAGGAAAGCGAGTGAAAGCAATTTGTTAAAGGGTCGGGAAACAAAGAGCTTTTCTATTTCAGGGACCAGCATCAGCCACTAGAAAATAAGGCAAGAATAGAGAAGGGAAGTTTTCCTTCACTTCTCCCTCTTTTGTATTAAATCTCAAAAAACTATGCCATCAGAATCCTAGCATTTCTGGGCTTGAAATGACCTAAGATCATTTATTTATTTTAAACTTTGCATTTTTCAGACCTAAAATGAGGCCAGTGAATTTTGTCCCAGGCTGAGCAACTTTTCCATGATGCTGGTATTGGGTTGCAGGGACCCAGACAGCTGAGCAGGTGCATGTGGAGGGGAGGGGAGCTGGATTCCTGCAGGGACCCCTGTCTGCATTTTGAAGCATGTAAGGGGAGAGGGCATGGCATGGTGGGTTCATATAGGCTCATTTACTCAGCAGCAAAGCATCATGGGAATTGGTCTGCACTTTCTTAGTTCAACGTTAATAATTAATACCCAGGATGTACTTCTATTAAGAAAGAAAACACGATATCTAGTGGTTTATAGATCCTTTTGTGGCCAAGGAGGCATGAGTACTTCTTTCTCTACCTGTTGATCTTGGAGCTGCTGTTTCTTAGTGTCCCCATCTGTGAAAGGAGGCCATTGGGATCCCTATTTAGGCAATACCAGTAGCTCAACTCAGGATGGTACTGCATCATGATAAACCCATCGTAAGTTGAAAATACTGCCCTGCCTAACCCATGGACCATCACAGCTTAACCACATAGCACACAGCAGGGAATGTAGTGCAGCTGGCTGGGGAAGGTATCCTGCTGCACACACTCACACAAGGAAAATGCCAAATCCGTCTGGAATCCTAACACTTGGCAGGCAGAGTCAAGAAGATCATGAAACTGGGCCACACAGCTAGATGATATCTCAAAACAAACAGAATAAAAATTCAAAGTATAATTTCTACTAAATGAGTCTTGCTTTCACACCATTACAAAATAAAATGAGTTGAGCCATCATAAACCAGGGACTCTGTACTTCTTTAATTTGACCTGAATCTAAGATATGGCATTATGATCGTTACATAAATTATGAGCGTTTGATGTTGGCACCAGTTCCTTTAATCAAGATGGTGTCACTGACTTTTACTTCCAGTATAGTAATCAGGCTTGCTCTTCCTCCCCGTGACTAGAACTACTGAATTTCAAAATTCCTAAGGCCAAGCCGTTCCCAGATGCACACTCTTATTTGATGTTAGTAAGGTTAAATATAACCTGAATTTTGTTTCTCATGCTTTATAGAACTGGAAAGTTTTCTCTGCTTTAAGGATTCTGCAATTAGATCATCCTTTCAATAATCCAGGAGCCTGATTCTAACTTAAGGTCAGCAGCCATAACTCTTACCTGCATACATATTTCCCCAACTCCATGTACATAATGTGCACAGGCTGGAATTAAAGTGAATATATGGACTAAGTGCCATGTACTCAACTCATTGAGAATTCTTGTTCAGAAGAAAACCCACCTGTGAGTGATTATAGCATTTTTCTGTGTTACCAAAGGCAAATAGTCTAATGTTTACAATCAGCGTTTACATCTTTTTATCTGTGATACATCTCTACCCAGAGTACATATTACCGCAAAGTCAATATGCTACTGATAATGTAACACAACACAGGTGAGTCTCACATGCATTCTGCTGACTTAAAGAAGCCAAATTCAAAGGCTCTATCATACAAGGCTTCATTTCTATGCCATTCTGACATGATAAGACTGCAGATTGCAAATAGGTCAGTGGTCTCTAAGGGATAGGGGTTCGGGATAGGGCTGGGAATGATTTATAATTTTAAGAGAGCATTTGAAGAATAGAAATGTCTTCATTGTAGTGATGGGCTCACACTGTGTGAGTTTGTTAGGACCCATAAACAAAGATTTCCTGTATGCAAATTAGACATCCATAAGTCTGACCTTTAAATAAGGAAGTTTGGGAAAGCTTGAAAGGTCATTTATGGTGCCATAATGTCCTGAAGAGGGACCCCTCAGGCTGTTTCCTTCCTTGTGTGGTAGGAGGTCAGGGTGCTCAGGGCTGGACTATGACTTTCAGGGATCATGTCCCCCCCCCATTTTTTAGTTAAAGATTTCCTTTATAGCTATGTGGATATAATATTTTTTTCTCCGATTTTAGAAAAAAAATGAAGCTTTCTCATAGACTTTAACAGTTTTGTGAGCCCTAGGTACTATACATAATGGAAAAGTCACCTTGAGTGTGACCCAGGGCAGGCATGGCCAGGAGTATGAGCTGAACATTCACTGCCAAGTGGCATAAATGATTTTTCAGAAGCTTCTAAGAAGCCAGCTAACTCATGCCCATTCAGGTCCCCAGTAAATATAAAAGAAATACAAATTCAGCATGCACTTAACACCTGTCTTGGAGTCATAGTTATTAAAAATGTGTTCAACAAATATTTGCTCTGTACCAGGCACTGTGTGGTAGAGGGGGAGAGTCAATATAAATCCCATGTAATCCTTAACCTGAATTCCCTCCAAAGAATGCTCTTATCACCTAAAAATGCACAAAATGGGAGCTTCTTGCCAAAGCCTTTGCTTTCTGTCTGCCTTTAAGATGATTTCTTTAATATCAATTGGCCTACAAGTATATCTCTGGAGAATAGCCACAAATTTAATTATAAATTCTGAAGAAATCTTGCATTTCAAATATTTCAATCAATAGTTCAGTGGGATTTACTACACTGTATATGTCCATAACTGCTTCAGAATATCTTCACAGTCCCCCCTCCCACACCACTTTTACATTTCCTTTCACTCTGGTCTTTTGAAACTGAATTGCTAGTGGCGGTGGGTGGGCATGGTTGAAGAAAAACTACTCCAGGAAAGACCTCCCTGCTCCTGGCCACAGCTGATGGCAGGCTGCTGCCCATTATTTTCTTTGGTTGAGTTTTCCTTTCCTAAATATTGACATTTTCCTGTAAGATCACCAGAAGTTTCAAATACTATGCTAGTAGGTCAAGTGCTGTCTCATGGCTGCAATGCACACATTTGGAACTGAGGTAAGAGAGTGGGGCAGAAGAGGTAAAAGCATGTGGAGGCATACCTGAGGTACCCCCCCCCAGCCAGAGCCAGAGCTGGAGCCCAAGCCCGAGCCCAAGCCCGAGCCCAAGCCCCCGGAGCCGGAGCCCAACACCACATCACAGCCTCAGCAAGTCCTGACATCAGTCAATCAATTAAAATTCATCTGGGATGGGGAGATAGCTCAGTCATTAAAGTACTTGTGCAAGTGTGAGGACCTGTGCCTAATAGCCAGATCTTACTGGGAAATCGACCAGGTTTGGTGGCGTGTGCTTGTAACCTCAGTGCTAGAGAAACAGAGATGGGTGGATCCCTGGGGCTCACTAGTCAGGCAGCCTGGGCTATTTGGCAAGATCCAGACCAGTGAGAGACCCTATGTCTATAAAAATGTAGACAATCCCTGAGGATTGTCCCCAAAGATTTCCCTGTGGCACACACACACACACACACACACACACACACACATCTATACTGATCTCAATTAAAACTTTGTTGTCTTAAGCCAGGCGTGGTGGCACATGCCTTTAATCCTAGCACTTGGGAGGCAGAGGCAGGCAGATCTTTGTGAGTTCAAGGCCAGCCTGGTCTACAGAGTGAGTTCCAGGACAGCTGGGGCTACAGGGAGACCCTGTTGCAAAAAAAGACAAAAAAAAACACACTTTTTTTAAAAACTTTTGTTGTCCTAATGCTATCAATCAAACCCCAAATGCCATCCATAATACATTACTATGTTAGAAATGAGCTACATATGTTCTTTTTTGCACTATTTTCACATTTCTCTAACAACTAGGAATTTGAGAGAACCTCAAGTAATATAGCTCATTTTCCCACATAGGCAAGACCTTGAATAGTACATAGTGGGCCCTTTTCATGTATTAAATTTCTATTTAACTATGTTTCCTTATGTGTTAGCACTTACTTCATTGTTGTGAACAAAATACCTAAGATGGAAGAAAGGTTTTATTTTGGTTCATGGTTTCAGAGGCTTTGATTTGTGATCAGCTGGTTGCATTTTTCTCTGCCATGGTTGGACAGAATACTTAGTGAATGAGTTAGAGTATCTCACCTTAAATGGACAGAAAACAGAGAGAGGTGACAGAAAAGGAGCTGGGGACCAGACACATCCTTCAAAGACACCCCTCCAGTAATCTTCTTCCTCTAAACAGTCACCACCTCTGAATGTTCTGTCACCTTTCGAAACTTCAGTCAAATTATGAATCCATCATAATTAATCTGTTCGTGAAGTCAGAGTCCTCAAGGTCCCATCACTCCCAAAATCATCAGCTGCCAGCCAGGCACCAAATACATGACATGAGCCAGTAGGGGACATTTTCTCTGAAACCATGACACTTTAAGAACATGTCTCTTTTAATCTAATAACTTCTTTATATTGACTACTCATGTTAAATTATTCACTTTTCTGCCCACTAGTTTCTTAGGTAAAACCAAAGGTCGCTGATGCCATTTCAGAATGACATTCATTACACTCAGAGTAGAACTTAAAAACTGATCCAGGGGCTGGAGAGATGTTCAGTGGTTAAGAGCACTGGCTGCTCTTATACAGAACCCAAGTTCAATTCCCAGCACCCAAATGGTGGCTAATGACTGTCTGTAACTCCAGTTCCCAGGGATCCGATGCCCTCTTCTGATCTCTGAGAGTAATGCACTACATTGGGTACACCTATTTATATGCAAACGATACACTCATACACACAAAATAAAAAAAAAAAAAAAAACAATATATAGGGCTGGGCATGGTAGCTCATACCTTTAATTCCAGCACTTGGCAGGCAGAGGCAGGCAAGAGGCAGGCAGATCTCTGTGAGTTCAAGGCCAGCCTGGTCTATGTAGCAAGCTCCAGGCCAGCTGGGACTAAAGGGAGACATTGTCTCAAAAAAAACAACATATAGAGGCAAGACGCCATAACTCGCGCGCAAGCAGGGCAGGTACACAGCTACAGGTGGGGTGGTCTGGCACAGGGGCAGCTGGGAGAGGGTCTCGGCTCTGAGCCCTCTTTCCGGGGTCCCCGTCTCGGAGGGACCATGCTCTGCCTCTGCAGAGTGAACAGAGGGTCGTGTTTACTTCTGCTCTGGTCCCGGCTAGTGGACTTGTGGGCGGGCTCCTGAGTCGCAGGCAAGACGCCGTAACTCGCGCGCAAGCAGGGCAGGTACATAGCTACAGGTGGGGTGGTCTGGCACAGGGGCAGCTGGGAGAGGGTCTCGGCTCTGAGCCCTCTTTCCAGGGTCCCCGTCCCAGGCGCCAACACCCCCCCCCCTCCGCTCCAAGGGAATTGCTGAGAATCCAAGTGGTCTTCCTTTTGGAGAACCATCAGAACAGAAGAGAAGACTAACTTAGGCTTCGACATCCATATATATACACAAAATGAAAACCTGAAAACCTAGGCAAGTCAACACACCATAAAAATTTTAAAAAAAAAAAAAAAAAGGAGGAGGAAAGGGGAAAAAGCATTGGAAGGAGGCAAGCAAAACCATCCACTAGTATAGTGAAAAGTCATTTGTGACTGACATGAATACACAAAAAAGGGAAACCCACATGCCAGGGACACGACGAAGGGACAACATGGGAAAGGCACAGGATATTCCCCCACCAGGCCCTACCAAACCTGGAGAAGATAGCTACAATGGGATCCCCTTGGAGGAGACCCAAGGAGACAGAGCTTAGAGGAATAATTGCAGACATATGCAGAGGAAATTAAAGAAAATAAAGAAGAAGCAGAGAACTAAAGAGAGAGAATGAAAAACTCAAAAAAGGACCTAGAGGGATGGAACAATGACCAAACTTCAGAAAGAACTAAAGGAACAGAATGACAAACTCCAGAAAGAAACTAGAGGAAAAAAAAAAACTCGTAATGGAAGTAGAAACACTGAAAAGGGAAGCCACCAAAGGAAGTAAGGAGCAACCAAGAATAGATTGAGAAGCACAAAAAGAGATTGAGAAGCTCAAACAGGAAATGGAAGATATAAAGAAAACACAGAAGGAAACAAAAAAGGAATAGAACACTCAGTTCAATCAAAAGAAAGAAAAGGAAAAAGCCTCAGAAGTAGCGAATGGGATGGACATCAGAACAAAGAAGTACTCAATCTGGAAAGATAAAACACAGCCAGCAATTTAAAAAAAGCTCAAAATGGAAAGCATTATGAAAAATTTAAAAATACACAAAAGTGGAATCAACCAGGAAAAGGGACACTATGAAAGACCAAACCTATGCCACATAGAGGATAGAGGAAGGAGAAGAATCTCAAGAGGAATAGTATGATCAAATCTTTCAACAGAAATAGAATTAGATGAAAATTCCCTAACCTAAAAAAGAAACAAACCCATAAAATACAAGAAGCACATAAGGACTCCCAAATAGACAAGATCAGAAAAAAAACACCAGCCATATACAAAAAAAAAAAGCAAAAAAAGATGCCTGAAACAAAGGACAAAATTCTGAGGACTACAAAAGAAAACACAAGTTGGACATACCAAGGAAAAACCCAGCAGAATTACAACTGACTTCTCGCCTCTCCAATCACGAAAAAGCAAAGAAGAATACATGGACACAAAAGCTATTCCCTGTGGTAAGGGACTTGTATGCCAACCCAGAATACTTACCAGCAAAAAATCGACTATACTGAAGGAGAGAGAAAAATCCTTCACATACATAAACAAGAGATGCACGAATACTACTGTCTGGCAACAACCTACACTCTCCTAGATAATAATACCTGAAGCAATGCTTAGGTGCACAACGAGAGGCACAGCCTCAAGATGCCTACGGAAAAAGAAAACTATACATACATAAGCAAATGAGGCAAAGTCCTAGTCGGAATAATAAGTAGCAACATCTTCTAACCTAAATTGGCAACTCACAAAGATGAGACCATGGAGAAGATCAGGAACAAGAGGCTCCTAAGTCTGATTAATACTAAGGCGGAGCTCTCCGGCACCAGCACCAAAATCTCTCCTTCCATCTCTACTATAAGATATCTAAACGTGGTCAGCCATCCTCATGAATATAGCACCGATACCAGGTCCCTTATCAATGAAGTTAGGAAACAAATGATCTACATATGCGGTCTAGCAAGAAACCCATCTCAATTTCTACAGGACAGGCACCAACTTAAGTGAAGGGGTGGGCGAAAGATAATGCCAACAAGCAAATGGTACCAAAAAGAAAAGCAGGGTGTGGCTATCTCTAATATCAGACAAAATAGACTTCAAAGCAAAAGAAATCAAAAGAGACAAAGAGGGCCATTACAATCTTTATAGGAACAGTAATGATGAAGATCACAATCATAATAATATATATGCACCAAACAGCTGTGCACCAAACTTTATAAAGACAATTCTTCAGGATCTCAAGGCACAGATTAAACCCCAGCACACTAAATACAGGGGACTTCAATACCCCCTTAAGTCCCTCCTAGACAGATCAACAGGACAAAGGATAAACAGAGAGACAGGCTGAAATGAATAATACAACCAAATGGACCTCACAGACATTTATCGAATATTTCACCCAAACACAGAGAATAAACTTTCTACTCAGCACCTCATGGGAACATTCTCCAAAAAACCATATACTGGGACACAGGAAAAACTCAACAAATATAAAAAGATTGAAATAATCTCATGCATTCTATCAGACCACAGTGCAATAAAACTCATATCAACACCAGAAAAACCCTACAAACTACAAGAACACAAGGAGACAAAACATACTCCTTAAAAATGAGGGGTCAAGAAGAAATAAAGAAATAAAAACATTCCTGGAACTGAATGACAATGATAAAACACACAGCAAAATCTATGGGACACTTTACAAGCAATCCTAGAGGGAAAGTTTATAGCTTCTAAGTGCCTACATTAAAAAAACAGAAGAGCACAAGTGAATGATCTAACATTCGCAGCTAAAAGTACTTGAGAGACAACAACAATGAACCTAAACGGAGCAACAAAGAAGAATAACAAAAATCAGAGCAGAGATCAATGAAATTAGAAACAAAGAAAACCATACAAAAATATCAATGAATACAAAAGTTGGTTCTTGAGAGAATAAACAAGATAGATAGACACCTCTAGCCCAGTTAACACAAAGAGAAAAACTTTTGGAGGGAACACTTCAAATCAAGATTTTGATGGAAGGGGAAATATACACAGACAATAAAGATCCAGACTATCATAGGGGACTACTTCAAAACTTATATTCTACTAAGTTTGAAACCTAGAAGAAAATGGATGATATCTGAAATCCTGGGAATCACCAAAGCTCAACCAAGAAGAGATGAACAGCCTAAAAGACCAATGACAGCAATGAAATTGAAGATGTAATAAGTAGCCTCCCAACCAAAAATTCCCAGGCCCAGATGGTTTCAGGGCAGGAATTCAATAAAATATTTCGAAAAGACTTACAACCTTACTTAAATGTTTAAAGGATACAAATGGAGGGACTTCTCCCGATTCTTCATAGAAGCCAGCATCACCTACACCAAAACCAGGGAAAGATACAACCAAAAAGGAGAACTATAGACCCATCTCCTAATGAACACAGATGCCAAAATTCTAAACAGGATTCTGGCAAATCGCATACAGAACTCACATCAAGAAAAATCATCCACCATGAACCAAGTTGGATTCATACTAGAGATGCAGGGATGGTTCAACATTACGAAAATCAATAAATATCATCAAACATATCAATGTGCCTGAAGGACAAAAAGCCACACCATCATCTCAATTGATGCAGAGAAAGCCTTTGGACAAAATCCAGCATCCTTTCATGTTTAAAGCCTGGAGGGAATTGGATTGGACGAATCATGTCTCTCAATGTAATCCAAAGCCAAATACAGGAAACCCACAGTTCAATATCATCTCCGTAAAATGGAGAAAAAGAGGCATCCCTTAAAGTTAGGAACCGGAGGCTGGCCCTGTCCATCCTTTTCAGTATAGTGCTGGGAAATGTTTTCTAGGGCATGAAGGCAGAAAGGAAATAAAGAGTTCTAATTGGAAAGAGGAAGTCAAGCTATCCACTTTTTGCTGATAATGATTGGTCTACCTAAGGGATGTTAAGAACTGCCACAGAAAACTGCCTAGAATGATTAAGAAGTTGAGTAAAGTGGCAGGATACAAAATATAATCTAGAAAAATCAGTAGCCTTTCTTTAACCAAACAACAAACAACTGAAGAAGGAATATAAGAAGACTTCCCACTCACAATAGCCTCAAAAAGCAATAAAATACCTAGGAACAAACCTAACCAAGACACCAAGGATCTCTACAACAAAAATTTTAAAACCCTCTGAAAAAGGAAATTGAGGAAGACATCAGATGATGGACAACCTCCCATGCTCATGGATTGGGGAAAATAAATATAGTAAAAATGTCCATTCTACCCAAACTCATGATACAGATTTAATGCAATCCCAATCAAAATCCCCAAGAGCTTTCTTCACAGGCTTGGAAAAAAATTCTCAATTTAATTGGAAAACAAAAAGACCCAATACCACAGCAAACTCTGAGCAAAAAGAGCAATACAGAGGGATCTCTATACCAGACATCAAACTATACTACAGGGCTAAGTCATAAAAAATAGCTTGGTACTGGCACAAAAACAGACCTGTTGACCAATGGACTAAAACTGAGGATCCAAACCTAGCACAATACAATTTCAGGCCACCTCATATTGACAAGGGGTCAAGAAAACACAATGGAGGAAAGACAGCCTCTTCAGTAAATTGTGTTGGCAAAACTGGATTCCCATCGTAGAAGAATGGAAATTAAACCTCTACCTCTCACCTGTACAAAGTCAATTCCAGATGGATCAAAGAACTCAATGTGAAACTCAAATCTGGAGGTGATAGAAAGAACTTGGGTAGCAGACTACAAGACATAGGGTAGGAAAAGACTTTCCTAAATCAGGACAACTGCACAAGGAAATAAGACTGACAATTGACAAATGGGACCTCATTAAACTCAAAAAGTTTCTGTACAAAAAGAAACAATAAAGGAAGTGAAGAGAAAACCCACAGAGTGGGAGGAAACCTTCACTGCAGATACATCTGACAAAGCATTAATTTCCAGAATATATACAGTACTCAAAAAACAAAGAAGAAAGAAAACAAATGAATCACTCAAAAGATGGAGCAAAGAACTGAATAGAGACTTCACAGAGGAGGAATTAGAGATTGGCTGAGAAACATCTTAAAAATGTTCAACATCACTAATAATTAGGGAAATGCAAATTAAAACCACTCTAAGACATATCTCGCACTCCAATAAGACTGGCCAGGATCAAGAAAACAAACAATATCAAGTGCTGGAGAGGTTGTGGGGAAAGGGGAACACTCATCCATGTGGGTGAGATTGGATATAAACTTGTACACCACTATGGAAAGACAGTGTGGCGAGAACCCTTGGAAGACTCCAAAATGAGTTGCCATTTAACCAGTCATACCACTCCTGGTATATAGCCACAAGATTCATCTTACTGCAGAAATAACATGCACAGCTATATTATTGCAGCTCTGTTCACAATAGCAAAAAGCTGAAACCAACCCAAATGCCCCTCAACTGAGAGTGGATAGGAAGAAAAATGTGGTACACGTACACAAATGGAGTCCTATGCAGCAGTAAAGAAGACAACATCATGAACTTTGAACATAATGGATGGAGCTAGAAGAACATTATATTAAGTGAAGTAACACAGTCCCAGAAAACAAACAACGAATGGTATCCTTCATCTGTGGATGCTAGACCAATAACCCAGTTGTAAATATTTCTTGTGGAAAGGGATGACATATTAAAAGAACAACAGAAAGACTGCACTTCAGAAAACTGACTAAAATGTGACTCGGAGGGGTGGAGGGGCAGGAGAGGGACATGGTCTATATTCAATTAATCGGTTATTTAATTGATGTGAGTTCAACAAGTATCCAATTTTGCCCAGACTCTTTCTACAGGTTACATGGTGTTTTAGGACTGAATAGTCTTAAAAACTGTTCAACGTCACTAATAATTAGGGAAATGCAAATTAAGACAGCTCTAAGATATCATCTCACTCCAATAAGACTGGCCAGGATCAAGAAAACAAACAATATCAAGTGCTGGAGAGTAGTTAAAAGGATCAGGCTGGTGTAACTTAAGCCTTTCTGGATGCTTAATGACCATACTTCATGCCCATACCAATTTGGCCAAGGGTCATAAGGGATAACTTTGTTCCTTGCCCTTAGAGGTCAACTAAGTCCCAGGGGATATGCATGGGGATCTCTTGAAATGTCATGCAAATATGAGTCACAAGTCTTCCTGTGCAGGGAGGTTTTGAGATCCACTAATGGGACTTTAGCTAGTGTCCAGTGTATAAAGAGGAAAGTCTGCTCATGCTTCAAAAAGGGAAGCCTGTTCTAGCAGGACCTGACTTTGCCCTCGACTGGATGGAACTAGTTATTGAAAAGCCAAAAGGAGCCGGAGGCTTCCTCTCCCCACAAAAAACAAAAAACAAACAAACAAAAAAAAACCTGAGTGACCCTTGAGGACCAGATCTTCAAGTGACCTTGAGAAAACAAAAACCTTGGTCAATCTGGGCTGTGTGGCCTTAAACTTCCAAAATGAAAGTATAACCAAGTAAGTAAATAGTAGGCCTGAGAAATTGTACTTCAGATATAAAACTTGAGATCTTACGTAAAAAAAAAAAAAAAAAAAAAAAAAAAAAAAAAAAAAAGGAAAGAAAAAGAGCACAGTTGCTTTGCCTGTCTTACTGGCAAGTGCAGCTACCCTATGGCTGCCACTGCTTTTGCCATCCTTCAAAGTCATGAGACATAGCTTTTCAACCTTCTAACATGGACTGAAGACTCATGTCTCTCCAAGAATCCTCCAAACCTTCAGTGCCAGATGGGACCTGCTGAGACATCCAACTTGTGGACTGAGCTACTACTGGGGTTTCAGCCTCTTCAGAGTATAGACTGCCATTGTTGGACTACCCAGGCTGTATCATGGAGGCCAGTACAGGAAGTTCAAGACAGAATGCGGTGCTTACTGGACCTCATTTGGTGCCCATGGGAAGGGAAAACCCCAGTGCAGAGCACAAGGGCGGAACTGATGGTGGTTTGAGCTTGCCAAGGAGGAGCCTTCAAACATGACGTCTCTTAGCCTAATAAAGAAAAAAATCATAAGCTGAAGATGCTAAAACCTATGATATATGTGGCATGCATATGTGCATATTTTGGAGTGATGCATATTGGAAGGAATAACAACAACAACAAGACTGAGTCAAAGAACTGACTGAAATGGTGAACTTCTGCTCAAAACAGTAATCTTCTGCATCAAGAATTTTGAGAGAGACTGAGAAAAAGATGAAAAACATGTTTGGCAGAATGTATGAGTTCTGATAGTGGGGGTGGGCAGGGAGGGAGGCACCGGTCTAGATTTGATTGGAAATTTTATATGAAATGCACAAAGCTTCAATAAAAAAATTGGCTTTGAAAAAAAAAACCAACAGAAAGTCCATGCAAGAAATTTGAAGGTAATGAAAATACTCCACAATGTATCTTGGTTTGGTAGATTATTACACTAAACATTTGAGCATTTTACTATATGTAAATTAAAATGGAAAAATAAACAAGGATAGACAAAACTTTGAGAACATAAAAAAGAAAGTACTTCAATGTATTACAATCTTCATAATTACATGTTCTCTAATATGTGATAACAAATCTTAGCAATTTACATTGGATGTGTAGCTATTGAAAAATACTAAACTATCTGCTTAAAAATCTTATTTTCCGGGCTGGAGAGATGGCCTAGCGGTTAAAAGCGCCGACCACTCTTGCAGAGGACCCGGGTTCGATCCCCAGCACCCACATGGCGGCCGAGAACCTTCTGAAATTCCAATTCCAGGAGAACTCCAGTTCCAGGGGAATCCGACACCCTCTTCTGACCTCCGTGGCATTGCACGACACAGGTGCACAGACTTGCATGCAGACAGTACATTCATACACATACAGAAATAAATAAAATTAATAAAAAATCTTATTTTCCCATCTATATCTTTTGTTAATTTTATGTATTTATTTTTTATGTGTATGAATGTACTGTCTGCATGGAGGTTTGTGCACCTGTGTCCTGCAATGCCGCGGAGGTCAGAAGAGGGCGTCGGATTCCCCTGGAACTGGAGTTACAGAGGGTTCTCAGCCGCCATGTGGGTGCTGGGGATCAAACCCGGGTCCTCTGCAAGAGCAGTTGGCACTCTTAACCGCTAGGCTATCTCTCCAGCCCCTCTATATCTTTTTTATTTACTTACTTTTTATTGAAGTTTTGTGCCTTTCATACAACATTTCTTAATAAAATTTATACCCCTTCCCTGCTCCCCTTCTGGCCAGAGTTCATGCATTCTACCATATGTGTTTTTTTTCAGTCTTTTTTTTTGATGTAGGCGTTTACTGTTTTGGGCAGAAGTTTACTGTTTCAGTCAGTTCTTTGACCCAGTTTTTGTTGTTCCTTCCAATTTGTATCACTTCAAAATATGCATATATACACACCAAACATATACCAAAATTATAATGTGTGAAAAATAAACTATAGGTTAATTCCAAAACATGTTTAGGGATTCACATTTTGACAGTAGAGTTCTTTGCAGGTAAAGAAAAAAAATGCTACTTTACATTCCTACACTAACATCAGGTATTATATTTACGAAAAAGAAAAAAGAAAAGAGTCAGTTGCCTTACAAATAGGGATTTGGTGCTAGGATCCACAAATGAGAGACACCATATGTCATTTGTTTTTCTGGGACTGTTACTTTACTTAGCATAATGGCTTTTAGTAACCATGTGGGTACTGGGGATCGAACCCGGGTCCACATTTTCTTTATCTATTCATCGGTTGAGGGATACTTGGGCCCTTGGGTTGCTTTGAGCTCTTCACTATTGTGAAGAGAGCAGTTTCTTTTCTTTCTTTCTTTCTTTTTTTCTTTCTTTCTTTCTTTCTTTCTTTCTTCCTTTCTTTCTTTCTTCTTTCTTTCTTTCTTTTTTTAAAGGTACTAATGGAGTTCTAACCTCTGGAGTTTCTAGTTTGATTGGCCTAGCTTGGGTCTCAGTCAAGGGCATATAAAAATATTTCTGTAGGGGCTGTGGAGTCGGTTCAGTGGTTAAGAGTACTGGCTGCTCTTGCAGAAGATCCAGGTTCAGCTGCCAGCACCCACATGGCGCCTAATAACCATCCATAATTCCAGTCCCAGGGAAGACCTAGGTGCACTTATATACATGCAGGCAATACACTCATACACATAAAAAATTTTCCATAAACTTAAGTGAAGCCTATAGATTAGAATATATTAAGATAAATTTATGCTTATTTTTAAATATGTACAAATATATATGTGGCTGGTATATGCATATTCCCAACAGAGCCCAGAAGCTGCCATACTTCAGTGGTAATCAGTATACCTGACACCCAGGTCTTGCTTCTAGATGCCATCTTCCAATGAAGGAAGCAAAGTTCCTTGGATAAATGGTGACATCTAAGGCCTTATGCAAAGAAATACAAGATAAATCTAGAGTATTTGTAATACAGTGTTATCCATGGGCATAGCTCCCAAGACCCTTGGAGATACCTGAAACCATGGGGTGAACTGAACCATACTGGGGTCTTCTGTAGATACTTTTGACAGTTTAATTTATAGATTTTGGATTTTATTTATAGATTAGGCACAATAGAGATTAACAACAGGATCTGATAATAGGTCTGAGGAATGGCTCTGTGGACGACCTGTAATCCTACTATTCAAGAGCAGATAAAGGGGATTCCAGAGCAAGATAGCTAGCTATAAGAGCTAGAAACAGTGAGCTCCAGGTCCAGTGAAAGACCATGCTTCAGAAAATAATACAAGATGGAGAGCAGTTAAGGAAGATACCCAACATCAACTACAGGCCTCCATAGTAACATCCGTGCATGCACATACACACATACACATGCTGCTTTGTACAATTTGGAGAAATGGCCTACAATAGCCATACTTTCAGTTTTGAAGTTGTGAGTTTATTAAGTATATAGCAAGCCAAAGTAAAAGAATAAATAGCAAGTAACAGATAGTGATAGATATGTGTATGGATGGAAAGATAGATAATAAATAGATCACAGATACATTGATGCATGATGATACATACATACATACTTAGATAGCAAAACATCATCAAATCAAATGCTTGAAATATTGAGCAGAAATGGGCTGGAGAAGCCCCTTTACAGAGTTACCTAGAGTTCCCAATAGAGTCCCAGGCAGACCATGGTGTCCCCACAGGTGAGGTTTCCAAGTTAAAAAAAAAAAAAAAAAAAACAGATAATAGCAAAAAGCTAGCATTATCACATTGAAAGCTTACAAACATCCAGCAGAAACCAACTATATGGAAGGTAAGGCAGTCTATTCCTGATGAAGCTTCCTCTCCATGGCTGAGCTCCCCATGGCTAACCCTCCAGCTTCTCTTCCACTGCGGGCACTTCTTTATCCTGGGTGAACCTATGCTGGAAATGGCTTATCTTCTAGCTGTTCTCAAAGGCACACCGTTTTCACTCTTGGGCTGTTTTGCTCTTCTCTCTTCCCTGTCATAGAGTTGGTGGGGGCAGTCCATCCTCTGACAGGGTATTTGGGAGGACACTTGATAGAAACATGATTGTGTTTGAAGTGGAGCAGGTAGTCGCTCTTCCAAAACTATCTTCTTAGTGAGCTCAAACAGCCCATGACAATTTACCATTGTAATGTACATGATGCATGTGTCCACATATGCAAATATGCACACATGCACACCATACACATACACACGTAGCCCAAAGAATAACTAATAATAAAGTCAAAAATTATATCAAAGTATATTATCCATTTCATTTGAATCAAACTTTGAGAGAGCTCCTCATCCCAGCTGACCAGTGACCAGTCAAACACCATTGACAGTAATACATCTATAATGAATGTAAAGTATGCAAACCCTCTGACTGGGCATTGCTTCACTATTCATAAACTTGGGATATTTTTTCTTTTTTCTTTTATTTATTTTTGTATGTGTATGAATGTACTGTCTGCATGTAGGCCTGTGCACCCATGTTGTGCAATGCCTCAGAGTTCAGAAGAGGGTCTCGGATTCCCCGGGAACTGGCGTTCTCCTGGAATTGGAGTTACAGATGGTTCTTAGCTGCCATGTGGGTGCTGGGGATCGAACCCGGGTCCTCTGCAAGAGCAGTTGGTGCTCTTAACCACTAGGCTATCTCTCCAGCCCCAGACTTGGGATATTTTTATACCTGCTACTTTTGCCTGAGAGATCAGTACATCTTTATCATTAGAGCCACTGTAAGTGTGCTTAAGGCTAATTGCATCAAAGAGGGGAAAGAAATGAGCTTCCAACTTCAAATTATAACACTATATTTTTATAACACTCTCTTATTCAAAATAACTATTCAACATAATTTTTCCCAAATCTTATTTTGTGAAAAAGGGCAATTCTAATTCTTCATCTATATTCGGTAGTTATATTCCATCCCAGGATAAGTTGTGAAAATAACCCAGTAGTCCCATTTTCACAGCAAACCTCGACTTTATAGCTACTATTATTCTGAGTAAAGTGTACTTTCTCCTCAGTGAATTAATCTTTTAATGGAATTTCTTCTACGTTGCTTAGCAAAGAAATCCCACTCAGTTCTGACTACTCTCAATGTGATTAGAGAGAAGATTTAAAGTATGTCTAAATATTCTAGTTTAATGTGTTCTTCAGTCACAAATGAGCAGCTGACCCAGCTTGCCCCTGGGCTACTGAGTCCAGAGGCATAAGGGTACCATTTGACTCATCTTACTGGAGTGGCTTGAGTTTGCTTCCAAAGGGAAATAAAAAAGGAAGAGTCAGCAGGCTATCCTGACAGCTCTGATCTGTGGTATGTCTTCTCCTTTCTACCACCAAATGTTGAGAATCACTTGAGTTAGAAAAGGGGCTTCAGCAGTTGCCTCTGGCCACATGTTCATCCTCTTTGCCTTGAGTAATGTTCCTGTTGCTCTGTTTCAGGGCACCTACCTGTGCTCTCATCCATCAATAACTAGTACATACATTACTGCCTCTGTTCCCCAACCTGGCTGTGTGCCCATCCATCACAGTCCAACACATCCCAGCTCAACTGGAGAGGCCAAAACTGGTATCCCAGCTTTGGAGACTGCACGTGAGTCAGTGCTGAGTTTGGAGTCATTGCTAAAAGATAGAAAATATGGAGGATTTTTTTCTTTATTTTGGAAAGAAAAAGAGCCCAAAGATTTCTCCAACAAAAAGAAGAAGTATATCCTGATGTTGGCATTAAAAAATCCATTAGAAGCCACAGAGATAGGCTTGTGTACTTTTAGTTTTCTTGATCCAAAGGGAGCTTTCTAGTAGATCTGTTATTGTGATTATCACCAGCCAGAATTGTTTCTCTGGTGACATCTGGTACCATCAACATATTCCTGCACCAGCTAAGACCTACAAACTACTGCTGGCCAAATCAAAGTGGCTATAAAATCAAGAAATGAAACCAAATGTTGATAAGAATTGCAGCAAGTGAAACTCTCACTTCAACATTGCTGGTAGAGATATACAATGGCACAACCACTTTGCAAGACAGCATTACCTAAAACCACCCCAAAGTGAAAACAACCCAAATTTCTATGAACTAATAGGTGAAATCAAATTGTGGTATGTCAGTGCTGCAGAATATCACACAAGAAAATGAGGGAAATAATATACAACCATGAAGATGAGGGAAATAATATACAACCATGAAGATGAACATGAAAGACATGGCTTTAGAAGGAAGGAGTCTAACACAAAGACTACACACACAGATGATTGCATTCATATGACATTCTATGAAGGGTGAAATGGCTTTGATAGAAGCCAGGTTAGTGATTATTTGGAGCTAAGGAAGAGCGTGGAGGAAATCCTCCAAAGGGGAGTGATGGAACTTTGGCCCTGTTCTGTATCTTAATGGTGGTGGTGGTTAGATGTCTGAATACAATCGCCAAAACTCATCAAACAGTATACTGCGAGTGGATAGATTTTATCATATATACATTAGACCTCAATAAGACTAGAGGAAAGTAAAAGGAGGGAAGAAGGAAAAAAGGAAAGAAGGAAGGAAGGAAGGGAGGGAGGGAGGGAGGGAGGGAGGGAGGGAGGGAGGGAGAGAGAGAGAGAGAGAGAGAGAGAGAGAAAGAAAGAAAGAAAGAAAGAAAGAAAGAAAGAAAGAAAGAAAGAAAGAAAGAAAGACAAAGAAAGAATTTCTGTGAATTCAAGGCCAGCCTGGGATACACAGCATTGCTATGCTTATAAATAAATAAATAAATAAATAAATAAATAAATAAATTTATTTCTGAGAATAGAAAATACTTCTGAAAGTAAGTGAAATGATTTTAAGGAAAGTAATAAAATTCCCCTGGGCCTCAATTAGAGAAAACCTTAAACCTAAACCACACTGTTTACTTGATGGCAATCCTGAGTTCTGCCGTTGCTGTGTAACACAAGTATAGGCCTCGAGGGCCAGCACCTATTTCAGACTCACCACATTATATCAGACACTGAGAATCAGGGGTGCCATTAACCATGGCTACGTCCAGATCTTGGCAATAATGTGCACCTCCCTTCAGAGCCAGCCTACAGAAGGTGATCTACTCTGAAAACAATCTGCACTCACCGTGACATTTATTTTGTTTTTCTTTTCACAGGCACTTCAGACATCAGCAGTAACAGCTTAATGTTTATATGGATGAATCAAAACTGTTTCCAATGGCAACGCCTCTAACTCTAGAAAGTGCAATTTTCTATCAATTTACTATTAATAGAAAACAAACAAGAGCAAAAAGACAGATCAAGAAACCTTAGTGCCTAAGACAGGTAGGTAGACTAAGGAACAAGAAGAGTCCCTGCCATTTGCAATGACGCTGCTGCAGGGTTGGCCATGAAGATATTCAGCACTTAACTATTATGCTTAGTGCACACTGTTATTTCACACAGCCCAAGTCTTTGAGCAAAAATGGCCTTGGAAGTTATCTAGAAACCCTTTAAATGAAAGAAACTCAGTCCCAAGAAAGGGGAAGGTTTAACGAAGGTCACTTGCGTGGTAAGGAACAGAATCAAGCTCAGAACCAGGGGACAGATTTAGGCCCGAGGTTCTCCTACCAAATTATGTTGTTGCTTCCCACCGTCAGTCCCAGTAGATGAGGCTCAGTTTAACATATTCTTGAGGAAATCTACTGTGCTGAACATGAAGAGTTTTTTGTTGTTTTGTTTAGGTTGGGGAGCTGGGGGTGGCAGTGAGATAAGGTCTCCCTGTAGACTCAGGTGGCCCAGAACTCTTTATTTAGACCAAGCTGGCCTCTATCTCAGAGATCTACCTGCCTCTGCCACCGGAGTGCTGGGATTAAAGGCATACTTCACCACATCTGGCTACACTGAGAGTTTTTAACTTTATCTACCAACAAGGAAATGAAGAGAATCAAATATGGCATAACAGGGCCCTTGCATAATCACTGAGGGATAGAATTAGAAGTCGTGTAGCAGCTTGACTCTTTCAAGTTTTAATACAGAAAGCTAACAGCCCCTAGAGATTGTATGCAGAATGGGGTTTAATACAGAGAACTTCATGTTTAGGAAACTGGTAGAAAGACTGAGGCTGTAGGGTAGATCCCTAGGAATGACACCCAAACACTGCAACTCTGAGCCATTAGGGACTCTGTCACTCCTATTCTATCCAGGAGGATTGAAAATCAAGAGATGGAGGCGCTTCCCCCCGGAAAAACTGAGTGCAAGAAAATGCCAATGCAGACCGGACACTGGATGGACTAGGAGTCAGTAGGGCTACTCCAAAGTCTGGAGGCTGAACTCCAGACCACTTCCAGGGTGGGGTACAATCAAGCGAGATTCTGTGTCCGTGCCTGCGTTGAAAAAAGCAACTGGAAGATACTTCTACCTAATTTCCACTCATCCAGCTTCCAGTGTATGCATGCTACTGGCGGGACCAACACACGCCTGGGCTTACCCTGCAGCTGGAAAGTATGAAAATTGAGTTTTTTGTTATTTCTTTGTTTTTCGAGTTGCTGATCTCTGCAGTACAGAAAGCTACAGTAATTAAGAAAGAAAGGCCAGAGAAAAGGCTCAGCCTGGGAAGATTGATGACTGGAGTTGGATCCCCAGAACCCACATAAAAAGGCAGGTGGATCTTTGTGAGTTCAAGTCCAGCCTGGTCTACAGAGCGAGTTTCCAGGACAGCTGGGGCTACAGGGAGACCTGTCTCGAAAAAGACCAAAACATAAAAATAAAAAATAAAAATAAAGCCAGACTCCGTGGCTTGACTCCACAATCCCAACACTCCTGCAGGAAGACAGGAGGCAGGGGTGGGAGAACTGGCAGGAAGCTCAGATAATCAAGCAGTGGTAGAAACTTTGAGAAGCGGAGTATCTGGAGTGACAAAAGTGAAGTCAAAGAATTCCCTAACCACACTCCAAAGGGGGTTAATATCATCGTTAAAATACAAGCTAAATGAACTACAGAAAGCACTCCCAGGCTCAGTGTAACCTTCAAATAGTGAAATACATCGTCCCTAAAAGACCTCCAGGAAATAAAGAAAAAGGAAGCAATTTGATTTTACAATATATGGTGCCATGTTCACAGAGAAAGAGAAGAACTTCAAAGCAAGCAGTTTTATGGGTATCTATTTCAGCTACTAGGATTATCATTATAGGTGATCAGCTCCTGGACCCACAGACAGATCAAGGGGTGAAAGGTCAGCATGATGAGAAGTCCTAAGATATTACTGGAATTCCCAATGAAAGCGGAATGCCTATTATCCAATGCAATAGTAGCAGAAGGCCTTGATGGGAAGCCTGGTATGTTAGTTCTCTTTCTGTTGCTGTTATAAAACAGTATGATAACGGCAATTTATAGGAGAATGAGTTTATTTGGACTTACAGTTTCGTGGGAAAAGCATCTATCCAGCAGAGAGACGTGGCCAGAAGCACGAAAGGTAGCTGGAGCACAAAGCTGAGAGAGAGCTCACGTTTCAGCCTCACAGGAAGCAGAGAGAGCAACTGGAAGGGAGGCTGTGAATTCTCAAAGCCCTCTCCCAGTGGTCCTCCAGCAAAACCACACCCCCAAATTTTCCATGACTACCCCAAAGAGTGCCGCCAACTGGGGACCATACACCTAGTACTCAAATACTTGAGCCTGTGAGAGACATTTCTCATCCAAGCTGCTACATCTGTGAGTTCCTTGATCAAGGAGGGGCCAGAAGATGATGGGCTAATCCACACCTAGAAAGTCTGAGTGAGAAAACAACCAAGCGTTTTGTAGGGGAGCCAGGAAGTGCAGTGTCAGGCCACATTACTGCAGTGATTGAAAATAAAGACTCCTGACTCTTAGCACCCATTTTAAGACCGGGTGTAGGAAGCCTTCTTTTTATGCCAAACAGGGACCATGCAGCCCTGCTAAAGGGGATGGGGACACAGCGCCCACTTTGCGGACACTGTGGGGAGCTGGCCCCTCGGTGCAGAGACCAGCCGGCTACTTCCCATAGCCCAACCTAAGTGGTAACTCCAACTTAGGCTCCTAGCCTGGATCCATGAGACAGGTGTTCCACTCTTGGCCGTGACTTCTCACCTGTCCAGGGCCTAGACAGGAATTTCAGGCTGATGGCTGATCAGCTCCCTTCAGCCAATACCCATACAACACCAGCTACCCAGATTGGTGATCCGCAAAGGAATGTCTTTCCAACCCACTGGCCACCTGAACGAAATGCAGGCCTACCTTAGCCTGTATGCAAGCAATAATTAATAAAAATAATGGCTGAGAATTCCTTGATGATGTTACTATGAAATTCAAATTTACTCATTGCCACAGCTTGCTTTTATAAATCAAATGACATCAGTTCCCAGGACCAATCACAAACCCCCAACTCCGAGCCACTGCACACCTTGCTCCACCCAGTGTCATGTACCTAGGCCATGCTGCTTGCTCCTCCTTGGGGCGGAGCCAGACTCTTGGCCATGCGGTGCCCTGAGGCATGCCAGCTGGAAAGCAAGTCTGCAATTTAAGCTGAGTTTCCCTACATCTCCCACTATTTTATTTTTTGAGAGACAGACAAGCCCATGAGAGGTTGGCATCTATAAGGCTGGTTGGAGTATAAGTCTGTAAGTGCTGGGTGGAGGCAGGGCAGAACTAAGATTTTTTTCTTTTATACCAAAACCAATTTGCAAGCAGCATGGCCTAGGTACATGATACTGGGTGGAGCAAGGTGTGCAGTGGCTCGGAGTTGGGGGTTTGTGATTGGTCCTGGGAACTGATGTCATTTGATTTATAAAAGCAAGCTGTGGCAACGAGTAAATTTGAATTCATAGTAACATCATCACGGAATTCCCGGCTGTTATTTTTTATTAATTATTGCTTGCATACAGGCTAAGGTAGCCCTGTATTTCGTTCAGGTGGCCAGTGGGTTGGAAAGAGATTCCTTTGCGGATCACCAATCTGGGTAGCTGGTGTTGTATGGGTATTGGCTGAAGGGAGGCGATCAGCCATTAGCCTGAAATTCCTGTCCAGGCCCTGGGGAGGTGAGAAGTCATGGTCAAGAGTGGAACACGTGTCTCGTGGGTCCAGGCTAAGAGCCTAAGTTGGAGTTACCACTTAGGTTGGGTACAGGAAGTAGCTGGCTGGTCTCTGTCCACAGTGTCTGCAAAGTGGGCACCGTGTCCCCATCCCCCTTAGCAGGGCTGCGTGGTCCCTGTTTGGCATAAAAAGAAAGCTTCCCTCAGCCAGGGGCAGACATGTACTGTTGAAAAACTATTCTTTCAGAATTCTCTTGGAACTGCTTTAGAACAGGGCCCGCTCCTTTTTTTATTGACACAGTATATCTAGCCATGAAATGGGGAAGTTAGAACAGAGCAGTTTTATCAGAAAAGACTTTTGCCCTTTCTAAGCCCTACTGACTTAGAATACCATACATACAATCACAAAAAGATGTTAATTTAATCCTTCTATTGCTTGCAACTCAAATTGGATAATTATCTCATCATTCCCAACGAGAGAAGCACTGTTTGCAGCAGTTTATATGTAAAACATACATATATACATCCATACACTATCTTGGGTGGAGGGCATGAAAAAGTCATGAGGGATTAAGATCATATATCTATATCACAAGAGGACCACATTCATGAGCTTGTCGGTATTATGCTGTAATATTAGGTCAAACTGGAGCTGTGGTCCCCTCTTTTGAACCTGGAGATGTGGTCCCCTCACATTAACCAGAGTTGTAATCACCTCCTGTGAGCTAGTCTTGGAGGTATGGTCCCCTCCTGTTAACCTTGAGCTGTGGTCCTCTCCTATGAGTGTCAGCTGGAATCCCTTCCTGTGAGCTGGCCTCTCTTGTAAGTCTGGAGCTGTGGTTCCCTTTTTTGAACCTGGAGCTGCTGCCCCCCCCCCCACAGGAGTTGGAGCTGAGATCCCCTCCTGTGAACCTGAAGCTGTTGTCCCCAACCTTGAGCCACGGTTCCACACTCCTCTGGTGGTGGCTGATGGCAGTGCAGGTTCGAGGATGGAGGCAGAAGTTTCAGCCTTCTCTGAGTGGCTGCACCCCCACACCACCTCCCCTGGCGTCCCAGGTTGTGCATAGCAGTGGCTTTGCCTTAGTGCTAGACTTATGATGGGGACAGGGGATGTTTCTGTCATTTGCAGTTTCTCGTCCTGGGAGGACTGATTCTCTAGAATGGACTTCCCACCTCCCTTCATAGCCAGATATGCTCTTAACTCCATACATACATAGTCCTGGCCATTCAGGCCTTGACACTGAACCTTTCCTTTCCCAGGCTACAAGAGGTTTTCCATAATTTTTCACTTACTCTTCTACAGCTCCAGTGTACCTTCTCCTGTATCCTACAGAAAAGATAAAACACCTAAATGAACTTCTAGAGTTAGAAAAGAATATTAGAAAGAAGTTGGGGAAGTTGGGGGGTGAGGGATAAATACTTTGTGTCCATGTAAGAAATTCTCAGAGAATTAATTAAAATATTACATTAATTTTAAAAATATTAGGTCAAAGTTATTTGTCTAAAGTATGTCCTTACTGTAAAAGTCATTACCACATGGAGCACATCCCATTGAAAAGAACGCACCATCCTCCTTCTCAGAATGGATGAGTTAGAGGAAAGCAAGGGTTTCCTAGGGCCAGGAAGGCCATGTGGAAGAGAGACCTGGGGGACTGAGCCTTTCAAGCCTGCCCAAGAGGACCCACCTGCAAAGGCAAGGGTCTGGTCACAGCAGGCAGCCGGGGACCAAAACACATTACATACAGACAATAGCCTAGCCAGAGCTGAGGGTGTGTCAACAAGGACGTGTCTGCTTCTTAGGGCTTCCGCAACAAAGGACTCCAAATTTCATGGCATAAAACAAAAGAAATTTGTTTCAGGGTTGTAGAAGTTAGAAGTCCCAAGTCAAAGTGTCAACAGGGCCGGCTCCCTCCTGAGTTGCTATGGAAGACTCTTTCCTGATCTCTTTCTAGTATTTGACAGGTGCCCATGAACCCAAGTCTGCCTTGACTTGTGGGAGAATGACTGAAGTCTCTGCTTTCATTTTCACATAGCCGTCCTTCTCCCAGGTGTCTGTTACCTTTAATTTCTCTTCTCCTATGAGGTTGGATTTAATTTCTCTTCTCCTAAGCGATTGAGATTTAAGGCCCATCCTAATCTGGTTCGGCTTCATTTTAATTTGATAACAGCAGCAAAAATTCTATTTCAAAGCAATGTCACATTCCAAGCTACTGGGAACTAGAATGTTAACCTATCTTTGAGAAGACAGAATTCAATGCACAGCACAAAGAAAATGAGAATACCCAGAAATATCCAGCTGTAAAACCAACTTGAATGAGAGAGCAAGGCCACTACTGGAGACAACTGTGATCCCCTCATCTCTCCTACTCCCATTGCCTTGGCCTTGGGAAACCCAGGTCAGCAAGGGGGGGGGTGGAATAAGCAAGATGGCCACACGTCTGATACCAAAGCAGAAAAAGCCACTAACTACAAGCTTTAGAAGGAGCTCTAGGTCAGTGAGAGAAAAAAAAAAGTTAAGTTAGATGATGCCTGAGGACCAACACTTAAGTTTGTTCTCTGGACTCCACACCCTTAGACATGTGTCCACACATATGTGTACACACACACACACACACACACACACACATACACACACATACACACAAATTCACAAGAATAATAGAATAAATAATTCTTTTTGTGCCCATTGCCCAATTTCAACAATTTTTATATCAACAACTTCATCTGCTTCTTTCTCCCCTAGATGATTTTGAGCTATGGCATCCAGAGCTATATCAACCTTTCTATCTGAAAGATAAGAGCTCCTTTTAAAATTAAAATATAGTCACAATATTGCTATCATGTCCTTAAGATGAAAAATAACCCATTAGGAGATGGAGAGATGGCTCAGCAGTTAAGAGCACTGGCTGCTCTTGCAGAAGACCCCAGTTTGGTTCCTACCATGTACATGACAGCCAACAACCATCTGTAATTCCAGTTCCAGGGAATCCAAAGCCCTCTTTTAGCCTCCATAGGCATTACATGCACAGTGGCACTTACATGCATGTAGGCAAAACACTCATACACATAAAATAAAAATAAATATATCCAAAAATTTAAGATAACCCATTAGTATCACCAAATATCTACTGAAAGATTGTTTCACTGTCTAGCATATAAAATACTTTATATTTTTCTCTATTTACCTGATCAAAAAATGTCTACATACATGCTCCCATGTGCTGCTGTTTACAGCTTATATGTGTTGCACTTTTAGTTCATAGTTTCTTCGTTTTTTCTTACATTTGTCTGTAGTGAAGCTCCTTGTCCCACAGCAGTTCCCACAGTCTGGAATTGCTGGCTGCATTACTTGGTGATTGCTGACCTATTCTGGCCCCGTCCCTGATTTTTCTGCAATGTGGACATTATACCTAAGCAATAAATCTCAAGGGAGCACACAGGAACCGTCTGGAGACTTCTAAAAAAAAAATCCCACACCCCAGGAAAACTGCAGGTATATTACATAGATGGAGGAGCAGCTGATGTATCAGAATTTTTTAAGCATCTGAGACAATCCCAATATTCAGCCATCTTTGAAAACCTCTGATCTAGAATTCTGATCATAATAAATTCTGTTTTGTCCTCATGGTATAGGATGGGCTGAAGTGTGTGGAAGTCAGGAGCGGGACTCAACCGTTTCAACATTCTCAGTAGCACAGAATACCCACTAAGCACCTCCCTTATTTCCATGAGCTGTGGTTGCAGTGGAATTGTCACTGGACACTTTCCGTCTGTCCTTCCCCCCCTCCCTTCCTGCTTTCCCAGAAATAGCCAGCAGAGCTGGATATAAGGTCAGCTGCTTTTCCTGGGTGATCCGAGACACACAGAAACCACTTCCTCCCACCCACTGGGGTGGGCTGTTTGTGGAGTAATCCTGGTGGCAACCTCTGATCCGCGTACCTAGCAAAGGGCTTACAGCATTAAGAGTATGGAAGGCATACTCCTAACTGCTTGCTACATTATCCAATGTCCCTGCTTACTTTCATTTGCATTACAGCTGCCACTCAAAGAATAAAACCAAATTGAAAGACTTGCTTTCAATGCAGAAACCCAGATTCTTACAAAATAGGAAAAATATTAAAGATATCTGAAGAGGGAGATGTGTTTCTTATTTTTTTTAATTTAATTTTTATTGATGGTTTGTGCATTTCGTACATCATTTTCCAATTCAGATCAGGCATATTTCCCTTTCCCTTCCCCCCCACCCCCACCCCATCCCAGATCATGTATTCTGCCATAACTGTCCTGCATCTTTCAGGTTTTTTTTTTCATTTTTTAGCTATAAGTGATAATCCATGAGTATAAGCATCCTTCGTGCAAAACCAATCTACAGACTGTTGTGCCCAAACACCCACAGTCCCACCATTCAGTGGGGGGTGACAGGTTGTTTGTTCAATCAAGTTGATCAAATGAGTGTCCAGACTACATCGCTGTAGTTTCACCGTTCACCCCAATCGCAGCCTTTACATTCTACCACGCCCCCTCTTCCGCAGATTGTTCCCTAGGCTTAGAAAAGGGGCACAGGTGGATGAGAAGTAAAACTGTCCTCTCTCTCTGGAGCTGTTGACTTGGATTCTGGTCAATTCTGGCTGTTTCCTTTCTGGGCTCTGACAGTTTGTTCAGGAGTAACCTTTTCGATCCTACTAATGAAGCACAAGCAATTAGATCTATAGGTATTAAGCAGTACTATATATGTTATGGTAGGTTACTTTGGCTAGACACATTTTTTTTTGTTTATTAATGTTAATATATTAAAATATATAAAAGAAAATTATACAGAGAGTCTTTGTTTTACATCTCCTAACCTGTAGATATGTAGTCTTGTGGCATTCAGCCATGGGTTATTTCTCAAGTGAGAGAGCCAATAGCCAATTAAGATTTGGGATATACAGGCCCATGGACTGCCTCTGCTGCCAACGTATTTCCAGGCCGGTGAGGTGTGTAGCTGGTGCTGACGGGTGGAAGTCTTGCTTGAACTCAGTGGCGACCGTTCATTTGCTTTATTGGTTTCGTGGCCTTGGTAAACACTCTCTAGGCATTCCAGAGGCCATCTAGTACCAACAACCCAGATATAATATTTCTCATGGAGAGGTGATGCTATAGTAAAGAAGCAACAAAGAGAAGACTGCATCAGAAAATTGGCTGTGAAATGGTGAATTGGGAAGGGGGGATGGGTGGAGAGGAACACGGCGTGTATTCTGATCTAATGCATATTTACTTGATGTGATGTTTCAGCAAGTAACCTCAGTTTCGCCTAGACACTGTTCTACAGGTACATGGTGTTTTAGACTTAGTAAAAAGTAAATACTGTGCATATATTAAACAACATTGGTTTAGCAGACTCTGATAAAAACGGTAATGCATCTGAGTTACATGTAGATATAATTCGCTGTTGTCCACATTTGTCTTTTAGCACAAAATCTGTAGAAGCATAACTTTGTGGATTGGCACATCAACATGTTTTCTATAAATTTCCTCTGTCTGTAGCACGCTATCCACTCTTGTAGGCATTCCTCTTTAAGATTGATTTATCTAATGCACCCAAATAATGTTTCGCTGTCCGCGCAAGTTAATCACCTTCAATATTCGTTGCACTCCGAAAATAAGCTAGGGTGAGTTTGATGGTAAATCTGTGTTGCCGTTGATTCCACTCCCGTATGTGGTTTAGCTGTATTAGGTTGATGACAACTGTCTTCTGGTGTGTTTCTTATTTTAATTGTTTTTTTAAAAATTATGTATGCCAGTCCATTATTGCTTTTTCCTTTGCTAATGCCAGACAGGAAATCTATTCCATAGAAGTGGCAGCAGAGGGCACTGGTCTTACAGGCTAGTTTATATTTGAAACTGCCTTAAAAGCCTCTGTTAGCCGACAAGTGACCGTGCCCGCCTGTATACCAACCTTGGTGGTGTTTCCTATGGGGGGGGGTAAAGAGTGGATTAGTATATACAAGAAGAGAGAAAACAGAATGATGTCTATGTGTAAACCCATTAGATATTAACGGTAGAAAAGCTGAGATATGAGAGAGGTAGATGAGAGTGAGAGAGGACCAGTGAGTGATTGGAGGGAGAGGAGGAGGTGGAAGATGGCGTAGGAGGAGGAGTGAAAATCGTTTTCCTTGGAATATAATTCGCCATTTTTTCCTACCAAACGTACATTAATTTCCTATACTGTCGAACCGCGGACTGAAAAGCTTTTCCCCCTTTTAGCTGAGAAAGGAGAAGGCAGGCTCCAGAGTGGCCACCTTCCCCTCCGGCCTCCCAGTGCATCTACTTCGTCTCCTTAGGGAGCTTCCTTCGAGGAGAGGGGGTTCGTAATCCATACGCCACTACCTCGGTTTTGCGGCGCGAGCCGTGGTGACCTCTCACACTCGTTCCCACAGGCGGAAGGTAACTAACCATCTAAGCGGCTCCTTCACCAGGGGTGGGTTTACATGGCTTCTTGCGTCCTGGTCAACATCACAAAGTCAAGTACTCCCTTTTCCTTCCCTCCCTCCCCTCGCTCCCCTCCCCTCCCGCGGCATTGCTTCGCGCCCCACCCGACTACCCTGGCCTCGCGCTCGCTCATCCCTCCGCTACCCTTCTCTTCCGCTCATTCGTCTGTACACCTTAAGTTCCCGCTCCCTTCCCTGGTTCGCACTATCCTTCCCTACCTGTCCCATTCACTCCACTTACGTCCACTCGCTGATGTTCGCCTCTTTCTCGGCAATCCCTCGCCCTTCCTCTAAACCTTCCGCATCATCTTAGACCCTCACTGCATCCGCTCGGGTCCCTTCTCTTCCCTCCTGTGAGTTACCCCTCTCCTGTCTCTCCCTCTCTCATTCCTATCCCTCCCTCCCTCCCCTTCGTCTCTGCTCGTCCTTCCTTTCCGCGGTCGACCTCCTTCACTCCTGTGGCTCTCCAGGCCTCCACCTGCCCTGTCCCGTTCGGCCTCTTTCTCCCTCTCTCTCCCTTCCTTCCCTCCCTCCTTCCTTCCCTCCCTCCCTCCTTCCCTTCTTCCCTCCCTCCTTCCTTCCCTCCCTCCCTCCTTCCCTCCTTCCTTCCATTCCTCCCTCCTTCCCTCCCTTCTCTGCCTGTCTCCCCTCTGCTCCTGTATCTCTGTTCCCCCCAGCGTTTCTTCACTGTTTCAAGCCCACACCACTTTCTACCTCCAAGGTCACAGGTATCCGCATGACAGCAGCCCACTGAGGTAGCCAGCCTCCCAGATGGCCCCATGACCCCCACCTCCTTGTATGCACACACTTAGATAGTTCCTGCTGCTATGAGCAGGGCTGGGCTGTTATCATTAGGATACTGTGGGAATTACAGTGCGAGACTCTGGAAGTTAAGATCCCTCTGCCGTGTGTGAGGATGGTCAGGTAGGTGATGGAGGGTCCATGGGACAAAGGACTAAGCTCTCCTTCCAAAACCCAGCAGCACCTTGCAATGGGTGTGCTGACCATAGGACGAGCCATCTTTGAAGCAATCAGGCCTGCAGATGATGGCAGCACTGGTCAAGATTTTCTCCATAGCCACAAGCCAGAAACACCCAGCTAAGTTGCTTCTCAATTCCTGACCTTTTGAAATGGTGAGATAATAAATGTTTATCACTTAAGGCACTAAGTTTGGGCTAATTTGCTACTCAGCAATAGAAACTGATTCTACTTTCACAGTGCCTGACAGCATAGTTAACAACTCTGTCTCCGTGGTTTCACACTCTTGCGATTACAGATCTCCAAAGCTCATTCTTAATTTCAGGAGAAATCCTAAATTCTTCCACAGAACTAAGTCTCCCCAGATCTGACTCCTGGCTGCCTCACCTGCCCATTCTGCCTCCCTCCCCTGCCTCTCCAGCTGTTCACAAACACGGCACCTCCATAGATGTGCATGGATACCTTTGCCAAATGAAATATAGCATATCTGGGGACATTTGAATTTCAAATAAATAACAAAAAAATCTGTAAGGTCATACACTATATGGGACATACCTAAACTAAAAATGTAGCTTGGCACATACAGATTCTGTTGTTTATCTGAAATCCCTATTTAACAGGGCATCCTGTACTTTTTGTTACTAAGTTTGGCAGCCCCGCAGATGTGGGCTGATTCCTCTCACTCCCACACAGTCCCAACTGGATTTCTGAAGCTCCCCTGCTTAGCTCATTGCCCTAAAACTCTGGAAAGAAAACAGCAGCATTCCCAGAAAGCCTATGCTGACTGCCCCTGTATCTACCATCCAGGATGCAGAAAATATGGCACCTGCAGGCTCCCAGCTCACCCTGTTACCCCCTTTGACCATACTGCAACTAGAGCAGCCTCCCATCCCTGACAGACACTTCTCCACAATGCCCAGTGGATGCCTGAAACCACAGGCTGGACTGAACACTACTATTCTTTCCCTATGCACATATGCTATCATAAATTTTAGCTAATGAATTGTAAGCTAGTTAAGAACAAAAAGTAAGCCGGGCGTGGTGGTGCACGCCTTTAATCCTAGCACTCGGGAGGCAGAAGCAGGTGGATCTTTGTGAGTTCAAGGCCAGCCTGGTCTACAGAGTGAGTTCCAGGACAGCTGGGACTACAGGGAGACCCTGTCTCATAAAGACCAAAATAATAATAATTATAATAATAAATAATAATAAATGAATAATAATAAATGAATAATAATAAAAATTATGTCAATTTCTCTCTCACATGCATGCCTATATCAAGACAAATACTAGGATCTTCAGATTGTGGACCACTGTAGGTAACTGAAACATGGAAGGCAAATTTCAAATAAGGTCGGATTACTGTGTGGATTTCTTTGTCATAGATCCTGAACTACTTCTATCTTACCGCACAGCTTCCATGTCAAAACCAAATAACTATCATGTATGATTATTGAACATTTGCTCTAAGCTACTCACTATCCTATGATGTCTTGCATAGAGAATTGGTGAGTCTTCATATAAGCCAAAGGAGGTAATATTAGTGTCCTACTAACAGTGGGTGCTTCTTTTGGTTTTGCATTCTTCAACTTGCAGATATCCTGACGTGGGGAGACAGTCTTTGCATACCATCATTCTATAACAGATAAGAGAGTAGAAATAGGACAGACTCAAGGGGCTCTTACCAATGTTTAGCGATAATAAAAATCTACATTTGTTTAGAATGTTTACATGTCAGAGTTCCTTGGTTCTAAGCAACATGAACTAATTCTCGTTGAGAAAATGAATTATTGATATAGAATGGGTCACACATTCAATGAAAGACGGTGGCCCCAGAAAAGACAAAAATCAGGAGCCTTCAAGGATCACGGCGGCAGAACCTCTTCAGGATACCCCGCCTTAGAGATGGTAGCTCACATCTCTTTGAGACCATCTGATCCTACCCCCAAGGTTTAAATCTGTGGGAAGAGGCTATAATTGGCTCATAGGATTTACTCTTGGCAACATAACTGACAATTACAACAGCAATGGAATAACTGCCCAGAGCAAAACTGGGATCCCCTAACAGAAGGAGTGAGGACATGTTGGGTGGCAAACCATTAAATATCCACTCTACTATTGCTCCATTTTTGCAAGTGTTAAGTGGCATCCTGTGAGGGAAGAACTAGGGCCTCTGTATTACAGATACCACTGTGCCTTGAACACTAGTTCTTTTTTTTTTTTAATTTTATTTATTTCTGTATGTGTATCAATGTACTGTCTGCATGCAGGCTTGTGCACCCGTGTTGTGCAATGCCGCAGAGGTCAGAAGAGCGTGTTGGATTCCCCTGGAACTGGAGTTCTCCTTGAATTGGAGTTTCAGACGGTTCTTGGCCACCATGTGGGTGCTGGGGATCGAACCTGGGTCCTCTGTAAGAGCGGTCGGCGCTCTTAACCACTGGGCCATCTCTCCAGCCCAACACTAGTTCTTTAAGGTTACTGACAAATACATTGTCAATTTTGCAAGAGCAATGTATATACAATTTATTATCAATATCTTGCAAAAAACTGTGAACTTGGAAATCAGAGTGCTATGCCTATTTGACCACCACATGCAGAAGCAAAGCAAGAAGCCAGTGAGCCTAACGCAGCTGGCAAGCCTAGTTCCTGCAGTGTCGTCATCATCTACAGTTCAACCAGCATTTCAGGTCAGACCATGTTAGAAGTCAGCCTGACAAGGAAAGGCAGTTGTTAGCACTTAAGATCACAGCCCCAGAGCCAGCCCTTCATGAAACAACAGGGCCCCTTGCCCCCCCAATCCACTTCCATCCCAAGCTAGAGCATCTGGGTTTTCCTATTTTTCTTTCTTTTTTTGTTTTTGAGAGTTTCATACATGTGTATAATGAAATCTGATCAAATGTGATCATGTATACTCTCTGTTTTCACCTCCAACTCCCCCTGCTTCATGGTATTTATTGCTGTTGGGTTGGGATATTTTGGAGGGGTAATAGGGTTGTATAACAGGGTTGTTAATTCTGCCCATAATTCAACTCTGTGTTCCATTCTGAGAAGAATCCTGAACAGATAAACTGGACAGTCCTTTACAGAAGAAACTATATAAAGGGAAGAAATTCAAAAGATCCATGCAGTCAGATTCCAACCAGCCATCCCTGGGGCTCCTCTTGCTGATACAAAGGCTAAAAGGAATGAGAAAAACAGAAGTTAGAAAACTTTCAGAAGTTAGAGCAAGCAAGCAGGACTGCCAAGGAAGCCAAAAACACCCCAAGCAGGCAGCTAAGAAGTTGCGATGGCAGCTGCTCAGGCTCCCACAGCAACAGCACCTGAGCAGGAGTGTGGAGCTCTGAAGGGCTCTTGGCTCCCAAGTTGTCAGAAAATACTAAATTGGTAGATTGGCATCAATAAGAAATATTTTATTAAAAAATGGTAGATTGGACTTTTAAATAAAGAGATCTATTGATGGAAGAGGAGGGGGAAAAACAGGAGGTGGAGGGAAAGGGTAAAGCGAAGGGGAGGGGGAAGGGGAGGTACAAGAAACAGGAGCTGGAGGGAAGGCTTTGCAATTAAGAGCATTGACTGCTCTTGCAGAAGACCGGGTTTGGTTCCCAGCACCCAGATAGTGACTAACGACCATCTGTAACTCCAGTTCCAGGGAGTCCAGTGCCCTCTACTGGCCTCCAGGGGATTGCACACAAAGTTGCACTTAAATACATGGAGGCAAGGCATTCATACACATAAAATAAAATAAATAAAATTTAAAAGAGGCAGAGTTCAGGGTGGGGTGGAGACACTGATCATGTGTGGAGGAGCCTGTGCCTGCACACGTGTCTACACATATGCAAGGCCCTGGTCCACTCTGCACATTTCGAAATAGTCATTTTTTAAAAAATGAAGCCTGGCTCTGGGGCCACCAATGGCTTCATCTCCTGGCTCTGCTCCTTTAGAGCTACATGACTTGGGATGAAGCTGAGCCTCTCTCTAATTCAGAGACACACGCCCGGAAGACAGAGGTGATAATAACCCGGCACACAGGAAAGCTGTAAGGAGTAGGAGAGGAGAAGAGTGTGCTTTGTTTAGTACCTGACCTGTAGCAAACATTTGCGTTATCTGTTTTCTGGTGCTCCAACAAAATAATTGATACTGAGTATTTATGAATAAAAAAAGATTTATTTAGCTCACAGGTTTGGAGGCTGAAAATCCAAACAGCATGCCACTGTTTTGAAGAGCCATGTCACATTCCATGATGTCATCAAGCATTGATGACATCATGGTGGGAGCAGGTGCAAGAAGGAGAGACACCAGAGAGGTTTTGAAGTCAAGCTTGCTCTTTCATAACAATCTACTCTGGTGGAAGATCACTCAGTCTGAGAAACCAACATCATCAGTCCCTTCCCAAGGCACTTCCCCCAGTAACCTAACAAAACCTACTGGGCCCCACCTCCTAAAGGTCCCACCACCTTTCTACCACATTGGAGGTCAAGCAGTCAGGACACACTGGAGCCATGTTCAGACCACAGCAACACTTATAATTGCTTGATGCTATGAGTAGATCGTGCCTCAGAGTTCTTATTCATGAAAACAGTTTCTAGGAGATAATTCTGAACGGCCTTCACTCACTGATAGATAACCTTTGAATCGGCTTCAGGGTAAGCCCTTTGCCTGGTCAGATCCTGAAGTCCTCAGGAGTGGGATGTAGATTTGTGTGGCTACTCTTCTCCCTTTTGTTCCTTGCTCACTTCTTTGACCCATTCCATTCCCTTCTGCTGTGATTATGCAGCAGAACATGAAAATTCTCAAACCTGATCCCACCTGATAGTTATTAACAAACACAGCCTATTTATCTATGTAGGTTAAAGGTCACCTAAGACTCTGCTGACAAAGCCAACCCCTCTGCATCACTGGATTCATGACTTGGAGGTATAAGTGTCCTGAGGCCAAATACCAGTCACCACCTCCCTCCACCCACTCTCATCCCACATTCTTCCCCACATCTTCAGCCACCTGGGGTTGCCATAGTTACTGAATGAAAATACAGAGCACCCAGCTAAGTCTGAATTTCAGATAAACAATTATTAATTTTTATGTGTCGTTTACCTGGAATTCGGGGGATGGGGAGGTTAAATCAGGCACTGCTACATAACTTCCACAAATGCCAAGAGCCACAGACTTCCTAAACAGGGCGGGGCTGGGGACCAATTAACAGCAACTCTAACGAGCCCTATCTATGATCCAGGAGGCCATGAGGTTGGCTTTCATTGAAATTATATCTGCCAAGCCAAATACAAAGCACATTTCCTGGCAATTAATCCCACAGGATGCTTGGAAATTTGAGATCTATGTTCAAACACTGCATTCTCTTTAAGTTTAATCACTTCCATCCTGGTTTACAGATTACTATTGTCTGATATTTGGTCCTATTACCATTTGTATATTATTAGCACATATATAATATATGTGATTATATAACATAGTACCTGTGTAGAAGATGCATATTTCACATTTCCATTTTCTGCAATGAAACTCTGTTTATATTTACTTAAACCTTTTTGGCCAGTTCTTTGCCACTATTCATTCTTGTATCTTAGACTTACTTTTCTCCTCTAAAAATTTATCATTTTGGTGAAAGAACTTTCCTTTAGCAGAAGTCTGCTGAGACAATGTATGTATGTCTTAAAGTGTTTTTATTTCACCATCTTTCTTGGAAGATAGTTTGAGTGTACAATTCTATACTGATGGATCTTTTTCTCCAACTATCTCAACATTCCACTGTTTTCAGCTCTGATGCTCTGGTTGAGAAGTCTGCTGTCATGCTGTCTGTCTAACTGGCATTTCTATATACATAAATCTGTATTTTATCTCTGACAAGATAAAGAACTTTTCTTTATCTTCCAAGTTTCATTATTATAGACAAGATTTTCTTTTTCCAGCAAGGGTTAGGATTCATCTTGATTCTGACTCTTTGAATGTGCATTTTCCGTAAGTTCCAGGCAAGTTTCTAGCACCGATTGCTTATATATCATCCCATCTTTCTCTCTCTTCTCTCCCTCTGGACCTGTTGTCATTACTGACACATACACAGTCTGTGTTTTTTCTCTAAGTTTACAGATGCCAGTCTCTCTGCACGGTAATCTGGATAATGTCTTCACATATGTCTTCCAGTCAAGAAATTAAATGCAAATCAAAACAACTTTCAGGTATCATCTCACTCTGATAAGACTGCTAGGATCAGGAAAACAAATGATACCAAGTGCTGGTGAGGTTGTGGGGAAAGGGGAATACTCATCCACTGCTGGCAGGAATGTAAACTCATACAATCACTATGGAAAGCACTGTGGAGAACCCTCGGGAGACTCAAAATGAGCCTACCACCTGACCCAGTCATACCACTCCTGGGTATATAACCACAAGATTCATCCTACTGCAGAGATACATGCACAGCCATGTTTATTGCAGCTCTCTTCACAATAGCAAAGAGCTGGAACCAACCCAAGTGCCCCACAACCAACGAGTGGATAGAGAAAATGTGGTACATCTACACAATGGAGTTCTATGCAGCAGTAAAGAAAGATGACATCATAAACTTTGCAGGTAAATGGATGGAACTAGAAGATATTATGCTAAGTGAAGTAAAACAGTTCCAGAAAAACAAATGATAAATGGTATCCATCATTTGTGGATGCTAGTGCCAAGTACCTAGTTGTAAGTCAAACTGAGAAATGTTAATGTTATATTTCTTTTTATCTGAAAGCAACTGTGGTCTTATAATGTGAATCTCTTAACAAGCTCTAGAATTAACCTACCACTTATTTTCAGACTTTGTAATCTTCATATATGGCTGGAGGGTGGTATGCATATTTTAAAGTAATATAAAATTAAAAGGGAAAAATGTGAATCCTGAAATATGATCTGGAAATAACAGGGTTTTTTCAGATGACATAATTTTAGTATAGGTGTGACATATGTTAAGGCAATACAAATTGGAGGGAACAACAACAACAGGAGAACTCAGAGAAAGAACCAACTGAAACAGTAGAGTTCTCCCCAAAACAGCAATCTTCTGCTGTGAAAACCTTTAAAAAGACTCAGAAAAAGATACAAGACATGTATGGCAGAATGCATGAACTCAGGTGGGGTGGGGGGGCATGGAAAGGGAAATGAGTCTAAATTGGACTGAGAAATGATGTATAAAATGCACAAAACCAATAAAACTATTTAAAAAGTAATAAAATCTTTGTTATATATAAACAGAAAAAAAGAAATTAAAATTTAAGCAACGTCTTACCAATATTCAATCTTATATTCAATAATTTTATATTCAATAATCATGTTTCTTATTTCTAGAAATTATGTTTTTGATTTTTCAAACCTGCCTAATCTTTTTTAAAGCATCATATTTATTGTTTGCATTTTTATTTCTTTCTCTTTGCATAACCTAAATACTTTAAGTTTATTTTTTATATCCAACAATTTCAATGTCTAAGATCATTTAGGATGAAAATGATGATGTTAATCACTTCTGTAAATTCATGATAAGTGGTTTCTTTATGTGTTTTGTAATTCAGGGTTTTGATCGCTTGTTCAATTGTTTGTTATTGTTGTTGCTTGAGCAAACAAATAGTCAAGGTTTCCTTCAGCTGGCAAGAAAGCAAAAGTGAAAACAACAACACCCTACAGAGTGGAGGAAGTACCTAGCAAGCATCAGTGAGTTGTGTGTATGCAAGTAGGGAAATTCTCCACGGAGAATTAGATTGTCCAAAAAGAACTTTTCTCTTGCCTAGGTACCCCAGTGCTTCACAATCTGAAAACATGCCTTGCTGTCTGGTGGTTTTTCAAATGACAAAGGAGTCTATGATTATGAATTGCAATGGCAGGCCCTCCTCATATCCATAACACAGATGGAGATAAAATATTCCCAAGATATTTCAGTATCTCCCTTTTCCCTTTGCTGTGAATGAACTTTTTCTTGTCTCCCTTTTATCCAGCACAGCAGCCACTAGAGGATCAAGGTTTAACACAGAGGTTCCAGTTTCAACACTGTCCTTCCAGCAGCTGCTAACCGTGTGGGTTGCTGAGTCTCAATGGCCAGAAATGTTTTCAGCTCAGTGTGATCTCGTCACTGCTTACTGCACTAGTTATTATCTCCATTTTTTCCCCTCAAAGATTTCTGTAATTTTTGTTAACGATACATCTAAAATTTTGTATTCATCCAATATCTCTCAATATTTTATAGAGATATTCCAAAATGCCTGCTTTACAACCTCACTGGAAAACAGAACTCCAAACTGTGCTCTGTAGCCTACTTTCCAATGGTGCTGCACAGTAACACATTGTGAGGTGCTGACGTCAATAACACACAAAGTCTTGTTTTCAAGTAGGTATTTCTTGGACTTTTGATTGACCCTGCAACCTTTTACTCAAGCCTTTTACTATCCTTAAGAGCTGGTAATTCCTGGAATATCTTTAGGAAACACTGGTTTAAATAATAACAGTAAGTGAGAGTCTGGCAGGTAATTAAACAGAGGTCCTGTTTGACATACTTGGGCAATTGCCACGGAAAACTTTGCAAACCAATTGTCTTTGCCTTTCTGTAGCTTGTAGAGATTTCATTTTGTTTTAATCCTGTGTGGACCCCAGAAACATTCTGTGCATTCTCCTCTTCCCTCCCAGAGCACCAAGCTAATGTTATCTCTCTTTACACAAGGAAAAAGGAAACGTTTTCTTTTCCAGCCCTTGTTTTCATTCCCAAAAGTTTCCGTGATTCTATTCTGAATGATAAAACTTTCCAAACCCAGTGTCATGCAATCAATTCGGTAGAACAGTTGTATAAAATCTGTTCCTCCATTTTTGAATAAGGAAACTTATTATATTTATTTTTAGATCATAACACGTCTATTTCTCTGACAGCTCAGGAACAGGCAGCATTGAAACAGAACTTTAGAGAGATCTACTTCTGATTGAAAGACAGAAGTTAAGCTAGCTCTCCAAAAGTCAGAAAAGTTTAAATGAGCTGCTGAAACAGAACACAATCCTACATAGTGTTCAATTGCGTCATGATGAATTAACATGGCTATGCCATAAAATGCTTGTGCTCTAGATAAAGCACAGATGCTCTAAGTGCTTTTTGAGCAAGGGTGTTCCAAACTGTGGAGTTATATTATTACAGAAATTCATATTATTAGTATTTTTAAGACTGAGAAGAATAGAGCATTGCTATGGAATTTATAATAATGCAATGTTAAAGTTTACACAGGAAACAAATAAGAAAACCCAGATTTTACTAGTAAATGTCTTTATTCCTTGGCTAGTTATAGTAAAATATATATCTTAAGGTTGAATAGTGAAGAGGTCTCCTCCAGCTCTAAATTCTCCATTAAAATTTCCTTCCTTGGGGCTCGAGAGATAGCCTAGCGGTTAAGAGAACCGACTGCTCTTGCAGAGGACCTGGGTTCGATCCCCAGCACCCACATGGTGGCTAAGAAATGTCTGTAACTCCAATTCCAGGAGAACTCCAGTTCCAGGGGAATCCAAGACCCTCTTCTGACCTCCGTGGCATTGCACGACATGGGTGCACAAACCTACATGCAGACAGTACATTCATACACATACAGAAATAAATAAAATTTAAAAAAATTCCTTCCTATACTTAAGCTACAGACAGATTCACTAAATAATCTTTTTTGAAAAAATGATCTGCCACAAAGAGTAACCATGAAAATAATGGTTATCAGTGGAGGCATATTAAACCTCTCCTCTGTGTGAAGGATTCAGAGAAGCCATGTTCTCTTCTCGAAGTCTGAGAAATGAGATAATGTATGTGTGGAGAGCTGGACACGGAACATCTCCCTCATCACAGGTATTGGTGTGACACCCTCTGATGAAGTCACTGTGAACAACTGACTGAATACCCTATGCAAATGCAGACAAAAGTCAAACTCATGGTTGAAAAGCAAAACAAAATTTTCCAGAATATGATTCTTCAACCACTGAAAATAATAGCGAAAATATATTTAGTGCATCTTTGTTTCCTTGCACTTCATTGCATGGAACAGCAGAGTCATTTACCTGAAAGATGTCCTTTCTCCACAGGGAGAACCAGGGGCATAGGTTGGGGAACACAGGGAGCATTCTGCCTTTAGGACTGTGAGAGGACTGCCCTCACCACCCAGAGTCACACGTCTTTTAAAATGCACTTGACATCGTAATGCCACATACACAAAGAGCAAAAGTGAGGAAGCCTCACATTGAGACCTTGGAGGGTAAATGCCCAGTGGTCATGGGATAACCAGGAGGAACCCTGACGGTGTTTGCAGAATTGTGTCTTTGGGTGCTCCATGCAAGAACCAGGCAGTGAAGGTCTGCAGTCTCTTCTTAGGGGAGAAGAAATACATGTCAAGTATATAGCTCTAGGGTTTAGGCAGAGGATATTTGACCTTATGTGTAAAAGAAAAATGGAGTCTACAAATGATTTGTAAAATCACAGGAAGGATATTATGGCACATGAATAAAGGCAAAAACACTCTACCTCTGGTGTTCTGCATTCACAGTTTAGACCAGCTGCTGACCGAAAATAATGTGCATTTGGGGAAGTTCATGTATAGATATGTACAGACTTTTCTTTCCCTATGATAATTCCCTAAGCAATATCATGTTACAAATGTTTGCATAGCATTTACATTGTGTTTAATATTATAGTAATCTAGAGGTGATTTAAAATACGAAGGAGAGGGGCTGGAGAGATGGCCTAGTGGTTAAGAGTGCTGACTGCTCTTGCAGAGGACCCAGGTTCGATCCCCAGCACACACATGGCAGCTGAAAACCATCTTTAACTCCAGTTCCAGCGGACTCCGACGCCCTCTTCTGACCCCCGCGGCATTGCATGACACAGGTGCACAGACCTACATGCAGACAGTACATTCATCCACATAATAAAATAAATAAAAATTAAAAAAATACGAAGGAGATAGCTGGGCATGGTGATGCACACCTTTAATCCTAGCACTCGGGAGGCAGAGGCAGGTGGATCTTTGTGAGTTCGAGGCCATCTTGGTCTCCAGAGTGAGTTCCAGTACAGCTGGGACTACAGGGAGACCCTGTCTCAAAAAGGCCAAAAAATAAAATAAAATACAAAGGAGAATGTGTGTTAGTTATACACAAATACTACGCCATTTTATGTAAAGAACTTGGGCATCCACAGATTCTGGTATCCATGGCAGTCCTGGAACCAGTCCTCCTGCAGATGCCCAAGGGTAGCTGTGCCAACTATCACATGAAATGAGTCAGGGAACAGGCTTACATGAGCAGAAAGGAAGCTTCGGCTTCTCCTCCCACTCCCTGTTTCTTCTCCATCTATGAACAGAAGCCATGTTTCTGGACACACTGCATGTTCATAATCTAGAGGACAGGCTTTGCGCCATCTCTTTATAATACAAATATGAGAACAACTTTGCAGATAATGGTTAAATATTGCAGTGTAAGTGCCATGCAGTTTGGATGCACCGGCAGCCCTGTGGGGAGCTGTGGAAGAACACAGGCTCTTAGCCTGTGACAACCTTATGAGAAGTCAGGGTAGGACTGCCCAGCCCCAAGGGAAAACGGGTTAGCCAAGGCCTAGGCCTCTCACTACCAGTCTACCTGAGCTTTGAGGTCATTCAACAAGCAGCCTGGCTTGCTTCTGTTGGTTTGTTGTGGCCCTGGACATTGTCCATTGGGTTTGCTTTTATTGACATCATGAAAGGAAAAAATTTCATACACAGGGAGTTTTCATTGGTTGTCATAATCCTTCACAGTGGTCTTGTGATTGGCAGTGTTGGGTTTTAGCATGTGAGTGTGTATGTGTATATGAGTGCCTGCAGAGGCCAGAAAATGGTGTCAGACTCCCTGGAATTGGAGTTACAGGCAGTTATGAGGCACCTGATGTTGGTGCTGGGAACCAAACTTGGGTCCTCTCCAACAGCAGCAAGTGATCTTAACTGCTAAGAGATCTCTCTAGCCCCTAGCTGAGCAATCTCAATAATGATATTTTCCTTCTTTAAAACTTATTTTAACTGATTTTAAGGAGTCTTTTAATTTGGGGAAGTTTAATAAACTGAGCAGGAGCAAATATTACCTATAAAACACCTACTTCTTCTTCTCTCTCTCTCTCTCTCTCTCTCTCTCTCTCTCTCTCTCTCTCTCTCTCTCTCTCTCTGTGTTCAGAGGTTGACTTTGAGTATCTTCCTCATTGCTTTCCACTTCATTTTTTGATAAAGGATCTCTCACTGAACCTAGAGTTCATCAATTCAGCTAGACAGCCTTGCCAGCAAACCCAAAGAATCTTCTTCCTTTCTGAGCTTAGATTTTAGGCATGCACCACTGTCTATGCCTGGCTTTGATGAGAATTGAACCCAGTTCCTCATGTGCAGGCAGCAAGCATTTTACCAAATGACCCATATCCATACCCTCTGTAACTGCATATTTTTCCATACTAGAAGAGCCTGTTAATATTCCTGGGTTAACTGAACTTTAAAATACCTGCAGTATGATCTTGATAATACAATCATAAATGCGCATAAATACATGAGAAAAAGACTATAAGGAAATACATCAAAATTCCTGGAGCAATTATTTCTATATATCCTGTACTTCTACTATCATAGATTAAAAATAAAAAATGGGAAAATTGGTTCAGTGGTTAAGAGCATTGGCTATTCTTGCAGAAGACCCAGGTTCAAGTCCCAGCATTCACAAGACAGATAACAATAGTCCAAACCTCCAGTTCCAGAGGATCTGCCGCCCTCTATTGACCTCCATGAGCATCACACAACCTGGGTACATGTACATCCATATAGGAAATACACTCATGTACATAAAACAATAATGATAATTAAAATATATTTTGATAATAAATGATAAAACAAAAAAATGGGACAGCCATACTGAGGCCTCTTATTTCCAAGTCTACTTTAAGTGAGGCATATATTACCTAAAAATACTATAACACCCTTCAACTATTCCAAGTTCAGAGGAATAAAGAAAAGGCCATCACACATGACAACGGAAGACTGAATCCTTGTTTTGCCATTTTTCTATATTTTTGAGTGAGCTTTTCATATAATCACTAAAAGTGCTTCTTACAAAAATAAGGACATATAATTTATATATGTCCATAACAACTAAACGAAGAAGAAATGTGTAAGTAGAAACATGGCTGGAAGAGAGAGTCCCAGAATTTACTGATTTCTGTGTTTCTGTGTTCTGACTTCATATCTTCCAAATTTTCTGTAATTAGCAGCTCATATATTAATTTTTATATTAAAAAACACTCTATTTCTTAAATAAATGGAATCTGATTGACAGAAAGCAGTAGATGCCCCCTCCCCAGGAAAAGAAAATCAACAGCAGTTATTCATGAGAGACAGATTATTCAATGGCCTCAGAAGAGATGGTTTTTGCTGAGCTTGAAGCACAGGAAGGTGCAGCTAGGGGAAGAAGAAGGGGTGGGCATCCCCAGGTAGAGCTCTGGCTGGAGCCGAGATTTCACTCGGAGCCACAGGGAATGTGGAATGCATGAAGCGGGCTGCTCTGGCCTGGGGTGGGCAGTCATCTGCGGTGAAACACCTGGGGCTCTTCTGCAAGGAAGCACTGTCAGTCCATGTCAATGTGTGCCCAAAGCATCTTGGGTTTGCAACCGCCCTCAGGTAGCTGCTGCCTTCAGCCACTTGGCCCAGCTCCATTCAATAGGACTTCTGCCTTTTCTCCTTATGGCCTGTATCCTGCCTCCTACTCCTTCTCTTCAGGATTCCTGCTCTTTGTCCAAAGTCTCCTGACTTCCTGTTTCCACTCAGTTTCCCCCTGTAGACAGTTCCCAGTCTTTAGGAAACCATCCATGTTCTTCTTCCTCTCCACCTTCACCCAACAAAGATTTATTATTCTTCCTTAATGTTGTCGGCAGAAAATTACATCTCAAATTGAGAGGTGCCAGGGGAGAAACTTACTTTCAATGAATAAGTCTTACTTTCAATGAATCTTTACAAGTTAAAAGAGGTGCTTTTTAATCCTCTGCAACTAGTGTAATTGAGAAAAAGAAATAAGTTTCTTTGCCGTCCTTCAGTTTAATAAAACTACCGGTTCAGCTCCTGAGAACAAATAACTTTGGAAAAATTGTCAGTCCTTTTGGATCCCTGCAAATTCAAGACTGAGAGCAACGGAGCAGTGCTCACTCCCCCCTCAAGTCCGGGCAATGCCAGGAGGGTTGCTCCCAGCACATGATACTCTCCTCTGATGACATAGCTAGTTTCACAAAGTCTCAGGGTCTCAGACAGAATCCCGTGTTCCTTAAGCCAGGGCACATACTTTCCTGCTTACCCTCCCTCCCACCTGTTCAGTGTGCACTCCACCTGACCCCATGCCCACTGCAGGGAAGGAGGGGAGGAAGAGGAGACATGCGTGGGACAGCACTCTGTGAGCCAGAGAGGGTGCTGGTGACATGTGGAACAGATGCAGGGCTGGCTATTATTAGTGCCCTGGGTAACCGGGAGCACTGCTTACACAAGCATGAAATCAGCTGGTTGTGACCGGGGCAAGTTCCAGTGATGGCTGTCTCTGCCCTTCTCATTTGCTCCGACTCTCAGAAACCGGGAAACACTTCCGCCACTCCATTTTTCCATCTTCAGTCTATCTTCCACAGCTGGATAGATAACAGCAGCAACAACAACAATAATAACAACAACAAATGTTGGAGCTCATTATTCCAGAACACGTCTAAGACTTCATATGTAATTCAGTTTTTCTTAAAACCAGCCCCTGATGGAAGAGGAGGTATCACAGTTCTACAGCTGAGGATCCTGAAGCTCGAAGAATTTAGATCACTTACATAAGACCACCCAGCTGAGAGCCAGGGCTGGGATGGAACCTATATGCTATTCCTAGCTGCTCTGATACCCCACCCTTCATCACCTAAACTGTCACAGAGTCAAAGGAACTAGCGCTCCACGAGCCACAAAACAGAGTCCAAGCTCTGTGAAGCCTGGAGTGAGGTGCTTTTGCACTCTGACACCACCCTCCATATGCAACCTGCTCCTTGACCTCTGTGATCCACGAAATCCCCCTTCTGGCTGGATCGAGCCATTCAATACCCCTGAACTTGCATACACAATCAATCCCTGCAGGTGCCCACCTCTTCTCTCCTCCAGCAAAAGGGAGACCCGCCTTCCCCATCCAATCTCTTGTGGCTAGGACAAAGCTTCACATAAAAAAACACTTAATATATTCCACTCTCAGTTCTTATTCATTCACCTACTGTGTCCTCTCCTTGATTCTGACTACCCATGGCTTCCCATATTTAGAAAACCTTATTGGCCTCACCAGGCTGCTTAGCTATCCAGCTCTTCTTCCCGGAGTTAAGTTGGCACACTGCAACGGATTCCTTTCAAAGTATGTCTTTAAGATTCTCTGGACAAATAGACCAATAAAATCTGCCATTTTATTGAACCATCCCCATTCTTACAAAAACCTCTATTTACCTGTCAATAGCATCTGTCTAACTATTTTGGCCTATGGCCTGGTCCACTAATGTCTCAATGTAACCCAGATCTCCCATCTCTCCTACCTGTTTGTCCGGTGAGTCTCTGCCTAAAATAGGCATATGGGTCACCTGGGGACCTTGAGGAGGTCTGGGTGGGGCTTGGAGTTGTATGTTTCTAGCAGGGTTGCATGTGATGCTAATGTTGCTGGTCTGTAGACCAAACTTTAAGCAAACTTTCCATAAGGCTGACTTGGCATGGAGATGCAGGCTTGTTTCACTCTCTGCCAGACGGTATCCAACTATAGGGCTGACCCCAGGAAGTTATCTCTTGGGTCACCATGATATAGTATGCAGAACCTCTCATTTGAAAAAAAAGTCTCTATAATCCCATTTCCTATTCCTGCTTTTCGTTCTGCAGTGTCCCTCTCTTTTCTCTCCCACCCCTTCTCTATCTATGACTTCTCTTTCTGAGGTTTAGCTATCCACATGTGCTGTAGCCTGAAAATATGAAATGCCGCACTCCAGAAATGATCAGTTATAACTTGTACATCCTTCCACAGAGCATGATGAAGCCTCTGCCATCCCACTGGGGACACCACCACTCTGTCTACCATAGCCACAGTGTGCACCATCCTCCTGTCAGTCACTGAGAGGCCATCTTGGTCATCACATGGAATGCTTCCATAGCACTGTCACATCGTTTGTGTTTGAGTCATGCTAATTTTACCTGATAATGTCCTCAACATGCAAAAGTAGTGATGCTGGCAACTCAAATATGCCAAAACAGCTGTAAGTCCTTTCAGGTGGAAAGATGAGCTTTTATCAATGATGATGATGATGATGATGATGATGATGATGATGATGATGTGTGTATATGTGTGTATGTATGAGAAAATACTGCAGGGATAGGGTTTGTACTATTCAGTTTCAGGGATTCCCTAGGTCTTGGAACATGTCTCTCAGACAAGGAGGACTTCCATATTACCTCTGCCCCAACCATCTCTGACCAATAAGAACTTCAGTTGAGAACATTCACTTCAGTTTTTGTCTGTGGGGCTTCAAGTTACACAAACTCAGCATCTGTTTCATGCTCCCCAGAGATCTGTGATTAAAACAATGTCTACACAAAATCTTTCACCAATCCAAAGGCTGCTCACTGATGTGGGACGCATGTTGCAGTGAGAGGGTAACATGTGGGAAGAGAATCAAAGAAAAAGACTCCAAAGAACATTCTGTGCTTTATGTCTTATTTACAAGCTGCCTTGGTTATTTATTATGAACATCATTATTCTCCCCTATAATCACAAGAGAAAGGAAAATATTTTTGAAGTTGAGGGAGGTTAGTTGAGGGGCTCATGAACAGCAGGATCAGGACTGTCACACCAATGAAGACTGCAAGCAGAGTACTGTATGGAATGCTCCCACATTCTCAGCAAGGCTGCCCATGCCTGCCAGCCAGCAAGGCTACCTCGGCACCTTCTTCATCACCACCCAGCGCTGTGACTCTGAAACATTTTTGCTGAGCTTCTTTCTCATGGAATTTTTTGATAATCAAGATTTGAGTAACGTAGGTCCTCTGTGGTCCCCACCTCAAATAAACAGAGTCTTCTTAAATATTGAGGTGGTCACAGGCCTTCTAAAGATGTGAAAAGCAGAGTCTAGACTAAAAACTACCCATCTAAGCTGAGCATGAAAGAATAATCCTCAAGAAGTTGTCTAGAAATGAGAAGCCAAAATGGTCTGTTGCAAAGGACAGCCACCGTGAACAGAAGTCTGAATCCATATCCACACCTGTGTCACTTGGGTGTATATTTGGACACCTTGCTTCCCCTGTAACTAGTGGTATTTACTTTGTGGGCTTGCCCCAAAGATGAAATGGGGTTCAGTACCTGATGGTCCCTGATAAGATGTAGACTAGGCATGTATTATCAGAGCATAATTTTCTGTTCCAGTACACAGCAGAGGATACAAAAAGGTCTCACTCTTTCTCAGAACAAGACATAGCTGTGTGGCTGTGTTCAGGCAGGAGCAGCCTTATCTTCCTGGCTTTTCCAATGGCCACAACTAGTTGAGAACTTGTCATCTGCCTGACTGAAAAGGATCTATTGAGTGGCCTGCAGTAGAGCAACACACCTTCAGGTGGGCCTGTGCTTAGACTGGGCTTTGGAGCCTCAAGAAGCTGTAGGTCGAGGAGCTGGAGGATCTTATTACAAGCACACATAACCTTGGTGAAAAAAGGAACCTAAGGACAATTGTATTTCTATACTAAAGAGCTTTTTAAACCACTTTAAACTGGAATGCTAAGGTGTTCAAAGCCATAATAACTAGCTGTTTATCCCCTTCACCCTCTGCTTCTGTGAACATGTTCTGACCTCAGATAGTGGGTGGAGACGCAGGAAGGATGTTGTCTGTGGGTTAGTGCCCACCTGGAGACCAGACTAGAGTGCCTGGAACTCTGTCAAAAGAAAAGAAAGAGCATATAGCCTCCCTGTGAAGCTTAACTTGAAAACGGCACTATAAATCTTGGAATTACTAAGATTGTAGAATGTTTTAAATCATTTGACAGATCTTACTAGAAAGAGAAGTTGTGATGTGTAAATGAGAATAATTTATTTGAGACAGATCGAAGCCTTGTGGATGTGAAAATGGAACCAATCAGTTCATAGAAGAAAATATCTACATGTCTGTCTTAGTCAGTCTGGTACTGCTATAACAAACACAGACTGCCTAATTTATAAAAATCTGAAATTGAGTCGATATCAGCATGCTCAGCATCTAGTGAGAGCCCAGTCTTGCTTTCAAGTTACTTCTGGAGGGAAAGAAGTGAGGCTTTGAAGGAAAGGCATGAAGTCATGAGAGTGCACCCCTCATCAAGAGTCATCATGATTAGTGCTCTTACTAGAGACAGAAACAAAAATATTTGTTCCCTGTACATGTGAGAATACATCTGGAATACTGCCATCTATTCATCAGAAGCATCCTCATCAAACATAGAATCTTCCAGCACCTTAATCTTGAACTTCCCAACCTCAGAATTGTGAAGCAGAGGTGTGTATTGTCTAAACCACTCCTTCACTAATATTTATTATACTGGCCCAAATTCATTGTGACAGTGGGGATTTCTTTTTTTCTTTCTTTCTTTTTTTTTTTTTTTTAGTGAACCATGGTCTGCAGGGTGGATCTTCAAGCCTCAAACTTTAAGCCCGTTTAAGACTACCCTCACCTACTGAATGTTGTTGTTGCAGACTCCAGCTGGCCTTTGCACACACTTCTCTCCTTGTTACACATTTCTTTCTTTTCCGTAAGTTTAGATTTCTGGGTCTAGATCCATTGATCTGGTTCTGCCAAACTTCCTCCATTCCCCAACTTTGGGGGTATAAACAGATAGACAGTCTGACTAATGGAGTTATTCCTTGTGACTACAAAATCCATGACTAGGCAATAATTTCTCTTGCTGGTTTGGCTTTGGGTCAAAAACTCTAGATCGCTGTAGACTAAGCTGTGGCTTTTAACTATAATTACTCTATCTTGAACATGAATGCTCATGATTATCATTTTATTTAGTGAATTATCCTTGGGTTTTTTTTTTTACTCATTGTTTGTTTATTCTGTTGTGTTCTGGGTGTTGATTCCTCCTCCCATTCTGACACCCTCTCTGCCAAGACCTTTACAACCTACCAGTGCTCACAATAATGTGAATTCCTCATTCAGCTAATGGTATCATCTATCGGGACAATTTGGGGATACTAGATCACAACTTCCTTTCCCAGCCTGTGAATGTATTCTATGCTTGCAGTTAGAGATACAGTTGTAGAAAGTGATATTTCAAATCCACACTAAACTATTTTCTTACCTTCAGTTCATAATTCACTAACATTATTTTCTTGAGTGGCATTTGATGCTTGGGTTGCTCAGAACTTCCAATTAGTTGTGGGAAGAACAGATCACTTCTAAGAATTCTATCAATATTTTTTTTTTTTGGAGTTTTAAAGGAAGGTTTAATTTAATTACAATGCGGGCCGACACTCAACTTGGGAAGAGTGTAGTCATGAGGTGTGGGTTACAGGGCAATTTATAAGTACAGTAGCCAACTAGAGTTTAGCATTACAATTAAAGTTACCAATAAAGTACACCAGCCAAGTAGAGTTTACCATCATAGTTAAAGTTAACCAATCAAGGGGAGATGCGTGAAACAAGCAAACCAATCATTCTTAGAATGACTAAGGAAAATGACTTAATGGTATCTGAGAATACTGTCCCTGGGTTTTTATAATCCTCAATCTCATTTCCCCCTCTCATTGTGAGGTCTTCAAATCCTTGAAAAAAGTTCATAAGAGTTGATAGCGGTTGGTGTTTTCAAGATGGAATGATCTTTTTAGGACCAGGTCAGAAAGAGTTAATCAGCAGGAAGGAGTTAACTATAAAATTGAGTTAGCTAAAGCAAGCCTGATTCCCATGACTACCACAACTGCAGGAGTACATTTCCTGCTACTCTGCTCCAGAGTTCCTAGTTCCCAGAGATACCTGAGGTCAGGATGAACTTTCCCAGCCCTGAAGGAGTGCATCCACTCCCCAAGGGGCCTCGTGCTGGAAACACAACCAATCAGCTTAAAGGTCACCACTGCTTGCATCTTGTTTCTATAGCCTCCCAATCGTGTTTCACCAACAGTCACCAATGCTCCCCTGGTTTGTAGTTTTTGCAGTTTTTGTTTTAAAATCTCTCTGTAACAGACAGTCAGGGTTGTACCCTTCTCTGCATGAAGTGGGTTGCATCCTGGTATATCAACAATTTGCCCTCCCCTCCCCCATGCACTAGTTTTCTCAGTTGGGTTCTGGTGCACTAGCAAATTTGTTTCAAAGATTGAATTCTGGGCTTGAGAATTTTTCTGTGCATTTTTCAAACCTAAAGATCTCCACTAGGGAGGGGGTTACTTGCAGCCACAAGCACTTCTCACAGACATGCCTCTTATGTGGACGGAAAGAACTAAAGCATACTAAGAAGCTTCCGCACGCAAGGGCTGTGCCGTTCCCTAGATGACATCCATCAGATCCTCAGTTCACTCTATGAAGGAGTGCTTAGCATCCCACTTTACAAGACAACACTGAGTTCAAGCAAACTATGGAAAAGGAAGGCCTGGGATGAAGCCAAGGCCTGCTGGACACCAGTGTCCAAATGTAGATGCTTAGCAAACTTTCAGGTAGTCCAAGTAGAAGTGTGTGCTATTTGGGCAAATCTGAAAACAAGCATGTAGTTATTAGCTTTGTTTTAGTTTTTTATTGTTTTGGAAATGATAAACATTGTAAAAATTAAAAGAATTATAGATAGTGACTAGGGAATGGCTCTAATGATGGAAGAAGAGTTTACCTGCTCCATATTGCTGAGTCATGAATCACCCCTTGGTCCAGCATTGAATCCTAAGCAGTAAGAATGAGGCAGTCTGGCAGAGATCTGAGAGCAGAGCTCCACACAGCACGAGCAGCCTGTGAATGGTTAGGAGATGTGAACAAACCTTATGTGTGGCTCTGAGCTGGGCACAGTGAAGCCGGAGGTGATGTTGGGAAGCCAGGAAGGTGAGACTATATAAGTACAGACACGTCCCACTTTTTGATATTGCAACATGATACTGTCATCTACAAAGTTCATGGTCAATCACTGCATGACTCCATTCCAAAGAAATCACATAATAATCTTGGAATGCTTTAAGTAAACATTTGTGTTGAGTGACATTCATAGTGATCCTCTAGCAAATTTTAAGGCCACAGGTTGGACATGCCTGGTAAGTCTTCTAAGCTTTAAGGAAGGGTTTAGAAGGTACTGGAATATGTAGGGGTGACCCCACCTCACTGACTTTTTATAAAGATCACTTTGTAGCTATGTGGAGAACAGATTGTACAGAGGCCAAGAGTAGAGGCAAGGAGTGTGGCCGGAGGCTGGGCAGGAATCCAGATAAGGGTATGAATAGTGAAGGGGAAGGTGGCAGACTGAGTAAAAGCTGAAGGTCAAACCAACAGGGCATGATCTGGACTCACTTTGAAGATTAAAAGAAAGAAGAGACAAAGATAATTTGTGTGCATTTGAGGGAGCTGGAAGAATAATAACACTCAGAAAGAACAAAGTTGGGCTTTTAGTCTCCATGCTTATTTACACAGGATGGTAAAGCCAAGGCCATGATTTCAGAGGATCCTAAAACACAGTGGGGAAGGAATCCCACGGACTAGGCTACAGAGGCATAGGGAGGATCTTGGGAGGAGGGCACTGTGGCAGGGCAGGGCAGGACTTAGGAACTAAGCGCCCCCTGGAACATATGAAGTTTTAGAGGCCTATAAGCCACATGGATGGACAAGCCAAGTGAGCAGTTCAATAATAAAACAGCATGGGTTCTTCATTAGTGCCTTGACATGGTCCACCATGTGAAATAAATAGGTGCAACTACTGTCCTCCACCCTGAAGTCCAGGCACAGAAAAGGAGAGCTAGCCAAAGGTGAAGTCGCTTACCCAAGAACCTGGGTGGCAGCAGGATATCTAATTAGGGCTTGAAATCCCAAGACCCCTGTTTTTTCTGAGGTCCACCTAGCTAGAGGCTCTGGGGGGAGAGCTTGTAGGTCCCTTCTGAGGCTACTGAACAAACCAAAGTAGAAATAAGGCCTGCTCTGCCTGGGCGGGGGTTGGCTTCCTTCAGTCTGGCCAAGCTGCTTAAGGGCCTTGTTCCTTGGAGAACCCTAACCCCTTCCTAAAGACAGAAAGAAAAAAAAAAGATTGGTTTTCTTCTTTTTAAATTGACTAATGAAATTTTTAGCTTATGTTTATTATATCTGAAAAGCTTTCAACTTTATAGCAGATGGATTCTTTCCCACTTCAGGTCTTAAAAAGTTGACATTAACTGACCATAAAGAAAAATATTTTCAGATGCTTTTCTGAAGAGAGAGAGGAACTATACTGTTTCTAGGCTAAAGAAAAGACAGCTGCCAATAGAGGCATTAAAGCTCCTGGTGGGGTTATTTAACCTGTAATGATTTCTTTAAAAGCTCTGTGAGGTGGACAAGAGTGAATCTGCCATTAATCACTCTGAAAACGAACCATGATTCTGCCTTCCTCTGAGGGCCACTGAGCAGCAATAGTAGAAAATAAAGACCAGAGCCTGCAGAGGTCTTCAGAGGTGGGAGGACAGTGGTACCCAGAAAGAAGAGAAAGGTCAGACTGTCTCTCTATTTACACAGGAGGGTGCAAGTAAAGTTCTTGTGACTCTGCGAGTCCATAACTGCATGCTAGAACACAGTTTTTACCTGGACCTTGTGGATATCCTGGGACGGGTGGTAGACTGAAGTGAGTAGACCTGGAAGCTCAGGAAGGAACACTTTATTATCCAAATTCTGAAGGAACACAGTGTATATCTCCATCCCGTCTTTTTCTGTGCCCCCCCCCCAGATGATTTCAATGAGAGAAAAAAAAAACTGGCTTCTTCAACAGAATCCACTGTGTCGATGCTCTCAGCTTGAACACTGCTGTTTTTCTTCCTTGATTTTGTCTCCTAAGTTACATAAAGCCTATCCAAGAGCACCTTTACACTTTGAAGTTTAAATTTGGTACAATTTTATGGACCACTTCAATCATTTTTACATTGTCATTTTTGTTGGAATCCCCCCAACTGCTGCCAACTTGGGATCCTAAACACTTGAGATCTTTCTGAAGATCTTTCTCTTCCCCTGTTTTATGACCCTAAGACAGAGAAAGGGGTCCTGACTGGGCTGAGGTGACAGACCTCATCTCTCCGCAAAGAGCTCCAACCTGGAACAGCTAAACAGCTCTGGCCCTTCTTCCCTGCCCTTGTCAGCTGAACCAGGCAAAGCTCTTCCCTGGAGGGTGGCTGACTAGGAAGCGGAGAAGATCCTGTGTTCACTGATATCTAATCACCCCGAAGTACCAAAGCTTACATGGTTTTCGAGTCATTATTTGTAAACGTGTCCTTTCCCAGGTAATTCAGATGGCTGCTAAGCTGTTCTAGCCCTCAGTGAGTGTTTCTGCTTTTACAAAGGGGGAAGTAGGGTATTCGGGGGTCAGCTTATTAGCTGTTGTTTCCTTGCTTGTTTAGGCTTTTCTCTTTATTTTAAAATAAAACAATGCTACAACTACCCAGAAATGAATGAATTCATTCAATGACTGCTTTGCCCTCTGTGTGCAGAGAATTGGGTTTCTGTCTGCATAGGATAAAACTTATTTTATTTCCCCTCTCTTAGATTTTATAAGTTTAATACTTTTCGGACACGTAGCCAGAATATTCTACCTATTAAGAAATGAGACCAATCATCATGGCGTCAATTTAAACTTTTAAAAAGAGATTTAAGGGGCTGCAGAGACGGCTCAGCAGTTAGGAGCACTGGCTGCTCTAGTAGAGGACTAGAGTTTGATTCCCAGCACTCATATTGTGGCTAACAGCCATCTGTAACTCCAGTTCCAGGGGATCCAGTGCCATTTTCTGACCTCCTCAGGCATTGCATGATACACACATGCAGGCAATACACTCATTCACACAAAATATTTTCAAAAGAGAATTAAGACCATTTATCATTCTATAATTTTAGAATTTTAAGGAAGGCAAAAGACCATGTCTGTCCGACTCCATGTAACAGAGTCGCATGTAAGGTTTAATATCAGTACCTATAGTTGTGGTTTTTGTTAATCTGCAACCCCTCCTGGAACCTTACCTTACACTTCTAGGACATAATGACAGTAAAGCTGTGGCCTGGAACGTCACAGCCAAACAGTGGAAGGACACAGGGATGTGTGAGGTGCATGCAGATGCAACATGGGGTTTGTTTGAGGGAGGTGATTGAATTAGTGCTATCTCTCCAGCCCTTAATTTCATTTTTTAAATAATCAAGAAAGTCACCCACAAAGATTGAACTAGGCTATCTCTCCAGCCCTTAATTTCATTTTTTAAATAATCAAGAAAGTCACCCACAAATGCTCCAGCACTGAGACATGGGCCTTGTGGAGGGTATGGTGGAGAGGGACTGAAAATGTCAAGTCTGGTCACATGTACATAAGATCTTCATCTTATGCCTGCCCATATTCCTGACCTCGCCAGGTATGGGAATCTGGATGTTTCTCTGGAAGAACAAAACACATAGGTAGAGGGAAAAGTCTTCAAGTGCTAACACTAGGCAGTAAAGGACTATATCCTTCCTGACCTCAGCAGAGCAGCTTCCTATCAAGGCTGGGCCATGAACACAGAGGTGCTAATCAGAGCACAAGCTTCATCAGTAGGACTGGGCAACAAAAGGCCACACATTGTTATGATTTGAACCTGAAGTATCCTCTACCATAGTATTGCTCCTCTATTAACTTATCCAAATTACATTAGTGCCACTCTCTGTTGGGATCAGAGTGAAATATTAAGTGAAATACACCAATAGGTACCTCTGTGTTAAGCCACCATTATTAAGAAGTTAATGTACCGGGCTGGAGAGATGGCCTAGCGGTTAAGAGCCCCGACTGCTCTTGCAGAGGACCCGGGTTCGATCCCCAGCACCCACATGGCAGCTGAGAACCGTCTGAAACTCCAATTCCAGGAGAACTCCAGCTCCAGGGGAATCCGAGACCCACTTCTGACCTCCGCGGCATTGTACGACACAGGTGCACAGACCTGCATGCAGACAGTACATTCATACACATACAGAAATAAATAAAATTAATTTAAAAAAATTAAAGAAAAAAAGATGTTAATGTACCTATAACCCTAGAGATTCTGGAAATCCAGTCTATGATGTCATGGTTTATCCATATCAATGTCAATGTCTATTAAAGAAAAACTTTAACTTAGAAATGTACAGCACACAGAAACACACACACAGAGAGAGAGAGAGAGAGAGAGAGAGCGAGAACAGATGGCATTTCTGTCTAATTTCACTGATTCAAGGCTTTAGAACAAAAGATACACTGGAATGATTTAATGAACACCAGACTGCTAAATTTCTGTGTCCTTAGAAACCCAGTTTAACTGTTGATTTTTTTAAAAAAGCCCAAATGCATTAATGAAATAAATATGGAGAGAAAGAATCTGTCAGATTGTCAGACTAAGTGAGGGAAGGAGACAGCTAACATAACATCTCTCCTGAGACAGTCATTATTTGGAAACTCACCATGCAAGTTTGTCACCAGGAACCAAGCTTACTCAAAGGAGTATTTTTCTTGGCTAACAAAGACAAGACCACGTGTGGCCTGTGTTATTTCACATGTGCAGAAGTGCCCAGGTGCTCCTTTGTTCTGGCTATCTCTGGAAGAACAGCTGATTGAAGAGTCCCAGAAAGCTCTTCTCTCCTTTCGAACAGCAACTGAAAACACATTGGTCCTTGTAAGAGAGCAAGTTCCTTGCTTCCGCTGGCTATGTAGGTTTTGTGCTGACCTCAGTCACGAGTGGAAGGGAGAGTTCATTCTGCTAAAACTGAGCCTTGTATGGTCTTTCTGTCTTTGTCGGCTTGTGACTTGACCTCTAGTGCTGTTATCTGAGTTGACAGGGTCAAAGTTCAGGCCTTGTCAGCCCTAACAAGCTAGCCCCAGCCACTTGTCCTAAATAAGCCAGTTAAATCGACATTACTGAAATGCGGAGAAAGGAGATTTATTCCATATGGACACATTGGGAAGAACAAAGCCAGCCAGCTCTGGGATTCTGACATACAGTTTAAGTTTAAATAGAGAGTAAGTTTAAATAGAGGCCCAGTGTGACGGCTCGTCAGGTAGAGCCTTTTGCAAGCAAGACTGAGGATCTAGGTTCATCCTCCCGGACCAACTTGGTGGAGAGAACTGACTCCTGCAGGTTGTCCTATGACTTCAATCCACATGCATGCTATGGCACATGTGTACACACAAAATAAATGCATTTTTTAAACACAGAAGGTAAGAGATTCTGCAAGGAAGCAGTCCTGGTCAAGGTGTGGCCCCGCCCTCACTCACTCCTCATTGTCTGGGCTCTAGTCTGTCCTGCAAAGTGGACTAACAAGTTGTCAGAAATCTCTCCAGGAGACAATTTCCTCCTAGGCTTGCATCAGGGTCAGGCAAGCTTCAGGCTCTTCCCCAGCAGAAGTTTAACATGGAGGTAGGAAATACCTAGTGTTAATTCTCATTATTATTATGCTAAGACACCCCACTCTTCTTTCCTTTGCAAGACAGTGCACAATTGTTTATTGTCCTAAAGGAATTTTAGAACTATTTTCCACATATCTCTATCTACATTATAATCTATGTCTTAGCTGTGTAGAGATGCACTGGGAATCCCATACTAAAATTCCCATGCAGTTTTTCTGAAGGATCATATGGTAGTTCATTCTCTAGCCAAATGTTTCTGTCATTCCTTTTCCTTCCTTCCTTACTATTCTCCCTAAATAGCTGAGGATAAATACATTGAGCTGATGAGGCACGCTATTTTGGCCATCTCTTTTCAGACTCTCCTGATGCAGTCACTTCTCACTTCCTATGGAACACTGATGGCCAATGCCACCCGTAAGCAGTTTCACAGAGCACAGTCTCTTCCAACCACCTTCTATAGCCTCTGGTTGACATAAACCAGTGCTGTGACAGGTAAATAAGTGGCTAATCTTGGATTTGTACTTGCCACTTGTAAGACACATAAAGGGGGGGGGGCAAAGGTTCTCATTTGAAGACCAAGGTCTTTAACCATCTCATGCCACCCTTATCATCGTAGGCTTCTCAGGACGGTCAACTGTTGGTGGTTCCTCGGTATGTCTGTTTAGAGAGTATGAGCACAGGTAGTCCTCAATGGCAGAATGATCTAGAGTGTGCTGTTTAACCTTGGGCTACTGTTTTGTCTTAATATTTGGAAGATGTGCCACTGCTGTTCACAAGTCTGCCCTGGTATAAAGAGACAAGTTACAAAGTAGGGATCTGACTCCTGATTGCAGAATCCAGTCTATGGCCTGTCACTTTCCCAAAGGGTAGCATGATTTCACCCCATGTGGGTGTAGCTGGAGCCCTGTCTGACCAAGCAAGAAGGAAAGCATCTGCATCAGCTGCCTTGTGTCTCTAAGATGGTGCAGAATTCCTCCTGGACATGTAGGAGAAGGCAAGACTGTTTTGTTAACTTACTAACTCGAAGCTTTCATGGTGACTTGTTACATAATTCCTGATGAGCTAGTACTAGTGGTTCCAGGTCCTGACAGCATTACAGCCTCTGAGGATAACAATGAGTAAACAGACTTCTACATCTAAGGCTCAGAGAACATAGCAGGAAGATGGGGCCAGAAAGAACACGAATCCGTCTCTCAACTCTTACCAGTGAAGCTTTTTCATGTAACAAAGAGAGGATGATTAACCCAGAAAGCCACAACTAGCCAAAATACAGAGAATAAGAGACTTATTGGAGTGTGCTTGTCCCCAAATAGGACAGTTTTATCAAATCTCTGCCTCCCAAGGCTCATGGACCATTGTGGAAGGGGGGGTGGGACGATTGTAAAGGTCAGAGATAGTTGATAACCACAAGGAAACAGAGTTTTCTAGACAGCTGAGGAGTTACCCATATGTACTTAGAGCAATGGTGACAACATCCACAAGACCATGCAAGTGCAAACCAGATAAAAGCCCAGCATGGAAGTGGAGAGATGGGTAAGAAGCCCCAACCTTAGCTGAGGAATACTGACCACAAATAACTACTGGAAAAGGGAGGCTCAACTTCCTTTAAGGATGTGACGGTTGATAGGTTAACCTGGCTCCAGTGGATGGACGCACACCAAAGGACATTTGGGGACACACTGGATCCGACAGGCCTTAATATATACATAAATTACATATACATAAACATATATATGACATAAATATATATGTGCTATAAGACGGGTGCAGAGAGGGGAGGGAGTCTAATGACAATCAAAATATATTGTATGAAATTTGCAAAAATTCAATAAAAATATTAGTCAACAGTCACCATACCTTGCTCTAAGCACTGGAGCAATGAGGAGGACATTGAAGGTATGATTCATCATGAGCACGCAGAATGCTTCCTCAAAGGAGGGAACATGAAAAGAGGAAGATGTTCTCTGTAGGAATGAGGCCTTGTCTGGCTGGAGCAGGACTCGCACGCCACCTTCCCTACAACTCCTTTGAGGAGCTGGGATGGGTGACGATCCTGTTCACTGAATGAGGCCCCATATCCTAAGGACTCTTTTTTGATGTACAGAGGGCAGATGCCATACCTCCTAACACACCTTGGGAGGGGTTTTTTTTTGGGGGGTGTTCTTTTTGAGACAGGGTCTCCCTGGAGTTCTACCGCTTTGGTAGGAGCCACATTGGCTCATGCTTCCCAAAGTATCCCCTAAAGAAAAACTAATAACACTATGTGACAGCAGTGTCTTTTTTTTTAATAAAAGGAAAAGGGGGAGATGTGTGGATTCCTAACTTCCGTTAGGAAGTCAGCTGGCAACCCCCAGCCCTCAAGCAGGAGTCCTGCTGATTTCCTACTTGCTTTTGAAACCTGCCCGGCGCCACTGTCTTTGATGCTTTGAGCAAAACATTGTCACATTCCTGAAGTGATCTGGAGAATATGGTGTAAAGTCCTGTGTGCCCCAACCCCCAGTCACACCTCACAAGGTCCAGTATAATGTACCCTGGGTTGTGAAAATAAAGCTCCTGCTCCTCTGTGAATTCCTCTTGGCCTGGTTCTTGAGTCTGTCCTTTCCTTGTCCTTTCCTTTCTTTCCTTGGGCTTTTACTACCTCTCCCCTCCCGCTCCCTTCCGGGCTAAGACCTGGGTCGCTGGCCAAAGGGAGGAAACACATCAAAAGGCTGCAGTTCTCCAGGAAATAAGGAACACAAAGGTGTTCCAAGACAAGGAATGGTCTGAGTAAAAGGATCAGAAGAGCGTAGGGTGAATCCAGGGTCTCAGCTTGAACACAGTGTAGTCTGGGAGAACATGGACAGAAAATAAAGTGGGGGCTAGCCTCAGAGGTCCTACATTATTGACAATGTTAAATTACCTGGGCTTTGTCAGCAGAGAATGACTAAGGCTTATGAGCAGACAAGTTAGATGATTAAAATTTCACTTGAGAAAGATCACTGTGGTCACAGGGGAGAGAAGGAATATGGGTCTTGGAGTCCTGGAGCCCTGTAAACCCAGGTTAAGATGACGATAAGAAACCACACATGAACTCCAACAGCAGCTGCAGAAGACAGCAATAAACAGAAGGTGTGTGGGAAGCAGAATGAGAGAAGCTTTGTCACAGATCAGATGATGGTGGTAGAAATGAAGGAGGTGATAGGACAGTCCAAGTTTGAGGCTTGAGAGATCAATGAGTATTAGTTGTCATAAGCAGAAACAAGTAATGTAGACGAAAGATGGAATTATCTTAAAAGAGTTTCCACTGTGATAGGCTAGCTCCTACCAAGATGGAGGACCAGTGGATGTCACTGAGCAACCAGACACCTACCCAGAAACACATCTAGCAGTAGGCCCTGAGTTGGGTACTGAGGGAGCAGTCTTGTGGCATAGTTCCACAGTCCATGGGATTCATTTCCATACACAGCTCTTCTCTGAGGCCCCACTGACTTATGTAAACCCATTAACTTCTGAGCTTCATTTTCATGATAAGATAGTTGAGCCCTAAGCTTACTCATATGACTATGTAACACAGAGAACCTCACAAACTGTAAATCTTTACAACCCCAATGGCTATTTCAACAAAGAATCTGTGAGTAGGGTCTCCTTGTGAATGATGGACCATAAGGGCAACAGAAATGCTAAGAAAAACCAGGTGAAAAAAGCTTTTCTTCCTAGGAGGCGACAAGCCTGGAGAGAAGCCTCAGAGAGCCCACCAGTCCAGGCCTCGTTCTCCACTGCACCGACAGTCCCTTCCATCCACAGGGTCAAAGCTGGCCAGGGAAATACTATGAGATAGCACAAGCAAGGTGCTATCATTTTAAATAATGATTATTAACTAGGTGGGTGTTTTGACTGAGTGCAGACTAATTAAAAAATATAGGATGGTAAAATAAGTAACAGTCTTGACATTTCTGTGGGCCTTAGTGTAAAAGGAATTACATTCATTTTCATGAATTTCACAGAATACCTCTCACGGCCTTTTGATAATGACTCCAGGACTGAATAATCAGAATACTTGTGTTAGGTCCAGGCTTCCCAGAATCCTAAGGGGCACATGGGTGCCCACTTCCTCCAGAAGCTGCCAATCCTCTGACTCCTTCCCACTTACCTGAGGCCCCGCCCCATGGGTATAAAGGGTATACCCCAGCTGCCATAACTCTCTCTCTCTCTCTCTCTCTCTCTCTCTCTCTCTCTCTCTCTCTGTCCCCCCTCTCTGTCCCCTGCCATGCTGTCCGGTCCCACCACCTGTCTGCAGGTGGCTCACACTGGCAGTCCCACATGGAAGTAAAGCATGTTCCTAGAGTGACCCAAGCTTCATGTGCCTTTTATTGGGTTTTCACGCTTTTTTATAACCTAATAACTTGTTTTTCAGATAAAAAAAAAAAAGCTAAGATTTTTATCTCTGTTTAATTACAATTGTGGTAGAACATCCACAACACAAAATTCACACTTTAAGCCATGTTAAAGTGTATGAATCAGTGAATGGCATGAAGTTCACACGTGGAAATTCACAACCACCACCACCATCTGCTTCTAGAATGTCTTCATTCCTCAACTGCCCCCTGGAAGCTCTCAGGCCCACTGTCCTTTCCCACAACTCCAGGAGCCACGTCTGTTCACCATCTCTGTACATTTCCCGATGTACAGAGTAGTATATAATAGCATAGCATATTATTATAGTTATTTTCTTTCTGTTATTGGTTGAAACGTTGTAAGCATATAAAATAGGATGAAAGCATTAAATTTGTGGGCCATGGTATGATCTGTAGCTCCAGACCCTCATCATGGATCTTAAAATGTGTCCCCCATAGTTAAAGACTGCTGTAGACATTTTTTTGTTTGTTCTGCTGTATTCAATTCCTTTTATATGACTAGGAATAGAATGTCTGGGTCATAAGATTACTCCAATTTTAAACTTGCAGGGCATGGCTAAACTGTCAGGGCATCAGTACCATTTTACATTCTTAGTAGCAAAGAGCTATTATTTTCCAGTTCTCCACTGCAGCCATCTTAGAGAGTGTGAGGTGGCAGCCCACTGGAGTTCCAGGGCTTCATCTTCATTTTAAATGCTAATGGCTTATAAAGCTAAAAGCATCTATCTACAAAAAGAGCATGACGTGAATATCCAAAGCAGCTTAATTTTTAATATTCCCAAACTGGAAACAACCCAAATGACAACTAACAGGAACCAACTTAGCCACACAGTAGAACACTAATTAGCAATAAAAAGGATGAAGCTGGATAGAACACATATATAAAACTCACATCATCGGGGGCTGGAGAGATGGCCTAGCGGTTAAGAGTGCCGACCGCTCTTACAGAGGACCTGGGTTCGATCCCCAGCACCCACATGGCGGCCAAGAACTGTCTGAAACTCCAATTCCAGGAGAACTCCAGTTCCAGGGGAATCCGACACCCTCTTCTGACCTCCGCGGCATTGCACGACACGGGTGCACAAACCTGCATGCAGACAGTACATTCAAACACATACAGAAATAAATAAAATTAAATTTAAAAAAATTAAAAAAAAAACTCACATCATCATGTATGGGTCAAGCATACAAGTTCTACAAAAGACAAAACTAACTTACAGAACCAGGTCCACGATTTCTTGGGCTAGAGGTAGTGACCTGTGACAAAGGAGTACACGGGAATTTTCTTAGGTGATGGAAACAGTTTATATCTTTACAAAGGTGGTGGATACCTCAGAGTATTCATTTGTCAGTATTCATTAAACTATGCACGTAAAATGAGTGTATTTTGTTTCTAAAAAATTTCTTAAAGTTCACATTAAAAGTTAAAACTTTTAGAGTCTCTCAAATACATCCAAGGTCCTGCCCCAACTTGTCCTTTTCTTCAATAATATAGCAAATGTGCATTGGGTGCATACTACACGCTATGAGATAATGTGCTGTGAGATAACAATGCAGTGATGACAGGTGATATGCTCAGGTCTAAAGGGCAGGTGATAATCAAATTGGGAAGCAGATAACATCACCATCACAGCTGTAATACATGTTATGAAGGAAAAGTCCTTTAAAGGTTGTGGGGTATGTTGACCTAGCTTACATCCAGGTCAGTGATGACTGAATTTAGCTGAGATCTGAAAAACAAAGAAGAGGTCATCCTTAGGGTGTTCTCCACAAAGATGGAAGAGCACGTTCAAATGCCTGTGACAAGTAGGAATGCTGTCTGTTCCAGGCTCTGAAACCAGACCAGCATGGCTGGAGTGCAGAGATCAACGGGGAAGCTAAGGAAGACTGGCTGGAGAGAGGGTCAGAGAAAACCTTCTCACAAAGTTCAGGATCTCAGTCATTACCCTAAGATCAAGAGAATTCCCTGAACTAAGGACAGTAAAAGTCTATAAACTCAGCTTGGGCTTCAAGGTACTCTCTCTGGTTACACTGTAAAGAATGATTTAGAAGACAGAAACAGCAAGCTGCAGGGGACCACCTGCTGTGGGTGGTTGTGGAGTGCCCTGGGGTTCATGTGCTTCAGGCTTGTTTCTCAATGTGGTGATGAGACCCTCAAGAGGTTGGGCCTGGAGTTGGTTGGGTGATTGGGCTGTCCTCAAAAGGGACTGGGTGGTTCTCCTGGGATCCTGTGTTAATTCCTGGGAGAGTGGGTTACGCTCTGGTCTCCCCACTCAGCACTTCTCATCCTCTCACAGACGCTCCTGCCAGTGCAATGACTGCTGTCATCAGGCGATGCAGTCAGGGGGGCTTCACCAGGGCTGGCATAGTTTGGACGTTCAGCCTCCACAGTATAAGCTAATTAGGCCTCTTTTCCTCCTAAGTACACAGCCTCAAGTACTTCAATGTCATGCCAAAAAAAAACAAAAAAAAAAACCAAAACAGGCTAACTTACCACGGGAAAAATCTCTGTGAGAACCCTGGAGAGAGGTGGCAGGCTGTCATCTCAAGAGCCAGTGCAGATTCAAAAGGTAAAATCTGATGTCTTTTGTCTGTGTGGATGGGGGGGAGTATAACAATGCTGACAGTAAGTCAGACTTGAGAGGAAGAGTTGAGTTCAGGTTTGGAAATAAAGAGTTTGAGGCTAAACCACCAGCCTTTTTTTTTTTTTTTTTTTTTGGTCTTTTTTTGAGGACAGGGTCTCCCTGCTAGCCCCAGCTGTCCCTGGAACCCCCACTCTGGTAGACCTAGGCTGTCCAGTGGAATCTCAGCCAAAGATCTGCCTGCCTCTCTCCCAGTGCTAGGATTAAAGCTGCTTGCCACCTGCTCTCTTGGCTAGGCACTGGCATTAAAATTTCCTGTGCATCCATGGGCACTCAGTTTAAGTGTCACTGTCTCCCTGCCCCCCCCCATTCTGCCTTCCTAGTTATAAATATTTGACAAATTGAAGTTTAAGTGTCACTGTCTCCCTGCCCCCCCCCATTCTGCCTTCCTAGTTATAAATATTTGACAAATTGAAGTGAATGAATGTACAAAGTATTTTGGTTCTTCCATACCTTTCTCCTCGAGAGCACAAGAAGTTGCAGAACAGAAATAAATATACATACATATTTGCAAGTGTGTTTCGCAAACAGAGGTGCGAAAGGTAAGCTATTACAGGTGTCTGGTGACCGAAGGGAAGAGATAGGAGATTTCGCCCTTTCTACATCAGTTCCAGTTAGGAATATATTTAGTTGTAAGACGCCTTGAAAAATCCTTTCCAATTTAGACTATCCTGTTTGGAAAAGAATGGGTAATAAACAAACAAACAAACAAATACTAATATTCTTAAGGTCTTGGAAAAAGTTGGAAAAGTACCAATCTCTCTTTTCATTAAAACATTTATCAGTTCTTTATTCAACATATTATGATCATAATCAAAGCCTTTCCCCAACTCCTCCTAGGCCTACCCCCTTTTTATATCCACTCAATTTGTATCTTTTTTTAGTATTTAATTTTATTTATTTATGTTGTATGAATGTACTGTTCTGCATGCAGGTCTGTAGCACCCATGTGTGCAATGCCTCGGAGATCTATAACGAGGGTGTCGACTCACGCCACCGCAGGATACATGCCACTGGACCGTGTGTATTTCAGCTCTCTTCACAATAGCAAGGAGCTGGAACCAACCCAAATGCCCCTCAACTGATGAGTGGATAGAGAAAATGTGGTACATCTACACAATGGAGTTCTATGCAGCAGTAAAGAAAGACGACATCATGAGCTTTGCAGGAAAATGGCTGGAGCTAGAGGATATCATGCTGAGTGAAGTAACACAGTCCCAGAAAAACAAACGACGAATGGTATCCCTCATCTGTGGTTGCTAGTGCCAATTACCTAGTTGTAAGTATTTCTTGTGTATGGCCCCCTGAGCTTTTGTCCAAAGCAGTTAGGAGTGATGCATATTGGAAACAACACCACCATCAACAACAACAGAAAGGACTGAATTGAAGAACTGACTGAAACAGTGAACTTCTGCTCAAAACAGTCAACTTCCTCGTGGAGAATATTAAGAAAGACTGAGAAAGAGATGAAAAGCATGTTTGGCAGAATACATGAGCTCTGGTAGGGTGGGAGAATGGGGGGGACACGGGTCTAGATTTGTTAAAAAAATTCATGTGAAAAAAATAAAAATAAAAAATAAATGTGTAATCATAAAAAAAAGAAGAGGGTGTCAGATTCCCCTGGAACTGGAGTCTGGAATTGGAGTTACAGACAGTTCTCAGCCGCCATGTGGGTGCTGGGGATTGAACCCGGGTCCTCTGCAAGAGCAGTCGGTGCTCTTAACCGCTAGGTCTTTTTTTAAACCATGGAGTCTAATCTATGCTGACCCTTGGGAGTGTGGCACCCATAGACTTCCAGGAGCCATTCTCTTGAAGACAATGACTATCCCAGCAACTATCAGTTGCCAATATTTTCTCAGCTCCAGCTGATTTTTCTAGACAGGTGGCCTTCCTGCCCACCTACCCCTCCCTCCATGCTGGGTTTGTCTGGCTTGAACTTGTGCAGAGCTTGTGCATACTGTCACAATTGTTTTGAGTGCATATGTGCTCCTGCCCTGTTGTGTCTCAAAAACATAATTACCAATTCAGCTATTGAAATATTATGTTAATGATGAAATAATTGTTGTAGTAATCCATATTGTACCACTGTAGTGTTCCATTATTTCTTCACTATTCTAAAATCATCATGTAAATATCTTAAAATCATTATGTAAATATCCCCCCAATAAAAATATAATATAAATTAGAATTTTAGAAATTATATACTGATTTTTTTGAAGATTGGTCATTGTACATACTAAGTCTGTGCGTCCAATGGCATTGTATCTTCTGTTGTTCAGAACTTTTTAAAACAATTTTATTTATTTATTATGTGTATGAATGTACTGTCTGCATGTAGGGTTGTGCACCTGTGTCATACAATGCCTCGGAGGTCAGAAGAGGGTGTCAGATTCCCCTGGAGCTGGAGTTAAAGACTGTTCTCAGCTACCATGTGGGTGCTGGGGGATCGAACCCAGGTCCTCTGCAAGAGCAGTCAGTGCTCTTAACCACTAGGCCATCTCTCTAGCCCCTGTTCAGAACTTTTATGATGTTCTTTCTTCTTAATTAAATTTTTCTTTTGTGTTTTTTTGTTATTATTTTTACTGAATTTTCTCAATTACATACAATATATTTTAGTCATATTTAGACCCTCTTCCCCTATTTGCACTTCTCTTATAGAGACATGCCTGCCAAATTTCATGTACTCTGTCATATATATTAAAGCCTATTGGGTCCAGTTTGTGTTTCCAAAGGACCTTTTGTATATATCCATCCACTGGAGCCCGATTAACCTATCTAGATCACACCCTTAAGCAAAACCAGCTCTCCCACTCCCAGAAGTCGTTGGTTTCCAACAGTTCCTCAGCTACAGTTGGGATTTCTTCTCCACTTCCCCACTTCTATTCTGGGATTTTATCTGGGTAGGAGTTCAGAGGAGTAACTTCCCAGCTATCTGAAAAACTCTGTTTCCTTATGTGTTAGTTCAATATATAAAGCTGATGGCTATATAACAAAGAACACAGTGCCAGGCAAGAGAAACCTCCCAAGGAGTCATTGGTCATGGTGGTCCAAGAGACTCTCAAAATAACACAGGCTATTGCCACAGCCCTTGATTGCCAACCAGAACTTGGTAGGCAACCTGAAGACAGGATGACTTCAGGCACAGGACTTGGAGCAGTGGAGCTGGAACTGACCTGGAAGCCACCTCCCTAAAGACCAGCTCTCATAGTAACAGAAGATACTATGCAAGCTGTCAAGGGAGAAAATCAGTCAGTGATCCCGTCCAGCAAATGACGGGCCCAGCACACCATCACTATTGGTGCAGTAATGACTCTTTTATCTTGGGGGTAATCAACAGCTGTTTAATTGGACTTAAGGCCCACCTAATGGGAAGGAACTCATGTATGATACTGTAAACATAGCCAAATACACATGGCTGGAAATGCCATAGTCCCTGGAGAAAAACATACTTTTCTCACATTCCTAGACAAACTTAATTTCTTACTATATTCTAAATGTGTATCCTTATACTTATAGACAAGTGTACTTCTTCTCATCACTCATCAAAGAAGCTTCTTTTTTTTTTTTTTTTTTTTTTTTTTACAAGAGATGAAGACTATTATACAGTGGTGGTCAAACACAGAGAATAAGTGTCTGTGAGGTACCCATCCCTACTTGACATATCTTCAGTGAAGTGGGGCAGGGATTTGCTGCCCACCCCCAACTTCATGGTCCAGAGACTTATTCTGATTTTCAAAGTGCTTTATCTTCCCTTCATCTCCATCTGAAGTGTACCTCCTTATTACCAGGATAATTCCTGCTCACTGATTCTCCTGGATAAGCCTCTCTGACCTGTCCCCCAAATCTGGATTGAGTGTCTCTAAGCGCGCACACTAGACATCCCCTTGGGTATGTATTGTAACCGCCATTCAGCTGGTTTCGTTTACTAGACTCTGAACTCTAGTCTGGATTTCTTTTGTCCCCATGGCTTATAGCGCTATCTAGGCTTAGCGGAGGGCTCACAAATTTGGGAATACACCGAAGAGGCGGCGTGTTTATGGAGTGGCGGGACTCGGCCACCGATCACCTTCTCATGCCTCACTGTCCCTGCAGCTCAGACTTGGGACTCCGCACCTGGGAGGTGCCACAAGGCTGGGACCCGCCTCCCGAGTGCCCGAGCGACCCCGCCCGCCCGGTCCGGTTCCAGAGCGCGAGGCGGCGGGGCTCCCAGGAGCCGCGGTGAGCAGGTGGAGGCGGCTCCGCCTCCGCGTCCCGGCAGCGCCAGAGCCCGGCGGAGCAAGCGGGGCGCACGAAGCAGAGCGCGGCCGAAAGCACAGCGCCGGGCACCGAGCGGCAGCCAGAGAAGGGAGGCGGCGGGGACTGCGGGGACGGCGGCTTGCAGCTCCAGTCCAGCGGGGCCGGGCAGCTGCAGGTAGCGGCTCCGCGAGGGTCCGGGAGGGAGGGCGGCCGAGAGGCCGATGCGTGTGGCGGCGGCGGTGGTTCCGAGGGTCCCGAGGCCGAGAACCCCCGGAATGCAGTCCCCGCCCGCGCCGGCTTGGAATGGAACCGCGGCGACAAGGAGGTCAGGCAGGGCTGCGTGGTGACCTCCCGGGACAGCGCTCTCCTAGGAGCGGCTTCTGGCGCCAGGGCCTCCTCGGCCTGGCCCTCCGCGGGGGTCTGCTTGCCTTCCCCGCGTCACCCCCAGAACAAAAGGCCCGGGTCCCGCTGGGGTGGGGGATGTCGCGGGAAGGGCCCTGGGGGAGTAAGGAAGACCTGGGAACCTGCACAGCCGGAAGTGGCTGGACTCTACTGGAGCAGCCCCCAGGGAGAAAGTCAGCTCCGGGCCGAGGAAGTGACTTGCCCAAGGTCACACAACCCCAGGTGACCGACCTGGGGCTGCAGCTCAGATTGTCCCAAGGCTCATCTGCAAGCCTGGGAGGTGAGTAGCCAGGCATACCCAGCCAATCGCCAATCGCGTCTCCAGCCATTTGCATCTGTCCACTGGGCTTTAAAGTCCTTTGGAGCAGTGGATGACAGTGTGGATGCGACTATTCCCCCTGCGTACCTAGCCCGGAGCTCTAGGAGAGCAGAGTTGTGGGAGGTACCAGCCTTCCCTCGTGGGTTGGCAGGCTCTGGTTCTCAGGACCCGTGCCTTCGGAGGGTGGCATGCCAAGCGTCTAGGTGCTCTGTCCTCTCGGGAAGAGTCCGGGGCCGGAGGACGGGTCCAGTGGCCCCTGGACAAACCAGGAGCATCTTTGTCACTCAGGGGCCTCGGAGAAAAGTTACTGGGGCGGGACGTTGGGAATCCACCTTACTCTCCGTGCCTGGGGTCATTGGCTATAAACGAGGACCTTTGTTGAGCAGACCTCTGTGATTTTGAGAGTTTGTGCGTCCGGTCTCCTCTTTTGTTGCTTTGGACAGTGTTTCTTGCCCGGCAACGCTACAGTCATCACTAACACTCCAGCCTTCTTATAAAACTAGTTTTTAAAACTCTAGCCTAGCGAGAGAGGCAGAAGAGGGGCTTCCTGTTGGCCTGCAGAGCATGAAGGATCTGCTGCGCCTGCCCTCAACTATGTCCTAGTAGTGGTCACACCGGTGAACACTTAGACATTTATGAAGTTGTGTGCTGAAGACGGGTACTTGACTTAGGTATCTTTTACTTTCTTAAAAGCTTAAATAAAATTTTAATGCTGCGGGTACCCTGGTGACGGCAGCACACAGATTGTTGTAGTTTCCATGCTAATGTATTTTAGAGTTACATTTAAAAACCACAAAAACCAACAGAAAAATAAAGGCAATCAGGGTGCAAAAAACAGCAAAGAGGTAACAGGAAGTGACTCTGGCACTGAAGAGCACTTTGCTGGAGATCCACAGTAACTGTTGTAATTACTCCTGCTCTTTTCACAATAGAAAGTGGCAGAGGTTAAGTGACTTGCCCAGGGAGCAGAAGATAAGGACTTGAATCTACAGACTTCAAAATATAGAAATGCACTATAAATGTGCAATTTGGGGGTGCACTAACAGGATGGAGAGATCAGGCTCCCTTACCAGAGGGGAAAGACTGCAGTACACCCCTTTGGTCCTTCTAGGATGCTTCGTTTTGGGGCAGTTGTGAGTGTGACAAGGAGTTACACTAAGTCAGCCTGCAGCAGAAGGGACGGAGGAAGTGTGTGTCTAAGAACATTCAGTTTTAGGAATGGGAGCGAGCCAGCTGGCCCAGCCTGGCAACGCTCTTTTTAGGAGATTCATCCAGTACAGGTTGTGATTTTGCAGTCATCTAGCTCACACACAGAGAAGAAATAATAGAACCTAAAACGGACCCGAAACTTCAAAATAAGATCACAGGATAGCATGGAGAATTTTCACCAGGAAATCAGGTTGCCCTCAATTCTATCATTATATGCCTATTTGATGCTAGAGTTTAAAAGTCTCCAAAAAGGCCAACGAGATGGCTCAGTGGGTAAAGGAGACTGCTGCCAAGCCTGACAACCTGAGCTCAATCCCCAGTCCCATATGGTGAACAGAGAGAACTGACTCCCAAAGTTGTCCTTTGACCTCCACAAACTATCACACACACACACACACACACACACACACACACACAATGTGTAAATGTGTTTTTTAAACCCTACAAAATTAGCTCAGCAAAAAAAAAGGAAATTAATTTTCCATCAAAAGTAGTAAGTATACATCAACCGTGCTGTCGATATTTGAAGCTTTAGGGAAACAGCAGCATTAAATAAAGATGAATGTCCTGAGAAATTTGTCTTCGTGTATAATCTAGTGATCTTACGCTGCTGCAAATTCAGAACTTAGAGAAATAGAAGCATATTTGTTTTCCCCTGGTTTCAAGTTACAGCATCCAATGCTTGTCTTATTCTGGGCCTATGTGATTTGGGTGGCAAGGGCTTGAACTGATCCAGGTACCACGGAGATGTCGGGGGGGGGGGAATCCCCAGCCCAGGGCCCATCGCAAAGTTGTCTTCTGCTTCGTCAACTGCAGTTCCTGCCATTGGCTGCTGAACACTCAGAAAGGAATCATAGTATTTGACTAACTCGGCTGATAGCATGACAAAACAAACTTGAAGAGGGAAGTATTAAATCAGAGTTCAGGTTGGTGAGAAAATGATTAATTGGTTCTTATTTTGCTACTGCACAGAGCTAGAGACGTGCCGCTCTGCAGCTGGGGCACTGCCGCGTTTCTTACTGGCATCAGCCGGTGATGCGCTGGAAACCGCCCCTTGCTATTTGAGTTCTTTCCTTTGGCGGGGGAGCAACGGCTGCTTTTCCAACACCAGTTATGTGCCAGGAATTGTGTAGTGAATGGCAGAGTTCAAGTGTCAAGGGGAGTAAAGTGAAACAGGACAAGTGTGGCAAGAACGCTGGCGTTGTGGGAGGCAGGCACCACGGGGAAGACATTCAAGGGCATCTTGGACTGTTTGTCCCATTCTGTGTGGGGGGATGCATTCCAGGGACAGGCTGCATCTCAGATGGCAGCATCCAGAAGAGACAGACAGCCTGGCCTATGTTTGGACCAGAAGTTAGAGTCAGCTCTCGAAGCTGGAGGAGGCACAGGTGACCTCAGATCTTTGAGTTTCAGGGATCAGTATCTGTGAGAGCATCTGTGGATGTCAGAGCAAGGCACCCAGACTACCAGCCTCAGCTCCTTCAGAGTTAATGGCTAACTCCTGCCACAGCAAAGCTAAGACCTTGATAGATATAGTCGTCCCAGGAGGAGAGCTCACTTCTCTTACCCCTACCTTTAAAGGGCACACCAAAGCCAAGAGCTAAACTGCTTGCATGGTATCCTGCTCTAAGATCTGTGAACACCCTCACCCTAATCCCACCACATAACAACCTACCAGCCCCTCCTTTACTGCATCTCAGTTCCCGGAGGGCAGATGTCACAGCCACTTCACCTCTGTTCCCAGCATCAGCACCATGCTGAGTCCAGCATGTGATAGGTACTCCCTGAAGGTCACTGAATGAATAAGTCAATGTTTGAATCTCTTTCTATTGTTGTTTATGTTTTTATTGAGACAGGGTCTTCCTGTAACCCCAGGTGGCCTGAAACTTGCTACCAGAGATCACAGAGATCTGCTTGCCTCTGCCTCCCTAGTGCTGGGATAAAAGGTACAAGCCACCATGCCCAGCTATGGGAATGTCTTTAACAGTGCTCCAAGAGCCAAGTACCTTGTATATCATCTATCGTTTTACTTTTTCTGCCTCAGTTCCCTCTATGGCTGTGGTTCATCTGGCCTGATCATGGAGATAAGTTCTCAGTATTATTCTTTATGAAATGTGCTTCAGAACACCTGGGCTTGAGTTCTGAATTTACTACTAATTTGTCACATGAAAGGAAACAAATTTCTTAACCTATATGTGCCTTAGTTTCTCATCTGTAAAATTAGAATGCTAAAAGTAATTAGGGTAAATAGAACACTGCCTTATTCTGAGCACAGGGGTCAATAAAGCAATGATTTTTTTTTTTTATTTTGACGGTGATCTGGTGCTTTAGAAAATTATGGGTCCTACATGTTCCCTGTCCCATAAAGCAACAGAGAAATGCACCCAAAAGAGGCAGTAAGCATCATAAAATTAATAATGAACTGGCCTAAAAAGGAACGCACAGAGCAGAAAATGAGATCAAGTCAGAGATAATCTAGAGGACTGGAATATATTATAAGGATACATTGCTCCAGAGGTGGGATTAAAAGCTGCTCAGAGAGTCCCAGCAGCCAAGACAAAAAGGAAAACAAATTGTCACCCGATCTATAGCTACCATGAGATAAGCACAGATCAGTTACCAGCTCTTCCTTGTCCTGAAACCTGGGACAACTTTCTCCTGGCAGGTCTTTAAAGCCGGCACTGTTGCCATAGAGACCTGAGTCTTCAGCATGGTCTTGCCTACAGATAATGGAAGTTTTGTGGCAGGGGACAGTATTGACCACAGTTCCGGAGGTAGCATCCCAGAGCACGGTCCAGGAGGGGCTCTTGTGTGAAGAGCCAGGAGTCTGTGGTCCAGGGACTTGCCATTTTCTCACCCATGTGCCTAGGAGGGAGAAAAGAGTCCTCCTTCAGTGGGGTGTCTCCTGGGACAAATATACTCATTAACTGGTTTGATGTGTTCATGACTTTTCCTCGTACTAATAAGTCCTTGGTTTATATGTACCTATAATTATTTTTCCATTTTCATGTAGTTGTATGTGGTATTCATTGTGTGTGTGTGTGTGTGTGTGTGTGTTCACATTTGTATGTGTGGGGGGCACATGTGTATGTGGAGGCCCAAGATTGGTGTTGGGAATGAATCATCCTTGACCACTCTTCCACCTTCTTCAATGAGACAGGGTATATCAATCAAACCTAGAGCACAATGGTATGGCTAGTCTCACCAGGCAGCATGCCCCAGGGATCCCCTGTCTCTGCCTTCCAAGGCTGGAATTACAGGCAGGTCACTAGGCCCAGTTTGAATTTAGATGAGTTCTGGGAATCTGAACTCCAGTCTTGGAGTTAGCGTGGTAAGTGCTTAACTACAGAGTGATCTTCCTTGCCCCACACGGGCAAGTCCTATAGTGGCCTATTCAGAAAGGAAGAAAATACACTGGCAAAATAAATGATATTGTCTTTTTAAACATTTTCAAAATCAAAATAATGACAGTCTTATTGTTTTAGCTCCCTTGTGTGTGATGCCCAGATATGATTTGTATCAATTAAGATTGCATTCAGAAGCCGGGCATGGTGGCACATGCCTTTAATCCTAGCACTTGGGAGGCAGAGGCAGGTGGATCTTTGTGAGTTCAAGGCCAGCCTGGTCTACAGAGCAAATTCCAGGACAGTGGCGCGGGAGACCCTGTTTCGAAAAAGACCAAAAAAAAAAAAAAAAAAAAAAGATTGCATTCAGCTGCAGCAAATGCAAACAGAAATAGTGCAAGCATCTGGATCTACCTTAAATAAATGCAAGCTATTTGTCATGTGGAACTTGACTTTCAAGTAAAGTCAACCTAGGCAAGCAGCTCACATGGTGCTATCTGAGACCGGCTTCTTTCCATCTTCCTGTTTCTCTATCCATACCCTGCAGGGCTTCATCCTAAATCTGGTTGCCCTGTGGTAACAAGATGGCTACTATACCTCTGGACTTCCATCGACAGTCTAAGTAAGAAGAAAAGGCTAGTATGATAGTCACAGAATGAAGTCCATTCTATTTAGAGAGATTTTGCATTTTTATTCAGAAAATCATGCCCTCCCCAGACTTCCACTCACATCTCCTTGACCAGAATGACGTCACAAGATTGTTGTAAATGTAAGAGTCTGAGAAAGCAAATCTCTTTTGCTGAGTAAATTATAGCGCCCTCTCCAACTAGAGGAGGGGTGCTTAGTGGGTGGGAACTAGCTGTTCCCAGATTTAATTAGCAATTCCTGAAGGTGACTCAGTCATTTTAAATGTTAGATCTTCATGGCAGTAGCTCTGGAGCAGGAAGTAAGCGGGGTACCTCCTAGAAGAGTCCTAGATCCCTTCTGCCAGCCCCGCCCCCTTTCTGACCAGAGCACCTCAAAATAGTTCCCAAGGAAACTCACTTCTTGTCTGCTCCCCCACCTCCATGCCCTCCTGCTTCTCCTCCTTGGCACCGTGTTCCCTGTCTGGCAAGATGCTCCAGAGTTACCCTGCGATCCTCCTTCTCCCCATTCCAGACACTCTACCTGATTTCCTCCCCGGCTTTTCCCATCACTGTCATAGGAAAACATGCATGTTGATTCCTCAATGGTCTACTTCCTGGTTCTTCTCTCTACACATTGTATTTCATCCACAGCCCCCAGGATTGAAACCACAGAGGTCTACCACTTCTTTCTTTCATAATATTATTAACATATAGTTATGCAGATCGATGCATTTCCCTGGGGTATTTCCACATACATTTAATCTAAAACCTTATAAAATAAGCCCCCAGTGAACTCCATGGCAGTCTGTGGAAGCAGTTCATCCCCCTCTCATTCACGTTTCCAAAGTGCTTGTATTTCTCTCCGTGTGTGTGTGTGTGTGTGTGTGTGTGTGTGTGTGTGTGTGTGTGCGTGTGTGTGTGTGTGTGTATGTGTGTGTGTGTGTGTGTGTGCCATGAGGCATCACCATTAAGACCCTTTGTCACCTCAAAGCTCCATTAGTAGTTATTTCCCATCCCCCTCCTCTCAGCCCCAGACTACCACCAATCCACTTTTTACTCTGTGCATTTAGCTATTCTAGACATTTTGTATGAATGGAATTATACAAGAATGGCTAGGAGACTGGTTTCTGCATGCTGATTGTGACTAATGCTGGTCTGGGGATGTTGCTCAGTAGTAGATACAGCACTTGTCTCAGATGTACAGGGTCCTGCAAAGAAAAAAGAGGAGGAGGAACAGGAAAAGGAGAGGGAACAGGAAGAAGAGGAGGAGCTCAGTGAATGAAGGTGTGGAGCCTTTACATGCAGGTTTTCTTGTGTCTATTGTCTGCACATCTCTTGAGGGGAGACTTAGGAGTGGTCTGTCCTGGGCTCAGGTGACTTCATATTTAGCATCTCCAGTCCTGCTAGTGCTTTCCAGTCCTCAGTCCCAGCAGCAGTGGAAAAATGGTGCTCCAATTTTTAGTGTCTTGGTAGCCTTCTCATCCTTTCAACTTTTAATGGTAATTTTTATTTCAGTGTTTCTTTTAAAAGACAGAGCTGGTTAAGAAATAATTTCAATAGCTCTATCTTTTTAAAAAGTTTAGTTACTGGTATATTGAACTTACTTTGTTTCTTTCTAAACTATATAGTTTATTGTTACCATTCCCCCACACAACCTTTTCCCCAGAGTCCCTGGCATACCTTGACCTTTACTGTCAACTGTCACTGTCAGTCATCTATTGACAAGAATCACATACCTGCAAGGTTCTTTATCCACTGAGTATTTAGTGATAATGTGTTCATAGTCATGCTTGCTGGCTGGGATATTTCCAAACTTGCAGAAGCTTAGTAAGCATGGTAATCACACATTTGACACATGTATCAGATCATCATACCAATTATCAGCTATCAGTGAGCAATAGTACACACTTGTCATGCTTCCCATACTCTGGAGGCTGGTGAGCTTGGTAGAGGCTGGACGGGGAGGGAGCACAGGTCTTCAAGCACACTCACTTGGCTGTGGGTCTGTCACATCCCAGCTGTTGGTTCTCAGGGTAATTACTTACACCTTTGAGCCTTTGTTTCTTCTCTTTTGAAACAGTAATGCAGTATATGCCATGTGGAGTTGGGTCCTTTTTTCAGGGTCATATGAAAGAGAATTGTTTAAGCAACAACTAGAATTGTTATTTGTTTGTTTGTTTGTTTGTTTGTTTTTATTTTGGTCTTTTTGAGACAGGGTTTCCCTGCAGTCTCAGCAGTCCTGGAACTTGTTTTGTAGACCGAGCTGGCCGTGGACTCACAGAGATCCGAGGGCCTCTGCCTCCCAACTGCTAGGATTCAGGGTGCGCACCACCACGCCTGGCTCAGAATTGCTATTTATAACAGAACATGTAAAGTACTATTTTGTTAATTAATTATTTAGTAAAGCATTCTCTCAGCCATGCCTTTTGATTTTAGTTTTGATTTCCAGTGTTGAGGATCAAACCAGAGGCTTTGCACATGCTAAGTAAGTGCTCACTCTACCTCTGAGCTCCACTCCCAGGTCAAAGTCCATCATTATTAAGACACCAATTATGACCAAACAGGTAAGAATACCATAGTGAAAAAAATGAACCAAGCCTAGTAGACCAGGGAATATTTACTTACTCACTCCAGATGGGAGAAGCAAGGAAAACATTCAGAGGACTATTTCTACTTCCTCTTAATGACAGAAACTGATTTTATGTCCAGTGTCACTTAAAATTGCTGTTTATTCTAGTACTTTTAAAATTTGAATAAGATATCTGTGTTTGAATTGTGCTGCTTTACAGCATATCAAAAGAAAAGATAAAATAATTACTAAAACATTACAGAGTCAATTCAAAATTCGCCTTCCCCACATTTTAACAGAGTTTTCATGATTTATTCTTTTTGCTCTGGTTTTTATCCAAATGTCTACGTCCTAAGGTCAAGAAACCTACTAGCAGAATTCCAAAAAAATTCTAAGCTGGTGCCTGGTATATGCCTTTCTGGAATTTATGGATGCTCTGTAAATTCTAAATGATGGTGTTTGACTTGTAATTCTTTTTTTACATATCTGTGCAAATTACACATATATGGATGTATGTTGTGTGTGTGTGTGTACACGTGTGTGTAACAAGGAATGATAGCCCAGAATATCTATGGGAGCAGGGAATACATATTTGTAGTGAAGGAAGAAAGCCACCAATTTTCCACGCCAGTTGTTCACACCTGTGTACCTCATGTCCAGCATCCTGTGTTCTTGCATTTAATGAAGGGCAAGGATCAGTTTCAGGCTGGAACCAACTCGTGAATGATTTCTGTCTAGTGGAGTACAACTTCTTAAACTCCGAGGTCATATAACTTCACGTGAGGGTCACAGAAAATGTTGGTAAAAGCAAAAGGTTCCTGAAAATGCAATAACCAAAAACATTCAAAATTCAAAACCAAATGTGTAGCGCATCTGAGGGCCTCCTGGCTGGCGCTGCAGCTGGTTCTGGTCGCACATGGGCACTTGTATGCCCTCGTGCCACACACCACCACTGAAAGCTGCCTGAAGCATGTCAGACTCGAGACTGTTGTATGTTTTAGCTGGCAATGTGCTTTGTTTTGTTTTGTTCTGTTTTGTTTGATATGGGGTCTGTCTATGTAACCCTGGTTGGCCTGAAACTCTCTGTGTAGACCAGGCTGGCCTTCAACTACAGAGATCTGACTGCCTCTGCTTCATGAGTGTGTGCCACCATGCCCCATTCGTTGACACTTGTGAGTGGCAATGGGCCTGGTTTCAGCTCTCGTGGACATCTGTGAGTGGGTACCCCTAGGGGGCAGACACTGAAGCCCATCTGCTGCTCTGGGGGACTCGAGCAGCCGCCTGTTAGACCAAACCATCTGGACCATTTTGGTTTTTACTTATTTTTTTCATTTGTTCTTAACTTTTAGGCATGGAAAAGTCTCCTGATTCAGATATCGAAAAGCTAAAAACTATCTATTTTTCACAGATAAAGAACTCCTCTGAGATGCAATGTTCTCAATTAACATATTAGTCTGTGACCTTTCTTTTGGGATAGATAGCGCTGCATCTGATAGCATACTTCAAAAGTTGTCAGAAAGAAACACAATGCCAGTGTTTCTTACTCCCCATTCTCAGGCCACATAGCTGATGGGCATTCTTCCAGATACTTCCTACATGCATAAGTATGGTTATAAATACACATACGGCATAAATAAAAACTTACCCAGTCTGTGCACATTTGCCACTTAGTGCTTTTTTCACTGACGATAACCTGGAGACCATTTCAGACTGGTACACTGAAATCCACAATACTCTTTTTAACAGCTATCTAGTATTCCATTATAGGCTATGAATTATAATTTAATATCCAGTTCCCAGTCAATAAATAGGCATAGAGATTATTTCCAACCTTTTGCTATTTAACAAATGTTAAAATGAATGTCAGTGTACATATTTTCTCATAAGTATAGGTAGGTCACAAAGATAAACTTGTAGAATTGGAGAGTGAAAATCTTGATTCATTTGCCGCTTTAAGAGCTGTACTAATTTCTATTTCCACCAATAACTGTGAGTTGAGCAACCCCTTGTACTCGGTCTAATTGTGATTAGTAAGCTTTTGAGCTTGGCTAATTTGACAGATAGTGTTTTGGCTTTTGGGTTTGGGGGTGCATTGTCTTTTTGAGACAGGGCATCCCCATAGACTCAGCAGACCTGGAACTCACTATGTAGACCAGGCTGGCCATGAACTCACAGAGATCCTCCTGCCTCTGCCTCTCCAGTGCTAAGATGGTGTGCCCAGCAAAACCTTTTCCTTTTTTGGCTTATTTCCCACGCTGTTGTTCAGGTGAGGGGTGGCTTTATTGTTTGTTTGCGAACCAGTGACTTGAGTTTCCTATGTGCACTTCAGAGTTGCACTGCTTAGTTCTGAAAACCAAACAAGTTGGCATTTTCATTAGGATCAGCTTCTAGTTACAGGTTAATACAGACCAAACGGGTGTGTGAAATTTAGTCTTTCTGCCCAAGACTAAAATCTGTTTTCTGTCTCCTCTGCTTCTCAGCAGAGTCTTACACTTCTACTTCCTCTCCCCATGCTCTGCTGTGCTCAGGTAGGTGACTGTTATGAGCACAGCCGGATTTCACACTCTTCTCCCATAGCCATTTTTAGCATTTAGGGTGGAGTCTCAGATTTTGTTTACTGGTTTTGAATAGCCATCTTTTAAAACTGCCTGTTACTTAAAGTGGTTTCACTCTAATTTTCTAATGTCTTCCACGTACATAGCATATTAGTTAGCCCTGTGTGTGTGTTATATGGTTTACATGTATGTGCATGTGTGTTGTATAGTGTCTAGGGATACAGGTGACTTTGTTGTTGTATGCTGGGTGATGTACATGTTTGTGTCGTGTGGTGTACATTTGTATGTTGTATGGAGTATGTGTATTGTATGGTGTGCATGTGGGTATACATGTGCATGCCTGTGTGTTCTATGCTGGATACATGTGTATGTTTTATGATTGAATTGGCTCCCACCTCTAGGATGATGACATCCCATAGTGGCAGTAATACACGTTCTTATCTTGCTCCTGACTTTAACTGGAATTGATTCAGTCTTTTCCTATTTATCACGTTGTATTTTGTGCTATGTTACAATCAGGAGGCAACTCTGGAGGTAATCTTATTACTTCTTTTCTAAAGTGTTTATTATTGCTGTATGTGGTGGATGCATGGCACAGTGCACATGCGGCCATCAGAGGACAGCTTTGTGGAGCGGGTTCTCTCCTTCCGCATTTACTTGGGATCCAGGGGTCAACCTCACATCTCCAGGCTTCCCAGTGAGTGCCTTTATCCGCTGAGCCATCTTGCCCTCCCTGGTTTCCTTTTTCACTGCTCCTACTTCAGGCAACTGTATCATAGATGTTTGTCTTGAGATATCCTTGCATTTGAACTGGACTTGATTGATGGGTATTATTTAAATATGTTACAGAGGGATACCATTCGTCGTTTGTTTTTCTGGGACTGTGTGTATCCCTCATCTGTGGATGCTAGTGCCAATTACCCAGTTGTAAGTATTTCTTGTGTGGGGCCCCCTGAGCTTTTGTACAAAGCAGTTGGGTGTAATGCATTTTGGAAACAACAACAACAACAACAGAAAAGACTGCATCAAAGAACTGACTGAAACAGTGAACTTCTGTTCAAAACAGTCAACTTCCCCATGGAAAATATTGAGAAAGACTAAGAGATGAAAAGCATGTTTGGCAGAATGCATGAGCTCTGGCAGGGTGGGGGAATGGGCGGGAACACGGGTCTAGATTTGTTAAAAATAAATAAATAAAAAAATAAATATGTTACAGAATTCTACTTATGCTTCTCTGCTTTCATTCACAAATAAGATCAGTCAGCGGTTTGGGGGCTTGAGCCTGTGTCCCAGTGCTGGGTCTGTGTGCTGCCTGGTCGTTAACTTTTTGCTGAGCAGTTGGGCAGGCCCCAGTATGGCCCACCTGCTCCCCAGCAGTGGGTCTGACATTTGCACTGGCTCACATTCTCTCTTGTCCTGGTCACTTTACTAATTGACATTTTCTTAGAAAGCTGCCAACGTGAGCCCACGCTTTCAGATTTGAGCAGAATTTGAAAATACTTTCTGCAGCTGTCTCTAATTTTCCTTTTCCTTGCCCTAGTTTATATATTTGGCCCGTGCCACCACGCCTTTAATCATTCAGGAGGTAGAGGTAGGCGGATCTCTGTGAGTTCAAGGCCAGCCTGGTCTACAGAGCAAGCTCCAGGAAAGCTGGTACTAAAAGGGAGACCCTGCTTCAAAAATACCAAAAAAAAAGATATATTTGTACTTTCTCCTTTTTTTAGTTAGATGATTATTCTGCTTTCTGATTTTCAGAGAATATGTTTTTGCATTTTTCCATTGTAACATTTATCTTTTTCTAACATCTAAATATATTTTAAAACTCATAAATGAAAGCTCCCTCTTTCTTTCTGCTTCCTTTAAGTTTGTATTTTGCTGCACCCTTCCTCAGAGCTGTGTGTTCTCTGTGTGTGTCTCTTGTGTCCTGTGTCATCATTGATAGCTGCAACTTGCCTGGCCCCTGCTTGGGCAATGTCCCATGTGTCACTACCTTATTTTTCAGGATCAACTGATTTCGATTTTTACATCTTTGTTTAGTGTTCCAAGGTTTTCGAATGACAGCATTTTGAAAGTTATCTTTGCATCTTCTCCATATATTAGGATTCAGAAAAGTGTCTATAAATTGTGTTCTATTTTAGCAAAGGCGTTTGCTTTGCACATTATAGCTCACATGTAATATACAATTGTTTCTATTTTTAAAGCACTTTAAAAGAACACAAATCTTCTGTTTTCATGGTATATAGGTTTTCTTTTCTAACTTCCATCTATGTCATTCGTTTCCAGTCGTGGGGAAATATGTATACATTCATAAGGGGGTGGGGCATGGAAGTCAGAAGTCCACATCAAGTGTCTTCTTCAGTTATGCTCCACCTCATTTTCTGAGACAGGGTCTTTCACTGAATCCGCAGCTCACCAGTTCAGCAAGGCTGGCTGGCAGTGAGCTTTAGGGGTCCATCTATTTCCAGTCCTGCCAACAGTGGAGCTACATATGTGAGCCCGGCTTTCATGTGAGCTCCAGGAGTCTGAACCCAGGTCCTCAGCTTGTTTGGCAGACACTTTTCTGACTGAGCGATCTCTTCAGCCTCAGTGTTATTTTTAAAATACAATCTTATAATTCTGGCATGGGGAGACAGTTTTCACTGAGTTTGCATTTCTGTCCATCTTTCTATGAGCGCCCTTTAGTGGTTTTGTTAGTTTGATTGTTGGTTTGAGACAGTCTCACTATGTAGCTCAGCCTGACCTGGAACTTCTGATCCTACAGTTTCAGCTTCCTAGTGCTAGGGTTACAGGAGTGAGCTAACACATCTGGCTTGGAGTTTGCTTCTTTGGTTTGGTTTCTGCTAATTGGCACCTGGGTATTTATGGCTGCTAACTCAATTTTTGTATGCTATATCCTTTGCCGTTATAAAGAACCCTTATTTGTCTTGTTTAATGTTTTAGGATTGATTTCCCATTTTTGTTTTATTTTATTTTTAATTTTTATGCATATGAGTGTATTGCCTGCATGCATCTACGTGGACTAACATACAGAAGAGGGCGTTGGATCCCCTGGAACTGGAGGTATGAATGGTTGTTAGCTGTCATGTGGGTACTGAGAATCAAACCTGGGTTTTCTTCAAGAGCAGCCAGTGATCTTAACCCCTGAGCCATCTCTCCAGCCCCAATTTCCCCTTTTTTCTGATTGAAATTAGCTGTGTACCTTTTGTGCAGTATTCAGGCGGATTCCACTCTAATCCAAAACCATTCTCTGTAACACGAGGTTAACTTATTTCCACGTGTTGATAGACATACATGTTTCCTGTTATTCCTGGTGTGTTCTGTTTCTAGTTTTTATTGTTAAATTAGCTTTTCTTTTTTAAATATTTTTTTAATTTTTAATTTTATTTATTCTTGTATGTGTATGAATGTACTGTCTGCATGTAGGTTTGTGCACCGATGTCGTGCAATGCCACAGAGGTCAGAAGAGGGCGTCAGATTCCCCTGGAACTGGAGTTAAAGACAGTTCTCAGCCACCATGTGGGTGCTGGGGATCGAACCTGGGTCCTCTGCAAGAGCAGTCAGCGTCCTTAACTGCTAGGCCACCTCTCCAGCCCCACCTTCGCTTTTCTGTATGTCCTTTGATGATCTGCTAATTTTTCCCATTCGTTTTGTTTCCACATACTACACTTGGGAGATGGACAGTGTTTTCTATTTTCCTGGCAGATACCTCTATAACTGCAACCTTTGCACAGCACTGGGTAGCATTTTCTCCTGTGTGTGTTTAGTGTACTGAGCATCTCCTGTCCCCTCCCTAATACTCCCAATATTTACTTTCTCCCACTTCTTCTCCATACCTTTTTAAATTTTTTATTTATTATTTTTATTTTTCTGTGTATGCATGTATTGCCTGCATGTATGTAAGTGCATCCATGTTGGGCAGTGCCCTCAGAGGTCAGAAGAGGCTACTGAATGCCCTGGAACTGGGGTTACTGTGGGTGCTGGGAACTGAACCCAGGTCTTCTGCAAGAGCAGCTGGTGCTCTTAATCACTGAGTCATGTCTCCATCCCTATCCACACCTTTTAAAACCTCTTTTCTACCATCTAATTTTAGCCAATATAGCGACTTTCCTTATTTTCCTGATATATATTTAATATACTCTTAAATATATGATGTGATGACTAACATCCAAGGTATTTTGATCATCTGTGCTGTAGCTAAGAAATCAATACATATATGCTCCCCCATTTTATGCTCCTTTTTACCTCATAACTCTTATGGTTCCATCCCTCTGTTTTGCTACTATTGACAGTATTGCTTTCCCTTCTTCTTTGTTAATTTTTAAATTATTATGCAAAGTGATGGGTTTTACCACTGCATTCATACATACATATAACTACACTTTGTTCTTATTCACCCCTCCCCTGCTGTACCCTCCCATTCTCTCTGCACCCCTTCTTGATAGCTTCCTACCTCCCCCCCAAAATAGCCCTGCCTGCTGTTTCTATGTAACAAATATCTCCTTTTCTCTCTGCCCTTCTTGTCACCCTTAAGATCTTCCCATCCCCTTTCATGGTCTCGTGGACTTGTTTCTACTTTCATGAGACACACATGCATATATGTACTTATATATGTTTATGTAATTAAGTCCAATTTACACATATGAGAGAAAATATACAGTCTTTCTCTAACTGAGTCTGGCCTATTTCATTGAACACAATGATCTCCAGTTCTATCCATTTTCCTGCCAATCCGAAGTTAAATTCTTTTCTACTCCCATAATTCCATGGGCTCATTGTGCTTGATTCTACAATTAACACAATACTTATTTCTCTGGGCCCACTGTCTCTTCTCAGCTCCTATCCATGTCTAAGTTTCTGTGGTAACATCATCAGTAAAGATTGAGGAACTAAATATGCCATGTTTGAAAACACTTAAGACCTGCCTCTACTTTTACTTCACCTACAGTTTTAACTTTTGAGTCTTATTTCTCATCAATACTATGACATGGCTAATAAATCTTCAAATCTGCATCATGACTACCTCAAATATCATAAAAAGAAGAATTGCTTTCTCAGTAATGAATAGGCACATGGGGGCTGGAGAGATGGCTCAGCAGTCAGGAGCACATGCTGTTCTTACAGAGGACCTGAGTTTGGTTCCTGGCACTCACGTTGGGCAGCCTACAAGGCATGTAGTAGCTCCACCCCAGGGAAGTCCACTGCCCCTAGCCTCCATGGGCACATGCACTCTCACCCACCACCCGCATTCACATATGCATAATTAAAAAATAATTAAACCTTAAAATAAAATTAAAAGACATACAAATGAGACCTGGAAGAAAGGACTGGCCTTCCATGGTGTCTGTGCCACCTCTAGTCCACATACTGTTTCTCACTGTTCTCATTGAGAAACCACCTAGCATGAGAAATTAAAAACACTTTCCTGGGCTGGAGAGATGGCCTAGCGGTTAAGAACGCCGACCGCTCTTACAGAGGACCCGGGTTCGATCCCCAGCACCCACATGGAGGCCGAGAACCATCTGAGACTCCAATTCCAGGAGAACTCCAGTTCCAGGGGAATCCGACACCCTCTTCTGACCTCCGCGGCATTGCACGACATGGGTGCACAGACCTGCATGCAGACAGTACATTCATACACATACAAAAATAAATAAAATTAAAAAAAATTAATTAAAAACCACCTTCCTGACAAAATCTAACACCATAAATTAAAGACACAGCCATTCCCTTTATAAGGTGACTCACTGTATTATGTTTTAATACATAAGGCCAGACTATTTTCCAAAAAAGGAAAGAAGTGTTTCCTCTTTTTGAGAGGACTGTTATATAAAATCTTATGTATCAATGTATGATTAATATTATGTCTTTTGATGAGCCTGGTTCTTTTTTTAGTCAGCTCAAAGGTGAAAAAAGAAAAGACAGGAAACCAACATTTTCTCCATTCACCCTTGGAAACCATATACACCATAGCTATGGCTCTCAACCTTAATGTAAAAGCCTGAGTCAGTGATGAAATTATAAACATTTCTAATTTTCAGTTCACCAAGTACTGTTCAAATATTGTAGTGAATTCTTTGACTGAAGTGGTAACCAGTTTGCATTTCAGTAAGTCTTGTATGAGCCAATTTATGAGCTCACTGTGGATGTGACTTGCTGTTCTGTGCTGATTGTGGTAAAGGTGCATCTTCATTTTAGAATCCACATGGACAAGCCCACACTAATCCTTCACTCAGTGATTTTGAATCCCCAGGAGGATGTGTGTAGATTATATACAAATACACTATATATGTCAATATAAAGGACTTGAGCTTCTGAGAATTTTGGTTTCCACAGGAATTCCTGGAGCCAGCCCTTACAGGTACCAAGGGACAACTGCACTCATCCACATTTTAAAATTAGATCTCATGCAAAAATCTGGATACATGGCTTTTCTTTGGGAGAGGAGACAAAGTTGTGGCTAATGCTGGACTTGCATTGCATGGAATACCAATTGAGAGCTACATCAAGGCCTCCACTCTAGACCTGGGCCTCTCTCCAGTACCCGGTCCCTCTGTACTCTGCACATTTGTACTCCAACCTTCCTGAGTCTGTGGCCACAGCCTGCTCTTCACCTGCAAGGGGTGCTGGGAGAGGGGTTCCTGGCTTCTAGCTGGCTTATACTATGTCCTCATATTTTATTGGGAGTTTCAAAGATAGTGGGGAGCCACAGGCAAAAACAGGATGGGTACCCCATCCAAGGTAGGAGACAAGTGCAGAATAGCTGAGCATTATGTAAGCACCTGTGTGTTCCTAGCCCTCTGCCCATCTCTCCTACACAGGCAGACACTACTGTCTCTCTGATTGTAAGCCACCCCTGCTAACAAGATAGACCCCAGAGCCTTTTTGCCTATTGATAAAACAGTAGTTTCAACCAAGAGTTTATTTCTTGTACTCTTCCCTGAGTTAGGAATGTAGTAGTTTTTCTTGGCAATCCTTACCTCTCTTGAGACCTTCATTCTCCTCCTCCTATCCTGTAACTATTCTCATTATTCATGGTGCTGATGCTAACCACAGTGGGAAGGTCAGTGTCAGTCTGCTGTGGGCTTAGCCTGTGTGGCAGTCTATGTGTACAGGTCTTATACTGTGGTCTCTGGTTAAACTAAGAATGAAGCGTTAGATCGAGACAATTCAACTGAGGAACCAGCCAACACAGAGCAGGAACTCCATCTTTGTGAGTCTCAAGCCAGCACTGCCCTGTATCTGAGTCTCACACAGAATGCCTGCTTATTCTATTTCCTCCCCTTTCCCAATGCTTAAATATCTACTATTCACTTCAGTGCTACTTTACAGTTATTTCATGAGTTGAGAGAAAGTATAAAAGCCTTTGAATACCTGGCTTTTTAAATACTTAAGAATTTAAATATATTTCAGAACAAACTAAAATTTTTAAATGGGTTGGGAAAGCACAAAGCATCAAAGGACCCCTAGGTGCAGTCTGTGACTGCCTGGAGCGCTGTGTTCTTAACTGTCAGATTTTAACCAATACTTCTCTAGAAAATTGCTTAATTATTATATATCTGTCAAGAAAACACTTTCACAGCCATAAAGCACTGGATACAAAAATAGTCTTTAATCCCAAACTTTGGAAAATTATTCCCTCTGGTTTCAGGGAAGCCAAATCCCAGTGGGACCTAATTGCTCCCTGATACCTCAGGACAAAGCCAGGTGAATAGTAAAAGCACAGAGGGAAAGATAAGCAAAGCATTGCTTTCGACTTTGTGGGCCCTCTTTCATTTCCTGGCCTTAAAAATATTTTTGAAAAAAAATTTTAAGATCTTTGCAAATCAAAGTATGCAAGTAATGCAACCAGAATCATACCAATTTAATAAAATAACGTGGTCAAGTAGAATGTGATTTTGAATCCCAAAGACCAGAGCTTGAAACTCAGCCTCTTACTGTCTGTCTGAAATTGACTAGGAACCGCATAAGCTGAAATTAAATTGGGTTATCTGTTACACAGCAATGCTAGTCTGTCATGTGATTGACAGAGGATTCAATAAAGCAATATATTACAATTCCTAGAACTGAGCTGGGCATACACTAGGGGGTTTTAAAGCTATACATCTGACTCTCAGATTTGCGAATTCATCCACTCCCTAAAACTTATTTGCAACTATAAAACCAGTAGTCAAGGGTGCTTTTGTGGTCATTCCTAAACAAGAGAGAAGCGGAGCTGATCAATTGCCAACATGAATGTTCCCATCTGAGGCAGAGCAAGTCATCCTGTGCCATTTCCTCTCTTATCATAAACAGGCCTCCTTTTCTACTTAATGCCTCATTTTTAAAAGTTTGTGCTTTGGGAATTTTAAGGAGTACCTAAGCTTAGTGCTCTGTGGTGGTCCTAAGGGCAAGGTTATTTGTACCCTCTAAAGAGTGTATGTGTGCTGAGCAGGCTTCATTGAGATCTGAGCCACAGTTGAGTTCTATTGTTGTATTCTGGCCCTTAGTCGAAGGAATTATGCCCACTCCCATAGGCAAGAGGCCTGACTTAAGTCTACATATTCAAATGCTACCTCTATGAGAAACCCCCTAGTAGACACTCATAAATAATGTTTTGCCAGCTCTCTGGGAACCCCTCAGTCCTGTCACACTGACACATAAACTTAACCCTGTTCACAGCAGCTTCATAGACCACAACTATGGTGCCGGTAAGAATTGATTACGTTCTATTTAGTTCCTATACAAGGTAGGTTAAACAGTAGTGAATATAAGAAATCAATCTCAGGGGCTGGACAGAGGGCTCAGCGGTTAAGAGCACCAACTGCTCTTGCAGAGGACTTGGGTTTGATTTCCAGCACCCAAAAGGTGGCTGAGAACTGTCTTTAACTCCAGTTCCAGGGGAATCCGACACCCTCTTCTGACCTCTACAGCATTGCACTACACAGGTGCACCAACCTACATGCAGACAGTACATTCATACACATAAAAAAAATTAAAAAAAATTTTTAAAGAAATCAATTCCAAAAATCTTAATATAATAAAAGTTAATTTTTCATGTGTATAAAGTCTAAGAAGGTGTTTGGAAGGTGTTCTTACAATAGGTGGTTGACTCAGGGACCCGTAGCTTTTCACCTGTGGCTCTGACAATACACAGAGCCTTTGCTTCCAGCCAGTGGGTGAAAAGAGACAGGAATTCAGGTTGGACAGTATTCTGAGCCAGTCCAGAATACTACAAGTCAAGTCTCCCTTCATTCTGTTGGCTACTTCTCGGTCACATGGTTACACCTAACTTCAAGGAAAGCTGCAAAATGAAGCTGAACTGTGGCTGGGGGGTTTCATGAATAGTCTGCTATAGTCATTGTTATAATCACTACATTTATCATTTTTCTGTTGGTAAATGGCTAAACACTCAGGTAAGCAGCAATTTAATGTTTTAGGTTATTTTCCCACATCTTTTTCCAGTTGTCCACTGTGACATTTCTAAGCTATATTACGATTTTGCCTTAATAAAGACTGAACATCCATTTTAAAACCAAAGGCAGACCTGAATACTGAAAACCTGTTACTTCAGACATCTCCCAGAGCTGTGTTCTCAAGTAAGCGTTCACTCATTATTTTATTAAAACAGTAGGTATTTCCAGCATGAAATGGGGAGGGAGAAGCCATTACCCACCCTTAACAGAGAATCTGGCCCTTTGACCCCTAGGCCTAGAATATCATCCACACAACAGATTTCTCTCATTGTTTGCAATAAAAAAGTCATGCTACTCTCAACGCTCTTACAGGAAAGCATGCGCACACATATTAATAATCTAGATTACACATTGTTGAGTAGAGGGCCAGGAGAGGTCCTAAGAGGTTAAGGTCTTATGCCCAGGTCACAGGCGGAGGTTATGGCTCAGTGATCTGGTTTACATTATAATCAGTAATTTTTTGGTTGTAAGAGTGGGTAAAACTCCTTAGGCCAGATTATGTCCATATTGTAAAGTCATTCCTACACTTCACCAGGGAAAGCAAGCTTGTGTCCTCTTGGGTGTCTAAGTTAAAAGATGAAGTCCACACAGGGCAGAGCTGATGGTTGTTTGAGCTTGCCAAGGAGGAGCCCTTCAAACATGACATATTTTGGCCTAATAAAGAAAAAAAAAATCATAAGCTGAAGATGCTAAAACCTATGATATATGTGGCATGCATATGTGCATATTTTGGAGTGATGCATAATGGAAGGAATAACAACAACTACTACTACAGAAAGACTGCATCAAAGAACTGACCGAAACTGAACTTCTGCTTGAAACAGTAAACTTCTGTATCAAGAATTTTGAGAGAGACTGAGAACAAAATGAAAAGCATGTTTGTCAGAATGCATGAGCAGGGGCATCTGGGTTGGTTCCAGCTCTTCGCTGTTGTGAAGAGAGCTGCAATAAACATGGACGTGCATGTATCTTTGTGGTAGGATGAGTCCTTAGGGTATATACCCAGGAATGGTGTGACTGGGTCAGGTGGTAGGCTCATTCTGAGTCTTTTAAGGGTTCTCCACACTGCTTTCCATAGTGGTTGTACAAGTTTACATTCCCACCATCAGTGGATGAGTGTTCCCCTTTCCCCACAACCTCTCCAGCATCTGTTGTCTTTTGTTTTCTTGATTGTAGCTAACCATATTGGAGCGAGATCATATCTGAGAGTGGTTTAATTTGCATTTCCTTAATTATTAATGATGTTGAACACTTTTTTAAGATGTTTCTCAGCCATCTTCAATTCCTCACTGGTGAAGTCTCTGTGCAGCTCTTTGCTCCATCTTTTGAGTGGGTTGTTTGTCTTCTTCTTTGTTTTTTTAGTAGGTTATATATTCTTGATGTTAATGTTCTGTCAGATGCATCACTGGTAAAAATTCCCTCCCATTCTGTGGGTTTTCTCTTCACCTCCTTGATTTTTTTTTTGCTGAACAGAAGCTTTTGAGTTTGATGAGGTCCCATATGTTGACTGTTGACCTTACTTCTCATGCAGCTGCTGTCTGATTTAGAAAGTCTTTTCCTATGCCTATGTCTTGTAGGTTGTTGCCAACTTTTTCTTCTATCACCTTCAGGGTTTCAGGCTTCACTTTGAGATCTTTGATCCACTTGGAGTTTATTTTTGTACAGGGTGAGAGATAGGGGTTTAATTTTGTTCTTCTACAAATGATGATCTGGTTTTGCCAGCACAATTTGCTGAAGATGCTATCCTTCCTCCACTGAGGGTTCTTTGCCCCTTTGTCAAATATCAGATGGCTGAAATTGTATGAGCTCTAGTTTGGATCTTCAATTTTGTTCCATTGGTCAACCGGTCTGTTTTTGTGCCAGTACCAGGCTGTGTTTATGACTATGGCCCTGTAATATAGTTTGAAGTCTGGTAGGGCAATCCCCCCTGTATTGCATTTTTCACTCAGGGTTGCTTTAGCTATTTGGGGTCTTTTGTTTTTCCATATGAATTTAAGGACTTTTTTTCCAGGTCTGTGAAGAAGCTCATAGTGATTTTGATTGGGATTGCATTGAATCTATACATCAATTTGGGTAAAATGGACATTTTTACTAATTAATTTTCCCAATCCATGAGCATGGGAGGTCTTTCCATCTCTTGATGTCATTTTCAATCTCCTTCTTCAAGGGTTTAAAATTTTTGTTGTAGAGGTCTTTGGTATCTTTGGTTAGGTTTGTTCCCAGGTATCTTATTGTTTTTGAGGCTATTGTGAGTGGGAAGGTCTTTTTATATTCCTTCTCCACTTGTTTATTGTTGATGTAAAGAAAGGCTATGGATTTTTTAGGTTAATTTTGTAGGTCAACACTTTACTAAAACTCTTAATTATTTCTAGAAGTTTTCTGGTGGAGTTTTTAGCATCCCTTAGGTAAACTATCATATCATCTGCAAAAAGGGATAGCTTAACTTCTTTTCTGATTAGTACTCCTTTAATTTGCTTCTCTTGTCTTATTGCCCTGGCAAGTATTTCAAGCACTATGTTGAAGAGGAGTTGGCAATAAGGGGCAGCCTTGCTGGGTTCCTGCCTTTAAGGGAAATGGCTCCATTTTTTCTCCATTTAGGATGATGTTGGCAGTGGGTTTGCTATATATGGCTTTGATCATGTTGAGGAATGTTCCTTTCAGTCCTATTCCCTCTAGGACTTTAAACATGAAGGGATGCTGGATCTTGTCGAAGGCTATTTCTGCATCAATTGAGATGATCGTGTGATTTTTGTCTTTCAGTCCATTTATGTGTTTTATGATATTTATTGATTTACATATATTGAACCATCCCTGCATCTCTGGTATGAATCCAACTTGATCATGATGGATGATCTTTTTGATGTGGGTCTGTATGCTATTTGCAAGTATTTTGTTGAGAATTTTTACATCCATGTTCATTAGTGAGATGGGTCTACAGCTTTCTTTTTTACTTGTGTCTTTGCCTGGTTTTGGTATTAGAGTGATGCTGGCTTCATAGAAGGAGTTTGGGAGAATTCCCTCTGTTTGTATACTTCTAAACAGTTTGAGTAGCAATGGTTGTAGGACCTCTTTAAATGTTTTATAGAATTCTGCTGTGAAACCATCTGGACCGGGGCTTTCTTTAGTTGGGAGGTTCTTAATTACATCTTCAATTTCCTCAAATATTATGGGTCTGTTTAAACTGTCAATCTCTTCTTGGTTAAGCTTTGTTGGCTCCCAGGATTTCAGATATTCATCCATTTCCCTTGGGTTTTCAAATTTAGTGGAGTATAGTTTTTTGAAGTATTCCCATATGATTGTCTGGATTTTTCTTTGTCTGTTGTGATGTTTCCCCTTTCTTTTTTTTCTTTTTTTTTTTTTAAGATGACACATTTTAATATAAAAAAACTAGCATTTATACATCACTCTTCAGAAAGCTGGATGGAGGCATTATTTCCTGTTTCCTTCAGTTGAATGGTACAGATTGAAAGAATGATCTAGAACAGGTAAATTCTGGAATGGGTTAGCTTCCACGTGATTGCAGAGTTCAAGACTTCTCAGAGGTCAACACAGAGTCAAAAACTGTGGATAAGACTTTACAGATAGCTTGGGCTTGTTCCAAGATGTTGCACTGATAAATCCACAGGCTGTATTCTTCATTGCTTGCATCTGTGGTCTTGACAGCCAGCAAGCTCTTCCTGGCTCCCAGGCTGTCATCATAACACACCATCCGAGTAATTAAATACAGGGCATGTCTATGTAAAACATCATACCGATCTGATGTCGATACTTTTATGCCATACTTGGAAACTCCCATAATAAATTCTTCCTCCAGAGGAACAAAAGGCAACTTTCCATCTTGCTGGGCAATATCTATATAATTTATCAGGTCTAGTGGTCCTTCAAGACTTTTTCCCTCAGATAGTTTCAGTTTCTCAATGGCACCAACATACTTTATTCGAAATTCCGCACAGGTATCTAAATTATTGTTGTTTTGTCCTGAGCTTTTGGTGGAGTCCATATCCAGGCTGGCGACTGTGCTGGATCGTGAAAGACCCCCAAGGCTGGCGTCCACAGACTTGCTCTTTGTACCAATTTCACTGCTTTGGGGACTGCTGCTCCTGTGCCGTTTCTTGCCTTTCTGAAACATTTTTCAGCATAGCTTGATCCGCGTGCCAGGTCAGGCTTGGGTGAGGCCCTGTTCTCACCAAGCAGTCTCGGGCTGGTCCCCTGGGGCAACGAAGCCTTGCCGCAGTGGAAGTGTTCAGCCACCAGCGGCTGAGCAGCTACCCCACTTCGAAGTCCAGCGCCGGTTTTCCCAGCTCACCTGCCGTATCCTGATGTTCCCCCTTTCATCAGGAATTCTATTTAGATATGCAACTCTCTCTCTCTCCTTTTTTTTTTTTTTTTTTTTTTTTTGGTTAACTGGGCTTAGAAGGTCTATTTTGTTTATTTTTCAAAGAACCAGCTTTTGGTGTTGTTGATTGTTTAGTATTGTTTTTCTTTGTTTTCTATTTCATTGAATTTACTGTCGATTTTATTATTTCTTCCTGTCTGTTGGGTTTAGGGTTCATTTGTTGTTGTCTCTCAAGTGTTTTTAGCTGCAGTGTTAGATCATTTATTTGTTCCCTTTCTGTTTTTTGGATGTGGGCACTTAGGACTATAAATTTCCCTCTCAAGACTGCTTTTAAAATATCCCACAGGTTTTGTTGTGTTGTATTGTCTTTTTCATTCAGGTCCGTGAATACTTTTATTTCACTCTTTATTTCTTCCCTGACCCATTCATTATTCAGGATTGTGTTGTTTAGTCTCCATGTGTTCTCATTGCTAGTTGGACTTATTCTGGTGTTCATATTGAGCTTTATTGCACTGTGGCCTGATAGAATGCATGGAATAATTGCTATCCTTTTGTATTTGTTGAGGTTCCTTTTGTGCCCCAGGATGTGGTCGATTTTGGAGAATGTTTCCTGAGGTGCTGATTAGAAAGTATATTCTCTGTTATTTGGGTGAAATATTCTATAGATGTCTGTGTAGTCCATTTGGTGTATTGTATTGTTCAGTTCTGAACAATAATATATAAAGTTAGGTGCACCAGAGTTTGGTGCATAGACATTTAGGATTGTGAAGTCTTCATGGTTCATTGTTCCTTTGACAAGGGTGTAATGGCCCTCTTTGTCTCTTCTGATTAATTTTACTTTAAGATCTATTTTGTCTGATATTAGAATACCCACACTCCAGATTGTTTCTTGGTACCATTCATTTGGAATATTTTTTCCATCCTTTCACTCTAAGGTGGTGTCTGTCCTTGAGGGTGAAATGGGTTTCTTGTAGACAGCATATAGAAAGGTTCTTTTTCCTAATCCATTCTCCCAGTCTATGGCTTTTGATTGGGGAGTTTAGACCATTAGTATTTCATGTTATTATTGAGAGATGTTCTTCCTTTTACCTTATTTTTTGTTTGCATTCTTGGTCTAGGTTTATATTTACTCTGTTATGATTTTGTTGCTTTCTCTCTTTAATTGCTTAGGGATAGTTGCTTCTTTCCTCTATTCTTTGGATCGCTTCAAGGATTTTCTGAAGTGTTGGTTTCTTAGCCATGTATTCTTTCATCTTGTTCATGTCATGAAAGATTCTTCTTTCTCCTTCAACTATGATTGACATTTTTGCTGGGTATAGTAGTTTGGGTTGGCATATAAAGTCGTTTAGTACAGGGAATACTTTGGTTCACATTCTTCTAGCTTTCATAGTTTGCACTGAGAAGTCAGCTGTTATTCTGATGGGTTTCCCCTTATATGTAACTTATTTTTCTCTTGTGGCTTTCAGTATTTTGTCTTTGTTTTGAGCATCTAATGTTTTAACAATTATATGATGTGGGTAGTTTCTTTTCTGATCTTGTCTATTTGGTGTTCTATGTGCTTTTTGTATTTGTATGGGTTTGTCTTTTCTCAGTTTGGGGAAATTTTCCTCTATTATCCTGTTGAAGATCTGGTCAATACTGTTGTCTTGGGATTCTTCTACTTCCTCTATCCCTATGATGCAGAGGTTTGGTCTTTTCATCCTGTCCCACATTTCCTGGTTGTTCCACTCTTGTGTTTTTTTTTTAACTTTTTGTAATCTTTACTTGAGCTTTCTAGTTGCTCTGTATTATCCTGCACATCTGATATTCTTTTTCTGCTTCTTCCATTCTGCTTCTGAGGCTTTTTCCCATCCTTTCCTGGTGGTTGGATGAATGTTTAATATCCCTTTTCATTTCACCCTGTGATTTTTTTAGATTTTCCACTTCCCTCTGGAGCCTGTCATTCTCATCTTGTAGTTTCTTGGTTCGTTGGTCATTTTCTTTTTTCATTTAGGCCTGGGATCTTTTCAGTGTTTCCATTTCCTTCTGGAGTTTGTCATTTTCTCCCTCTAGGTCCTTCTTGAGTTTTTCAATCTCTCCCCTTAGTTCTTTCCACTGTGTGTCATTATCTCCTTCTAGGTCCTTCTTGAGTTTTTCATTCTCTTCCCTTAGTTCTCTAATTTCTTTGAATATGTCTGCAGTTGTTCTTCTAAGGTCAGTGTCTTGACTTCTTTCCTCAGGGATCTCATTGTAGGAATCTTCTGTAGGGTTGGTAGAGTTTGGTGTGGATTTATTAGGAGTTTTTCCCATGTTTTTTCTTCATGTCTTTGGCATGTGGATTTGTCTGTTTATTTGTTTCTTTGAATTCTGGCACCTCAAAGTTGGCTGCACAGTCTATGATCACCAATCCTCCACCTGATAGGTCCTCTACACCAGAGCTCCACCAGGATGGGGGGGGCTGGGTTGGGTTGCTACTTTGACCCGTGTGCCAGTAGGCCCTCAAGTGTCAAGGTGGTCCACCTTGCCTCACTGGCACCTCACTCAAGATTTTTGTTTTAACATTTATTTATGGTGTGTGTGTGTGTGTGTGTGTGTGTGTGTGTGTGTGTGTGTGTGTAGAAGGGTGCTTGTATGCATGGCACATATGTGCAGGTAAGAAGACAACTTATGGGAGATGCTTCTCTCCCTCCACCATTTGTGTCCCAGGAATGGAAATCAGGCTTATGGTAAACAGCGTTACCCACTGAACCAAGCCCCCAAAGTGAAGCGAGGTAGTTTTACACCAAGGTTCATACCAGTGTTTTCACGATGGACCCCACAAATGTAAGCCAAAGTCAGTTGTCCATTAGGAGATGAATGGTTAAACAGAAGATCATATGCATATAATAGAATACTTGAGGAATTACATTCCTCAAGTATTCTATTATATGTGAATGAACCTAGAAAATGTTAAGAAGTCAGACTCAGAGGCTGCATGGTGCCCCAGAAGTGAAGTTTACAGACTATCTAGAATCCCAGACACCAGGGGCTGGGGTGGTGTGGGGAGTCACTGCTTAGTAGCTGCAAATGGTTAAAGTGTTCTGGGAAGGGGTAGTGGTCGTGGTTGCACAATACCATGTGTGCTTTAATGCCAGTAAGTTATGGAATACATAAAGACAGTTAAAATTATAAATTATATATTATTTATATTCTGCCACAATAACTAAAAATCACATTGGAAAGAGACTGGGCTTTGACTTTAACCCTGTGATAGATCTGCCAGTCACTAAGTGAACATATGACTTTGAACAAAGAAAACTTCATTTCTCTGAGTGACTTTTTGCATACTTACAAGGAGGTGGTCCCATTGTTCTAAAAGGATTGCTGTGGAAACAGTGACTAACCTATCACATAATGTCCACTATGTGAAAGGTAAAGAGATAACGAACAAGCAAAATCCTTCTAGCAGTGTTAGAGCATCATGTTGCATAATTGCTTTGTGGAGCTGAGGATATTCTCAGCAAAGATCCCAAGTCCACGGGAGGCAGAAGATGATGAAACCCGTGGACAGGCCTCGTCCTGCCCCTCCAGGGGGTATACAAAATCATGTTGTCCAAGTCTAATGTTTATGACAGTTCCTACTTAAATTCTGAAATCTTATACAAGTTTTCCTAATTCTCATAAATTGTGTGGGTTTTATTTAGTAGAGCTTTTCAGTCCTTGTAGTGTCTTGACATGGGTTCTAAGATACACATTGAGACAGTGTGTGTATGTGTGTGTGTGTGAGAGAGAGAGAGGGAGAGAGAGAGAGAGAGAGAGAGAGAGAGAAATTGAAATAAGACAGCCTCTAATATTAGCTATTCAAAATGGAACTGTATTTGTAAAATCATGGCCCAAAGCCCAGATGGAAAGTCTATGAAGAAAAGAGGTGTGACATGTTTCCACCCAGAGAGCTGTGCAGAAGTGTCCAAATGAGGACAGCAAGGAAAGTGAGAGCTGACCGACAAGAGTCAGGAAAACGGCGAAGGCCCTTTGTAAGCCTTGCTCAAGGCTGGCATCCTATGTGATGCCGGATATGCATTACTGGGAAAAGGTTAAGTGTCACTCTGATGTTCTGCTTAGGAAGATGATCTCTATGCAAATATTGCACTGAAATGATACAAGTCCAGTAGTGATGTTGTAGGGGTCAGTTATCTAGAAAATCATTTTTGAATGAGGCTATTTACTTTTTTAAATATTCTATTTGGAGGATACAAATAGCTAAATTATATGTTTTTTCACCAAACTGGAATATTCTGTCTGCTTTTCTCACTTCCAGCACATAACACAGGTCAGCCTCCTGTAAGTGCTCTGGAATGAATGAACTAAGGAAGGAAAAAGGGAAAGAATGCAACTATCCACAATAGGCATTTATGACACCTATCACCCACAAAGGAGTAAAACTATCCCCTTTCTCCTTTTCAGACCAGAAACCACTCTCTGGGGACCACTCATAAGCAAGACTCCAACACTGTGACATGCCGGTGCCACCACCACCTCCTCCTCCGCTGCCTCCACCTCCTCCACCTTTGGGGGCCCCGCCTCCTCCACCCCCTCCAGGGCCCCCGGTAAGACCTGTTTGTTTTTCTGTATGACTTTCTGTGGCCTTTGAATACACTTAAGCGGAGCTAAGAAGCAGCCTCGGGTTCCCGTCTGGCTGGTGCACCTTGGCACGCTGGCTCTGGGTGTGCAGGCTCTGATTCCCAACTAGCTTGGTCCGGATGTGTCTCTTTCCTATTTCTCCTTAGATCCCACCTGCCCTGCCACCCCAGTTTCCCCTCTAACTCCTACTGCTTGGTGCAGGCCTCCCTAGTCTCCTTATGTGACTCTCTCCATCTTGCTGGATGAGAGACCCCTGCAAGAGCAAGCAGCTGAGGAGACATGGAGAGGTCAAGTTGCATTTGGTGTGTCCTCAGAAGGTGATAGATACTTGCCTTCCGTCCACTGGTTCTAGGTTCAGCAGGTTAAATGTCTTGTAAAATGCCACAGTGAAATGTCAATGTCAACTTTCCCTGTCTGTCTCCACATCACTGAATCCAGGCTATTTCAGTTTGGGCCACTTTCTCTGGTTTAAACATTTGGTTAGGGTAGAAGAGGGCCACAGAGGGTAGTCATTCTACCTAGGAACAATGAATCTCAACCTCAGCACCAGTGACATGGGAGACCAAGTAAATGGGTACTGTACTGTACTGTACATTTAGGGTGCTTACCAACAGCCCCAGAAGCACCCCTCAGCTGAACAGATAAAAATGTCCTCAGATTCAGCCAAATGGCCACTGGTCATGGAAAATACATAGCAAGAATAGGGTGAAGTATTGAAGCTTCTTTGCTGAACTTGATCCCACCAGCTCAAATCCAAGGTCATCCCCACATGGTGATGAACAGTTTGTAAAAAGAAAACGTATTGGGAATTATCCACGGTTCTTAGACTTTCTGGCACGAAACACCTGCAACTACGACATTATTGAATATGATGATCCAGAATCAATAGCCAGAAGGACAAACTTATCCCAAGCCAAGCTACTGAAGATTTGAGAAATAACCTCTTTTAAACACCGCTAGTGACACACATTTAGGGCTTAGGAAACTCCGAATGGGTCGTTCAGGAGCATTCTAGTCAGGAAGCAATAAATCCACGTATACCCTAGTGTTGCCCTCAGTAGTCAGGTAGTTTTTCTTTTAAGACTGGTTAAGAATTTAATCCTAAAGAAGCAAAAAGAATTTATGCAAAGATATGCACAGCAGTGAAGAAAAAGATGTAAATGATGAGAACTAAGTGTGTTATGTTACACTATTAATTAAAAATTACATCATGCCACAGTATTAATTAAAAACTATATCCATTTTCAATATGAGAAAATAGATATAAAGAATGAGTTGACAATGTATCTTTTGTACATAGTAAAATCAGTTGTGCAATTTATACTATAAATAAATTGCAATGATCAGAAGGGAATTTGATAATGCCGATATAAAATTTAATATTTCATTAGGAAATTCTAAATTTGGTTGTTTTTCACATTGCTTCCTTGTTCCATTTGTTTGTTTTAATGTCTATCTTATGGAGGAACAGGTCAATTTGGGGGAAAATAACCATGTAAATTTTACTATTTTTGAACATGTTTTTGCCATGTGAAAAAAATTTTAATTTACTTTTAACTATGTGTGGTTTGTGAACACGTGTATGTATAGGTGCCTGTGGAGGCCCAAGGCATTGGATTCCCAGGAGCTGGAGTTATAGGTGGTTGTGAGTCACCTAACATGGTTGCTGGGAATTAAGCTTGGGTCCTCTATGAGAACAGTATGTGCCTTAACCCCTGAACCATCTCTCCAGCACCCCTACCCCATCTTTTTTTGAAAACTGTTTACAATGTATATTAAAGAACAAAAAGAAGTTAGCATCCTTACTGTTTACAGAGCTCTTACCGATCAGAAAGGATGAATAGAAATAGTTTGATCCCTGGAACTCACATAAAAATAGAAGGAAAGAACTGACTGCATGAAGTTGTGCTCTGACCAGCACATGCACACTATGGCATGCACATGCCTGGGTGTGCATTTGCACACACACACACATGCACACACACAAATAATAGATACACAAAATATGTTTTTAAAAACTTATTGGGGAACAGGATGTTCTCATAGTCCTAATTACTTCTTTTTTCAGCCATGTTGAGGATCAACCTATGGCCTCACTCAGACTACACAGTTGCTCTGCCGTTGAGCCATCTTTCCACCAAACCCTTTTAATATAGTGCTTACTTCTAATTATAAAGTTGGAAATATTCCTTTAAAAATCACTTCAAACCTGGTGTCATCTCTCCTGGAATGACCTTATATCACAAGTGACTTGCTGCTAGACAGTCAGAAAGGCTATCTGTAGTAATCTGCCCAAAATGAACGAGCACAAGATTAAGCACATACACATGCCAAGAATATGGGCAGTTCTTCAGAGAGCTTGGCCAGCGGGAGCCAGTGGTCCAAACCCAGCCTGTGACCAAGGATTTTTTTCCAGCTAAATGGCTGAGAAAAAAAATCAAAAGAAAAATATTTCATGGCACATGAAAAGTACATGGAATTGTATTTTAGCCCATGAATAAAGTTGATTGGAGCACAGCCATGTTCACCTGTGGCTGCTTTTCCACTTAAAAGGCAGAACACCAACTAAGAAAAATTTTATTTTCCCCAAAATAAATTCCTTTCACTAGGAGACCTATGGGTTTTTGTGGGGGTTTTGGCATTTATTTTTTCATTTTTTATTTTTTATTTTTTAATATATTTTAAGGGATTCACAATGTAAGAGCACAGTTGTTTTCAGATCACATTGACATTGCTCAGTTTGCCATACAATTGGTGCTAGTATCCACAGATGAGGGATATCATGTATCGTTTGTTTTTCTGGGACTGTGTTACTTCACTCAGCATGATATCTTCTAGCTCCAGCCATTTACCTGCAAAGCTCATGATGTCTTCTTTCTTTACTGCTGCATAGAACTCCATTGTGTAGATGTACCACATTTTCTCTATAGACTCGTNTCAGCTGTACCCGATGTCCACACTGGTCCAAAAGCACCCATGATAAAACTATGAGATACTTCCTAGGCACAAGCTCTAGACACTAACATGCATTAAGTTCTTTAATCCTTACAGCTGGCCCATGGGATAAGCACTGCTGTGAGCTTCGTTTTATAGATGAGGTAAGCACTTATAACCAAAGTCTGGTTTGTGTGACCAAATATGCATCACTGATAAATGATGAAACCAAGACATGAACTCAAGAAGTCTGACTCTGGAGCCCAGGCTTTTAACATTACAGTAGATTGATTTTGGACACTGGACAATAGAGAGCCTAGTGAGGAAATGTGGCAGGGATAGACCATCCTCAGAAGAGGGCAATTTATCAAAGAAATGACATCCTTAAAACGCATGATCATAGTAGGGGAAGGTGGATGGGGGAGGGAGGATGGGGGGAAATATGGAGAAATAGATGAATGGCTACATGGATGCATGATGCATGTGTGCATGGGCAGATGGATGCATGAATGGACAGATGGATGGGTGGATGGAGGAAGGAAGGAAGGGAGGGAGGGAGGGAGGGAGGGAGGGAGAAAAGGAATGAATGCAATAGGAAATAAATGAATGAGTAAAGTTCAGAAATGGAGTTAAAGATTTTCATAGCCAGTGATTAGGACTCTAAACATGTTCTGGCAATAAATGGTACTTGTTAAACCCCAACAAATAGCACATTATTCAGGACCACAGGACCACTGGAAAGGAGAGGCTGGGCTCAGCTCTGAATTCAGCATGGGCAACAGGAATCTATAGCTAAAGAGCTAGAGATCTGGGGAGTGGATAGAGAGGTACTGAGAGGAAACTTTGGAAGGTCAGGGAGATTCTAGATCAACCTCTTATGTGATTCATGCCAAAGACAGGCCAAGGAGGTTTGCTCACCTTCTCTAATATGCAGTGGTTCCTGGTAAGGAAAACGTGCCCTAATGTGAGAGACAATGTAGAAAATGAATACTCTCTGAGTTGATGGAGGCGCTTGGAGTCTTGTGTTTGCTGGTTTGATTTGGTTTTGTTTAGGTAGGGATGAGGAGTGCTGGGTGAAGGGGAGCTTGGTAGAGCTGTGCATGACACTGTGCTCTGAAAGAAAAGTCATTTGCATGTTCACTACTGAATGTGGAATAATGGAAGGTTTACAAATTCTTAAATACTGTCACTCATGTATGGTCTCTTGACATGCTAGGGCTTTGGTGCTGCTAATGGGGGGACTGGAAATTTTCCCCACGTCTACCATGATCCTGGACAGATGAGGTTTTCCTGTCGCCTCATGCTGTTTAGGCTCTGATTAAGCTGACATTTGTACCCTGCCTACCAGTCTACAAAATGACATCTTTGTCTTCTAGCAATTTTAAAAAACTGATTCTCCTCTTTGTGGGTTTGCACAGAGCAGTAAGCACGCTTCTGTGAAAACCAAGCTGTTTTTGCAGTGGATTTCCTGTCTTCCAGAGGGAGAGGTGTGTCAGGACCTGCCACTCAGACTTCCTAAGGGCCTTTCAGGATGACATTCAAATGTGCCTGTTCAGATGCAGCTGGGAGGTGGGCGGGCACGGGCACAGAAAGGAGCTTGCCTGGTGTGCAGGAGCAGTTGTGCTGATAATACTCTCCAGCCAGCAAGCCCGAAAGGCCTTCACCATTTGCACAAGCAGGAGTTCCAGCAGGAACCAGCCCCACACAGAGCCTAACCTAACCAGAGGGCTGCTCTGAAGGGGACTCAGCAGGATGACAAGAGGTGACTTGGATGTGGCCAATCATGAGCAGTGATTCCTTACCGGAGCTTGTTTTTAACACATGAAATTTGTGGCACTAGCCCTTGAGAATCTTGAAATGCCAGCATCGCTAGCCATTCCTAGAAAATTACCATCCAGCCATGGCTGTGATTAGAGGGGACACCTGCTGACAAGCCTGAGCCTTGGGACCATGTGTCTCTTAGTCCAATTGCTCTTACCTCTACCCTTCTTGTCATGAAAGGAAAATCCACCCCCCGACCACCACCACCAAGCCGAGATGGTAGCTGGCAACCAGGCATCCAGCTTGATCAGGCACCAAAGGCTGAGGCAGGGGCACAGCTCCACAGATCCTCAGCAGCAACTAGTGCTCAGGACTTCCAGATCCCCCAAGCAAAGGACCAGTATGAGGCGAGTAAAGCAGGGTACAGCTAGCAGAGCACATCCTGTATAAAGAAAGCATGCTGGCTGGTGTGTGCTCCGATGAAGACTGAGGGTGGCACAAATGTCATCACTACATAATCCAGGACTGGGAAAGGGTCTGGGTCATTTTTATTTATTTTGGATGATCCTCCATTTTCTCAAATACCTCCATAAAATAGTTTCTATTTTTCTTGCGCTATTAGAGATGGACCCTAGGGCCTGTATGAACGAGGCAAGCACTCCGCCATTGATCTACATCCCCAGCCCTGTTATTTTTACTTTTATATTTCTAGGAAATATCTTTTTAAAAACAGGAAGGGAATGAACAATGGCTTCCAGTGAGCTGTCTGAACTGTATAATGATAGCAATATACAATAGTGGTTGGCACATTCTGAACAGCTGTTATGTCTCAGGTAGTATGCTAAGCTGGGCAGGCAATATTCTTACTTTAAAGAAGCACAAATCCTAGCACTTGGGAGGCAGAGGTAGGCGGATCTTTGTGAGTTCAAGGCCAGCCTGGTCTACAGAGTGAGTTCGAGGACAGCTAGTGCTACAGGGAGACCCTGTCTCAAGAAGACCAAAAAAAAAAAAAAAAAAAGAAAAGCACAGAGTCGGGGAAGAACTTATTACCCAGGGAACGGCCAGTAACCCCACAGGGCTGAAGTATGAACTCTGGCGGAATGGAATCGGATGTCCTTTGACAGGAAGACACTGGGGCTATGGGATTCTCAGCCACAGCTGCTGACCCTTGGAATCTGTGAGCCAAGAAGTCCATGGGTCACGCTCTCCAAACTATGGGTGTGGCTTCCAAGATTCCTTTTTGTATCTGAAACTGCTTCTGGGGTTACTCTTTTCTTTTGTGTTCTTTTCTTTCTGGATCTGTTGTTTTCCCCATTTGCTTGTTGGGTTCGCTCCTTTAAATAGAAAAAAAGAAAAAGAAAAGAAAATGCAGCTGACCTTCCAAATAAAACCCATGATATACCAAAGGACAATCCCATTGAAGAAGTGGGAACTGGCAGGGGCGCTCTTTAGCTTGCAGCTGTCTGCCAATGAGCTCTGAAATAGCATGTCTGCTGGTAGCGATGATGGGCACACAGTGAGAGTCAGGTAAACAGCTGCAGGAGATTATGTCCTAACCCTTGACCATCATGTGAGGTTACTAAATGCTTTAGTTACTTTTTTGTTGCTGAGATAAAACGCCGTGACCAAGGTCACTTATAGAAGGAAGAGTTTATTCTGCTTAAGACACCAGAGGGAATAGTCCATAATGGCAGGGAGGGGCGTGGCAGAAGAAGGTAGCTGGAGCTGAAAGCCTCGGCCTCACATCCTCAAGCAGGCACAGTAAGCAGAGAGAGATTGGAAATCTGGCAAGGCTTAAGGTCTCTCAAAGCCCGCCCTCAGTGATGTGCTTCCTCCAGCAGGGCCACATCCCCTGAAGACCATCCCCAGACAGTGCCACAAATGGGGGACCAACTGTACAAATCCTTGACCCTGTCCATTCAAACCGCCACACTGAGCCAGGGCTGACAGCACTCCTGAGTCTGCCTCAGAAGACTGAGGATTGCCTGCATCCGGAGCCAGCATTTCCCTGCTCAGGTGGAGAAATGTAGACTGCAGAATTGGTCTCCTGTTCCCAGACCAGAGCAGTGAGCAATACATTGCCTCTTCATCATTTCTTACCTTTGGGATCTTTGAAGCATCTTCTTTAAAGAGCCCCCTTCTCCTCAGAATGAGCCATTCTCTTCTTCCTAAGCTTGGTTCTCCCATCATTGCACACTCTCCTGAACAGACAAGAGTCTGGTGAGGGACAAGAGAGGGTCATGCAGCTAGTAAGTGGCTGTGCCAAGGTGAGTGCCAGGTACCCAGCAGATATCTAACATGTAGCTTTACTTCGAGAGCTGGTACTGAGGTCACCAGGCAAAGCTGCTGCGAGCTGGCCAGCCACTGCCTCACACCTTCCACCTGCCTTTGCCCTGAAAACCAGAGCGTGTTCTCTGCCATGTTGCATGAGAACACCCCAATACATTCAGATCTTAATAAGGATATAATATAAGCCAATGCAATTATATCAGAAACAGCAACATTTAGCACTTGGGAATGATTTAAAGGCCAGAAATAATTGTTCGGTATAACCCTCCCTGCTCTAATTCATTACTGTTTTCTCAGAGAACACACCCTGCACCTTTCCTTTCCATAGAGATATTTTAAAACTCACAGAAAGTACACAGTGTGCCTGTTTGGTAGGAGGTACTAATAGATTTCCATTTTAATAAGATCTGCTTGCAGTGGAGGAATCTGAATGTGTTTCAAGCTAGTGACAGCAGGATTCCACCTATACCACATGGAGCATTTAGAACACAAAGGTGGGAAACAGGTTTGTGTCCTTCAGCCCTTGGCTCAGCACACATTGTGGGAAGCTGTCGGGCTTAGCAGGGATCCGGTAGTGACACAGCCTGTGTCTCAAAAACAAAAACATGGGTTTTAGACTCGGGCAGATTGGTAACTGAATCCTGCGAGCTGTTTCTAAGCTGTGGGATAGCTACAACTAAAAACTAACAACTCTGAACCTCCGTTTCTCTATTTATTAATAGGAATAATAATGGCCACTTCCTAAGGTACATTGCCCATAGCATGGAAGCTTCAGGAAGGGACGAATTCTTGTCTGTTTTCTCATAATGTGTCCTCTACACTTTGGTAATTGCCTGACACATAGTGACAAATATTTGCTCAATATATACTGAATGAATGAATCTCAGGGTTACTGTGAGGCTGCAATAAGGGAGCAGCAGTAGCTGTTTGCCAAGTGTCTGCTTAATAAATGGTGGCTCCTGCAGAAACCAGAAAAAGCAAGTCAAAGGTCCATGTTACTGTGAGACAGCAGAGTGGACACCAGAAGTCAAGATGAAGAAGGTCCATGTTACTGTGAGATGGCAGAGTGGACACCAGAAGTCAAGATGAAGGGCCATGTTACTGTGAGACGGCAGAGTGGACACCAGAAGTCAATATGAAGGGCCCTGTTACTGTGAGACGGCAGAGTGGACACCAGAAGTCAGGATGAAGGGCCATGTTACTGTGAGACGGCAGAGTGGACACCAGAAGTCAAGATGAAGGGCCCTGTTACTGTGAGACGGCAGAGTGGACACCAGAAGTCAAGATGAAGGGCCATGTTACTGTGAGATGGCAGAGTGGACACCAGAAGTCAAGAGGAAGGGCCATGTTACTATGAGACGGCAGAGTGGACACCAGAAGTCAAGATGAAGGGCCATGTTACTGTGAGACAGCAGAGTGGACACCAGAAGTCAAGATGAAGGCTGGAAGCTGGGCTGCCCCAAGTGGACAGTTGTCATTAATCTGAAAACACTCTAAAAACAAGGGGACAAAAGTTGTTATCTGAGGTTTTCTGTGGTTTCAAACTCACTCTGCCAGGCTGCCGTGAGGTAGGCTCTGGAGTAGATAGGTGGTCTTCTCTTTTGTTCTTTCTTCTAGTTGGGTGGACCAGGATCCACAGATGTGGCAGGAGATACCTGGAACGACCACAGATTAGAGCCACATGGCCATATGTGGGCTCGTCCCTATCAGGGTATCTCATGGGGGTAGAGGGTGCTTTAGTATCCACTCCAGGGAAATAGCACAATTTAAGTATTTTAGACATTTGAGGAGGCTTTGGTTTGTCCTTGGACAACAGTAGCAGGCTAAAGCCTGGCACAAGCAAAGGTTGCCTATCTTTCTGGAAAGTCCAACAGCCACACTATTATGGGGATTCTAGATGGACTGGCTTCAACCCTCTCTACAGCAGAGAACAGCTCCTTGGGTTTTGTGGCAGCTGCAGCAAGCTGAGGTCAAATGCTGCAGCCTGGTCCTTCCCTGTCAGAACCAAACATTCATTTTCACTCTCCTGATAGAGAAATTGGAGCACAGGTAGGTAGGATATTTTCTTATACTGGCTGATAAAAATTGGAGTTAATTTTATGGTTAATTCTTTATTTAATAAAATTATATATATATATATATATATATATATATATATATATATTGTCTTTTTTGAGACAGGGTCTCCTTGTAGCCCTAGCTGTCCTGGAACTCACTCTGTACATCAGGCTGGCCTTGAACTCACAAAGATCCACCTGCTTCTGTCTCCCAAGTGCTAGGATTAAAAGCATGCACCACCATGCCCAGGTATAAAATTATATTTTTAATAGTTCCCTATAATAAACACTGAACTATTTGTGGAAGTTGGTAATTGATTAATTGATTGAAAGGATTTGAAGGGGAAAAGCAAACTGAGATGATTGCTTGTGATTGATAACAGTTGAAGATGGATGGTGGCTCCTGAGCACCATAGTATTACTATTTATTTATTTATTTATTTATTATTTATTTATTGGTCTTTTTGAGACAGGGTCTCCCTTTAGTCCCAGCTGGCCTGGAGCTCTCCATGTAGACCAGGCTGGTCTTGAACTCACAGAGATCCACCTGCCTCTGCCTCCCAAGTGCTGGGATTAAAGGCATGTGCCACCATGCCAGGCCGTAACTTTTTTATTTTATTTTTATTTTTTTTAGCATTTATATATATATTATATATATTTATATCAATAATTTTGTATTGCCCAAAAGAAACCTCAGTGGACATCAAATTACTCTTGCTTAATGCAAAATAAAGATGACTTGATGAGACAGTTATAAAGCCTGCTTTCATTAATTCAGGGAGAGGTTTAGGGGGTCAAATATTAGATGCTTTTCAATTTTAGAAAACAAGATTCAGTGTCAACGCAGTAATCTTGAAGTCTGTGTGCTGCCACGGATTGCCGTTATGGGATTTTAGCTGCCTTCCCCTCCAGGTCTCACCTTTAGCTGCTGGGTTAGTTAGCCAAATGATTGAAGTTTTCCTCCTAAGAAAGTGTGTGCAGTGACTTTGAGTGGGAATGTTGGAGAAGCTGCAGGGTTGGCATCATCACTGCCCTCACCACCTTTTGTTCAAATAACAGAGACGCGTGAACACCAGGTAAGAAACAGGGCTTTGGAAACTGTTGCATTTGTCGTTCTCTGCTCTGGTCTAAGGGTATCTAGTTGGTGTTTTCTTCTCACACAAAGCACAGAGGACACTGAGGTAACTATTAAAACAAAATTCTCAGCCTGGTGTGGTGGCGCTTGCCTTTAATCCTAGCACTCAGGAGGCAGAGGCAGGTGGATCTCTGTGAGTTCAAGGCCAGCCTGGTCTACAGAGTGAGCTCCAGGCCAGATGGGGCTTAAAGGGAGACCCCGTCTCAAAAATACCAAAAAAAAAAAAATCTCCCAGTTGACAGCTATTTTTAAGGCCAATGTCTCCAAATTTTCAGCATTTTCTTGTCTCTGACTATGTCCCTCCAGTGATTGGTGAGTGGGACTGGTGACTCTGACTGAAACGCTTGAGTATCATCACACAGACAAAGTAGACAAGGTCTGTTAGGGTTTAAAATGTATACAGGTACATGTACATGCAATGTATGTGTACATACTATATGGATACTTACATATACTTTACATTTTGTCAAGCAGTTGTTTAAGAACGTGAGATTACCCATCATTAAGGATAAAAGGGCCTTGATTGTGCTGCTGAAGGATCTTTGCATAGATCAATGTATTTTCTCTGACAACAATGATATCAGATGAGTTTCTTCTAAATTAAATCTAAGGCTGTGTTAAGTAATCACTTAGAGCTAAGAACATCAGAACAATATTTTGTCTTTTCCTCTGAGTTTTCTTCCTCCTGTTTGCTAACCACTGATTCTCAGCCAGGTGGGGTCTCACATCAGTTCGTCTTTACTGAACTGGGGGTTTCCTCCTTTTCTAGCAAGTCCTGTCCCTGATCTGCATCTCACCGGGTCTGTTTAACACCACACCCTTCCAACTACTACACCCAAATAAATGAATAGTTTTTTCCCCCCGGGCAACAATGCCAGACACAGTTGGCTTAGAGAGAGCTGCAACCAAGCTGCGGACAGGGAAGGCATGTGAACTCTGACGTTCACTGATGGTTTCTTGGCATGGGGACCATATGCAGTGCTGGTAGGTGGCCTGGACTAGCTACAGAGCTCGGCTTCCTCACTCCAGCTTCCTGGCTTCTCTGGAGGGCAGGCCGGTAGAGGGAAAGCCAGTGGGGATATTGCTCCTTTCTTTGTTTCTTTCTGTCTTTCTATCCCACCCCTACCCCACCCCACCCTCACTCTCACCCCACCCACATTGTTGCTAGGTAAGGCCTGAAGAGAAAAGCCATTCTAAAACTTTGAACCTTCCTTTTTAGGGGCTCTTGTGTAGCTCAGGTTGACCTGGAACTTACTACATAGCCAAGGATAACCTTGAATTCCCAAGTTTATATTATGCTGAGAATTGAGCCTAGAGTTTTGTACATGCTAGGCAAGCGCTCTACCAGCTGAGCTACATTCCCAGCCTTTAAATGTGTTTGTCAAGCTGGGTTTTAATATAAAATGGGAATCTAGATGATAGGGACATGACCACTGTAACCTTCCCAGGCTCACATGACCAATGAGGTTTCACATGCAAACTCAAGGACGCTCATACAGAATCACACAAGCTTTTGTTCTTTGTTGAAATTAACTACAAGGTATGGGGCTGTCTCTGTTGGGACATGCTATTCTGGAGTGTATTGCTTGTGTGATGCCCTCTTCCTTTTTGCTGGGGAATCAGCACATTTTAAAAAATTTATTTATTTATTTATTATTTATTTATTTATTTATTTATTTATTGTCTTTTTGAGACAGGGTTTCCCTTTATTCCCAGCTGGCCTGGAGCTGGCTATGTAGACCAGGCTGGCCTTGAAGTCACAGAGATCTGCCTGCCTCTGCCTCCCGAGTGCTGGGATTAAAGGCGTGCACCACCAAGCCCAGTCTCAGTACATTTTATTAAGTGTTTCACTCTCTTTGCTGCTGAATACAGATGCCCTGCTCAGATGCAAGTAGGATGTCTGAGTTCCTGGTTCGGAGGACAAGTTTGGGAAGGAGGAGGGGGAATGTCCGAAGTCACTTTCCCATAGCAATTCTAACAGCACTGTGGTGGTTTGAATGAGTGTCCCCCATAGGCTGTAAGTATTCAGACATTTGTCTCCACTTGGTGGCACTGTTTTTGGAGGTCTTAGAAGGTGTGGCCGTGCTAGAGGAAGTACGTTATTGGGGGCAGGCTTGGTGAGTTTAACAAGCTTCGTGGTCTACAGTTGCTCTCTCTCTCTCTCTGCTTCCTGTGCTCTTTGCGAGATGTGACCCTTGGCATGCTGCTCCAGATCCAGCCGCCATTCCTCCCGCCACAATGGACTCTAATTCCCTGGAACCGTCAATCATAAGCTCAGATAAACTCTTCCTTTTATAAGTTCCTTGGTCATGGTGTTTTATTACAGCAACAGAAAAGTGACTAATACAAGCACCTTCACATTGACACAGAACAGTGATGCTCTAATGTTTTACTGCACAGTTTGACACAGAGTCTCCTCAGATCTCTCAACATGTGCAGCAGAGAAAGGCTAAAGAGGTAGGCCATAGTATATAAGGTGGAGTCCAGGAAGGTAGAACCCCCACCCTGCTGGGAACCGTGGAGGGCTGTAGAGTGCCTACTTCAAGTTGTGTCACCAAGTCTTTACCTTCTGGAGCATCTTCACCCATTAGTCCTCCATCCAGGGAGTTTCTGGCCTCCAGACACCACAGGCAGTCAGCCCAATGGAATATTTCCTGAAGCCAGCGTTGTGACTGGGCTGAATGGCTATGCACAGGGACCCATGGCTTGTGCCTCAATTATGCTTATTAGTTTTTTCCTTTTATTTTTTTGGTATTTTTGAGCCAGGGTCTCCCTTTTAGTACCAGCTGTCTTGGAGCTCGCTCTGTAGACCAGGCTGGCCTTGAACTCACAGAGATCCTATTTTTTTAATATATATATATATTATTAAATATATATATTATCAAATCTAGACCTGTGTCCCCCACCCTATCCCCCCACCCCACCAGAGCTCATGCATTCTGCCAAACATGCTTTTCATCTCTTTCTCGGTCTTTCTCAATATTCTCCATATGGAACTTGACTGTTTTGAGAAGAAGTTCACTGTTTCAGTTCTTTGATGCAATCCTTTCTGTTGTTGTTGTTGTTGTTGTTGTTGTTGTTGTTTCCAATATGCATCACTCCCAACTGCTTGGACAAAAGCTCAAGGGGCCGTGCACAAGAAATACAACTAGGTAATTGGCACTAGCATCCACAGATGAGGGATACCATTCGTCTTTTGTTTTTCTGGGACTGTGATCTACCCACCTCTACCTCCCGAGTGTTGGGATTAAAGGTGCATGTCACCATGCCAGGTTAATCATGATTATTAAATATTAAGGAGGAGTTATGGCTCAGCAAGGGAAAGAACCGGTTGAGTCACAGAGCTAATACTGTCTTTGGACTCTTCCCACTGCATTCTGTCCTTGACAGAGGACTGCCTCCCAGGCTGCAGTTGTGGTAAAGATGACTGGGACACCTGTTAAGACTGTGTAGCCAGTGCTCGGAGAACTGGCGATAGGGCTTGCTACAGCGACCTTCTGTAATAGTGCTTGTTACATGGGACCTTCCTGGTGAGTTTGTTGAAACACAGTGGTCCAGATTTCACCAGCAAGCAGCCTTGTTTTCATTCTGGAGCTCGTGTGGCCTTGGTTGGCTGAATTCCTTAAGTTTTCTGCACTTTCACTTTTGTCCTCTTTTACAAAATTCTTTCTGTTTTATTATGTATGGCTGACACAAGCCTGAGATGAATAAATACAGGCAAAGTACTTCACAGAAAGTAAGAGGCCTGGAAGTGTTCGTCCCTCACGTGTAGATGTTCTTTTCCCCTTTACTAACGTTTTCCTAGCTTTGGTATCCATGCGAACGTGTAAAACAAAAGCTCATATTATAGCACGCATGCCTGATAAACATCTTGCCAAGTTCAGTCACCGTTACAATTGAGAGGATTGGTTGACAGCCTGTCCTCCCCACGCGGTGGTTCACTCAGGAGGGAGACATGTACCAACCGTGAGGAGTCAGTGGGCTGCCCAGCCTTGGGAGTGGGAAGCTGTATGGAAAATTCAATATCTGAGAACACACTCCCCCGGGTTCACTGGTGACATCACAGTCATATTACACTACCGAGCCACCTGCTGCTAGAGCCATCAGCATAAAAATTATTTAAAGTTTACACCAAAAATGTACTCCTCGCAGAATTCTCTCTGTATTTATAGAATACTATTCTGAGCCCCTTCAAAAGGATTTTCAGCTGTAGAACAATTATTTACTCCCAAAGGAGATGATATTAGGAACTAAAATATGGAATTTGCCACTCCAGTGTGCACTGTTAACATCTCCCACTAATCATCAGAAGTAATGCTTTTTAAAATATTTATACTGATTTGAGATTTTTCATACAATGTGTTTTGATCATTTCAGACCTCCTCCCAAATTTCATGTCCTCTATTATTATTTGTCTTTCTTTTAAATTCCTATTGAATCTAATCTGTGTTTACCAGGTGGTCTTGGGTATGGGTGCCCTTGATGTCTGATCACCCTACCAGGTGACACACCAATAAGGAAACTGACTCTCCGTCTCCCAACATCTATCAATTCCCAGTAGATTCTCAGCTAGGGCTGGGCTTCCTGCCCACCTCCCTCACCTGTGCCAGACCCCTGTTTGCTTTGGGTTTGCATAGGTCTTGTACATGCTGTCATGAGCGGTGTAGGTTTATATGTCCAGACACCACAGTTTCTATGTATTCCTCTATTTATACATGACACTCTATGATAAGAGGTGAACTGATTTTAACATCTGTTTGATCTTGACACACTCTTTAAGATGGGTAAGGACCAAGCTGATGGACTGTTTTACAGATGATGATGGCAGGCCACTGTGGTATACAACTGACAGACTGCAGAAGTGTCCTAGTCCAGGTTGTTTATTCACAATTAACAAGTTCTTTCTTGTAAATATGTTGCCAGCATCAATCTCAACAAGCACCACATCCCAGGTCGGATATGTCTCATCCACTGCCAAATTCACATGATGAAGTTCTAGCCTAATGTACCTCTAACCGTGACTATATTTGGAGACAGGGTCTTTAAAGGGTAATTATAGCAAGATAAGGCCACTCCCCAGTGCTTTACTCTGCCAAGCCTGCTGTCCTTATAAGAAGAGGAGATCATGACCCAAACCTCCTCAGAGGGGAAGACCTAGGGCCATCTAAAAGCCCAGGAGGGAGGCCTGCAAAAGAACCAAGCTGGTGACAGCTTGATCTTGAACTTCTAGACTCCAGGATAGTGAGCAAATCATTTGTGTAAGCTACATGGTCTGCGGTGCTCTGTTAGGGCACCCCGAGCACACTGGCTAGTCCACCGTCCACTGCGTGTATGCAGTGACCACCTGCCACTCTGTCAGCTCTCTGGAGCCTGGGATTCTGTGCCCTCAGCTGTCCCCACCACAGTCAAGGAAAGGCTAACTGAGACATCCATATTTCTGGAAACAGTATGAGCTATCCCCAGATGAATCTGTATTTTGGGTCCTCGCTCGTGTGCCACTGTGTATTCACTGCCCTGTTTATTGTCTTAGATTGCCTCCTATTTAGAAAAATGCAGAATTTCTGTATACAAGGAATCTTTGAGTCCAAGACATAGCTTAGCTTTGCTGCTAATGGCATAAATGCCGAGCGCACTGCAGCAATAATGCATTTCAGAATCAATGGGCAGATAACTTCTATTTATAGAAGCTTATGTGGAGAGTTATGTCAATTCCTGGCAACCTTGGAATGTTTTAGCATCCATTATAGACAATCTTTCAGCAGGCACAGAGCAATTTGCCCTGCTTACCTGCCGTGCAGTAGCTCCTGACTTCCTCTTTGGGATCCCCTGATTCCTAAGAAAACATTTGCCGAAATGGTAAGGCTCGGGCATGGCTGGAGCCCACCAATTGACTCACCCACAACCCAGGCCAGGAGGTCCTAGTGTATACACAGACCCCAGAAACCATAGGGACCAGGTCCACTTTTTACTAATGATCGTATTTCTTCTCTTTTTATTTTAATTTTTGTTCTTCTTTATGTTTTCTTGCCCCATCTAGAGTCTCCGTATTACTTTATCTCTGATGCCATTAGAAAATAAAAGTATATAACACACAGTTAAATTCAAACATATGCCGAGCGTGGTGGTACACTCCTTTAATCCCAGCACTTAAGAGGCAGAGGCAGGTGGATCTCTGAGTTCAAAGCCAGCCTGGTCTACATAGTGAGCTCCAAGCCAGCTGGGACTAAAGAGAGACCCTGTCTCAAAAAGAACAACAACAACAAAAGTCAAACATACAGTTAAATTTGAATTTTAACCACCACCAACAGGACAAACAAACAAAATTCATCTGGGCTTGGTGGTACACACCTTTAATCCCAGCATTTGGGAGGCAGAGGCCAGCCTTATGTAGTAAGATCCTGTCTCAGAAAAGCAAAACAAGCAAGGACAACAACAAAACAAAATTTCAGCTTGCCAGCAATTACTTTAATAGAAGTGTAGACATTGCTGAATTCCGACTCGCTCTTTTGTTTTTCTGGTAGTCTCTCTGCCATTTTTTAATTTCTTGTATGCTTGTTTGTAGATGTCATAGTGGAGAGAGACGGAAATAGCCCCTTGACAGGCTTGCTTGTCCTTCTCCCCTGTGCACGTCACCTCTTCCTGTGTCCTCAGGAGGTTGTTACTTCCTCTGTCTCCTTCACTCCTTCCTCCATACCTCTTTCCTTATTGTGCATCACTCTACTTTATAACTTAGAGCCTTCCAACTGTGGCTCAGACTGACTCAGCAGCTTTCTTTCCTTCTTGCTTTAAAAGCGCTTAATGGTTCTGTCTCTAAAAACCATCAGAATTCATGGCCTATTGGCAGAGACCTGTAATCTCAGCTACCCAGAAGGCTGAGGTGGGAGGATAGAAAGTTCAAGGCTTGTCTGGGCCATAGAGTAGGTAAATTCAAAGCCAACCTGGACAACTTAGGGAGAGAGGAAAAGTACAAAAAGAGTTTGAGGTGTAGTTTAATAGTGGAACACTGTGTTTATGTCTTTTATTTATGTGCCATGTCTGCTTCCATAAAGATGTCTTAAACCATTTCTATAATACTTGGCTTCTGTAGAATTTTTTTCTTTTTTTTTTTTTTTCCTTTTTTAGTTTTTTCCTTTTTTTGGTATATTTTTGGTATTTTTGAGGCAGGGTCTCCCTTTTAGTACCAGCTGTCCTGGAGCTCGCTTTGTAGACCAGGCTGGCCTTGAACGCACAGAGATCCACCCACCTCTACCTCCCGAGTGCTGGGATTAAAGGCACGCACCACCAAGCCCAGCTTGTAGATTTTTTTTTTTTAAGACAGGGTCTCGTTATATAATGCTGGCTGGCCTGGTGCTCACAGTGTAGACCAGGCTAGACTCAGACTTTGGGAGATCCTCCTGCCTTGGTCTTCCAAGTGCCAGAATTTCAAGCATGGACCACCACACCTGGTTTGGTTCATTTTTTAAAAAATAAAACAGACCAAAAAGCTGTGTGTCCCCATCTACACACACCACAGATTTCTAGGTTTCCTTTCCTGAGGATCGGTTTGGGCCACTGGTGTTATCTGAGGCTCCCACCATTCTCCTGGCCTTCCCAGTGACTTCAGTGATAGGAATGAATTTATATTTCCTTATATTATTTTCTTCTAAACATTGGAATCTATCTCCATGCATATGATTTACTTTATAATAGACTTCTTCAAGAGGAGTTTAGTTCATGGCAAAATTGAACAGAAGGTTGAGTTTCCACACACTTTCTACCCCTTAGACACATCCTCACAAAGCTTAAAGATGGCATCATTACTCAAAATGAAGAGTACTTACCTGGTTATTGTGACCTTAAAATATGATCTCTCAAAAATACTCGTATGCTGTGCTGTGACCAGTGCCTTGTATCCATACTACACTGTCATATTTTCTGCCAGTGTAAACATTTTTGATTCTTAAAATAAAATACACCATAGACCAGCGCAGAAGCTGAGACATCATAGGCAGGTAACGCCCAGCTATGTTGGCATTTTAGTCCTCAAGAAGTCTGGGCCTGCCTGTACTTCCTGCTCTGCCCTTGACTTTCTCCAGGCAGGGCTGTGCCCTCTTTCTTCAGGTGTGGGTGAACCTCACTGAGCTTACAAGGAAACAGAGGCCCATAAGAACAGCACAGAGGTGAGCCCAAGTGCGCACTAGCCTGCGTCGCTCCACTCACACACAGCCTCTGTCAGCAGGCCTAATTTTAGGAGGTGCAAGACAGAAATACAGTTGAGAGGGATGAACTAAAAATAAGTCCCCTCTATTTTGTGGCAGTTCACTTCCCCAGATGGTTGGTATGTTCAATTTAAGCAAAATGCTGCCCTTGTCATCATTGGCATGGAGACCTTGGCGGGGGTTCACAAAGACCTCTGGGGGGTAATGAAGAGCAGTGGAACCCTGCATTGTGTTCTGAGTTACTGTGGCTGTTGTGCCCTTCAGTTTGCTCCTCTCTAGAATTTCTGGCATCCAGTTATATTGATGCTTCTATACTATTCAGGGAGGATTTGTAGTGGCCCCATTTATTAAAAATATTCAAGGAGAGGCTGGAGAGATGGCCTAGCGGTTAAGAGCACCGACCACTCTTGCAGAGGACCCGGGTTTGATCCCCAGCACCCACATGGTAGCCGAGAACCGTCTGAAACTCCAATTCCAGGAGAACTCCAGTTCCAGGGGAATCTGAGACCCTCTTCTGACTTCCGCGGCATTGCACATCATGGGTGCACAAACTTGCATGCAGACAACACATTCATACACATACGGAAATAAATAAAATTAAAAAAAGATTTTTTTAAATATTCAAGGAGTGGCATTAACCACAGTATACTGTTTGAGGTGTACCTCTGGGGTACCCATGGGCCTCTTCTGCCATTCTAATGACAAAAATGCTTTTCTTATTTTTAATTCACAATGTACTTTCCATATTGAAGAACAATTGTTCATATATATATGGCATTGTGCCAAGTACTGGGAAGGTGAATTGACACATCATTTCTACCTTAAGGAACATACTTAGGGGGCCAGATGCACATCAAGATGAGAAAGGAGCTGGAGATGGCTCAGCAGGTTAAGACACTTACCTACTGCCAGGTCTGATGACCTAAGTTCCTGACAGACCCCATATGATAGAAGGAGAGAGCCAACTCCCACAAGTTATCCCCTGACCACCACCCCCACCTCCCCCAACCCACCAGACACACAACATAAGATAAATGAATGATTTTTTTAAATGGGGAAAGGTATTATCTCTGAAATTGACAGCATTGTTTCCCTTGGGAGATCTGCCTTTAGAAAGCTCTCTGTATAAAGTACAGCAAGGGGGCTGGAGGGATGGCCTAGCGGTTAAGAGCGACGACCGCTCTTGCAGAGGACCCGGGTTCGATCCCCAGCACCCACATGGCGGCTGAGAACCGTCTGTGACTCCGGTTCCAGGAGAACTCCAGTTCCAGGGGAATCCGAGACCGTCTTCTGACCTCCGCGGCATCGCACGACACGGGTGCGCAGACCTGCATGCAGACAATACATTCATACACATAAAAATAAATAAATAAATAAAATTTAAAAAAAAAAAAAAAATAAAGTACAGCAAGGAAGGTTGGAACCTAAGGTCATTAAGCAGTGATCAGGACTGCCGACATTCAATGCAAGGTAGTTTCAAAACATTTACTGCTTGCAGCAGGGGTGAACAGAGGGAGACAATAGTAAAAAAGGAGGTAAGAAGTGAGTTCAAACACTGGCTTGAGGTTATGAATAGGATGTTGGCCCCAGTAGTGCTCCAGTACTGGGGTGGTAAAGGCTACTCGTGGCCAGGGAGGCCTAGTGTCCTGTGTGAAGTTATTGATGACAGGTAAGTAGAGAGTCTTTCTATTTTCCACCTCATTTCAGCAAAGGTGTATGTTCATGAATGTTTTGTGTGAATGTTTTTGAGTTTGTGGTGTGTGTGTGTGTCTGTCTGTCTGTCTGTCTGTCTGTGTGTCTGTGTGTCTGTGTGTCTGTTATGTCTCTGTGTGTGTCATACCACCTTAGTTTTGGTGGTAGAAGTAACACAGAGTTGTTGAACTATGTTTTGACATTATAGGCCATAGACAGGATGGCTGGAAGTAGCAACCCAGCTCTTATTTTTTCCCCCAGAGACCTAAGTTCCAGGCTGCAGCCACCTGCGGACAGCTGTAGGGCATGTAAACCCGTCTCCTCTCTCCTCAGGGTCAGGAAACCCCAGCTATTGCTTTACTTGACCAAACTCCTTAAATGTATGATGGTGTACAATAAGCATAGATTAAAGAGAATTGTTAATTCTGACTCTTGGGAGGTTCTCTGAGAAAGCCTCCTCTCTGGCCCTGGATAGGGTCCCAGTTTCAAGAGGAAGAGTATGAGACTGTGTCAGGGGATACAAGTGAACTCCACCAGGAGACTCGTCGGGGGGTGCAAGTGAACCCCACCAGGAGACTGCATTGGGGGGTGCAAGTGAACCCCACCAGGAGACTGCATTGGGGGGTGCAAGTGAACCCCACCAGGAGACTGCATCGGGGGATGCAAGTGAACCCCACCAGGAGACTGCATCGGGGGGTGCAAGTGAACCCCACCAGGAGACTGCATCAGGGGGTGCAAGTGAACCCCACCAGGAGACTGCATCAGGGGATGCAAGTGAACCCCACCAGGAGACTGCATCGGGGGTACAAGTGAGCCCCACCAGGAGACTGCGTCGGGGGGTGCAAGTGAACCCCACCAGGAGACTGCATCAGGGGATGCAAGTGAACCCCACTAGGAGACTGCGTTGGGGGTGCAAGTGAACCCCACCAGGAGACTGCATCGGGGGGTGCAAGTGAACCCCACCAGGAGACTGCGTTGGGGGTGCAAGTGAACCCCACCAGGAGACTGCGTTGGGGGGTGCAAGCGAACTCCACCAGGAGACTGCATCGGGGAGTACAAGTAAACTCCACCAGGAATTAGGAACATGCCAGATACAGCTGATATGTGCTGTGTGAAAGTTGATGGTAGCATGCACCACGGCACATTCTGTAAACCCTTCAACACCATGCCACCCAACACCATCACCATTAGGGAGATTTGCCCTAATTCTCATCTACAGCTTGAGAAGCATATAGGGGAAATAAAATTAATGCTTAACTAGAGAGGAAAGGTCCTGTAAGCCAGAGTCCCTGAGAGACCATTTAAACCCATGACTCCCAGGCATCCCACCTCCACCCATGCTTCAGAAAGGCACCTGCTTTTATTGCTAAGATCATAGCTCTGGTCCAAGTGGTCTGGGTAGGAAATGAAAAGAACACGATCACAACAAACCTTGGCACAGCTGTAAGGGAGGCTGGAGTTGGTGCTTGTTTAGGAAGGAGAGTTGATAGGAAGTAAAACTGACAAATTTTGAAGGCCAAGAGATTCTGTTCTGAGTCTAGTTGATTTAAAGGACACTCCTGGGATCCATAGTACAGGGGAAGTAACAGATGTGCAGAAAGATGTGTTGGTCTCTTTCTGCATGCACGTGTGTGTGTGTGTGTGCGCGCGCGCGCGTGTGTGTGTGTGTGTGTGTGCTTGTGTGTGTGTGTGTGCTTGTGTGTGTGTGTGTGTGTTTGTATCTGCAGGTTTAGTGGGTGGTGTGGTAGAGAAATGTATTTGTTCTGAATGTGTTGCATTTAAGGTGCTGGGGACATTTTTGTGCAGATGGTTTGCAGAGTTGCAAACCCTGCTCACTTTGAAAGGGCACAGGTTGGATAACTGCTGTCAAGGACCAAAGGCAGGCTGAGCAGATTCCGGGTGTTTCCTCTGCTGACTCTTTCCTCCGCCTCCCCAGAAAGGAGCAAATGTATCTGCCTTCCCCCAATTTTTTCCCTGTCAGTAGGAGAAGCTCGGCAAATGATTGCCTGCATGACAGCCAGAGCCTTAATGTAGCACTGCCAGGAGGAAGACGAGAGTTTGTTCTTTGCTTACAGATACATTTACTTGTATTTGAACTTATGAATGTGGATTGCTCAATACTTTCCTGGAGAAAGAAAGAAAACTTTATGGAAAGGTTTAAATAAATGCACAGAGAAAGTCATATACATAGCATGGGGCCGGGGGAGTACTGCTCTGTCCTAAACCTTTCTTTTTTTTTCTTTTGATTTTGACCTGTTAGTGCAATAGTGTAGACTACCTCTGTATGTCACTTGTTTTAGATAATAACTTTAAATTTTTAATAGATATATTTTAAAAAGCAGCAAACTAAGACTGCTTTCGTGAACTTTAGATTTCAACATTGTGCTTAAAAGATAAAACAGATTGGGGCTGGAGAGATGGCCTAGTGGTTAAGAGTGCCGACCGCTCTTGCAGAGGACCTGGGTTCAATCCCCAGCACCCACATGGTGGCTGAGAACCGTCCGTAACTCCAATTCTAGGAGAACTCCAGTTCCAGGGGAATCTGACACCCTCTTCTGATCTCCGCAGCATTGCACAACACGGGTGCACAGACCTACATGCAGACAGTACATTCATACACATAGGAAAAAAAAAGATAAAACAGGTCAAAGAAATGCAAATTGAATTTCTATGTGCAGCAATCACTAAGCTTTACAAAAGAGACCCCCACTTTCCCCTCAGGGTAGCTGTGACACACACATCACGTGGGAACATTATGTGTTTGAAATTGTAGGCCTGTGCCCAATTGTTGTTTGAGGAAGAATAGTGCTGAAAGACTCCCTAAGAGTTCCCAGAAAGCCTAGAGAACTTGGTCTTTGAGTCAGATAAAGCTGCTGTGTGTTCTTAACCAAACGGGGGACACATGGCTTGTGGTGAATTAACTGGAAGCATTTGTTATAATTCAACCATGAAATGATGGTAAGGGCCTGGCATGGCTGCTGAGAAGGGAGTGGAGTGTCATTTGGAGCACACTCGGGTCTCAGAAAATTGCAATTAGTAAGCCGGGCGGGCATGGTGGTGCACGCCTTTAATCCTAGCACTCGGGAGGCAGGGGCAGGAGGATCTTTGTGAGTTCAAGGCCAGCCTGGTCTACCGAGTGAGTTCCAGGACACCTGGGGCTACAGGGAGACCCTGTCTCGAAAAGACAAAAAAAAAAAAAAGAAAAAAAAAAGGAAAAGAAAATTATAATTATAAGGCTTAATCTTCCCAGACATGTTTATGTCAGCTTCTTGGCCAGTGGTATCTACTGGCCCACTAAACAGTTCCATGGAGGGACCACATGTGGACAGCTAGATTGATGCCCGCTAAGCTTGAGTTAGGATGAAGCCGGGAGGAATGTCACTCCTCTTTAAAAAAAAAAAGTCAGATGTGGCTGTTCTGAATGTTGAAACTTTCTCATATTGTCAGCACTTTAGGGTCATAAAATGATACTAATTCAAAGTGACCCTGGGACAGCACAAGGATGGTAATTGTTAGAGAACATATTTGCCACTCCTCTGCAAATGAACCCAGACCACATCTTAGGGAGTCACCCAATGGGTGCTCAAATCATTATTGTCCATGACTGAAAAGTGAAACAGTGCAGAAAGTTGGCAGCGGGAACAGGGCTACAGCATGCATGACTGCGTTTTGAGTGTGTTAATGTTTGGTCTTTGGGACATTTTTTTAGAATAAAAGAAATGAAAAGTTTGTTGGCATGCGTAGAGTTGCAATCTCTGAATACTATATCAATATTATTAGTTTTAAATTGTTTACACTTATTTATTTTGTGTATGTGTGTTTGCACATGCATGCACATGCACACACCCATGTGGAGACCCAAGGACAACTTGAGGGAGTTAGTCCTCTCCTTCCACCATGTAGATCCCAGGAATCAAACTCAGATCATCAGGCTTGGCAGTAAGTACTGTTTCCTGATTGAGTTATCACACCTGTCGCTTTTCTCTTAGAAGGAAGCATTGTCTATTGACTTTCTACTATGAAATGAGAATCTATATCTCCTATAACACTCCATGTTCTTCCTTACTTGAAGTTTTTACAGTTCTGCTTTTTACACCTTTTGTGGTTATCCTTGAAGTTTAAATAATGTACTATGTCTGGGCATAGTGGTGTACTTTTTTTTTTTTTTTTTTTTTTTTTTTTTGCCTTTTTGAGACAGGGTCTGCCTGTAGCCCCAGGTGTCCTGGAACTCACTCTGTAGACCAGGTTGGCCTTGAACTCACAAAGATCTGCCTGCCCCTGCCTCCCAAGTGCTAGGAACAAAGGCATGCGCCACCATGCCCGGCCCTTTTTTTTTTTTAATAACAAAAATGTGGTGTACCCTTCTAACCCAGCACACAGCACACAGGAGGCAGAGGCAGGTGAGATTGAGGTCAGCTTGGGCTACCCAGCAAGTTCCAGGCCACCAAGGGTTACAGAAAAAGACCCTGTCTCAAAAAAAAATTGTTTTAAATAGTACACTGTGTTTGCCATTTGTTGACACAAACAACTTCAGGGAGAAAACAGTTTCAGAGGTTTCATGCTGTCTTTCTCTTGCTGGAGTCTAGGGTGAAGCAGAGTAACAAGATGGCAGAGAAGATGTGCTCACCACGTGGTAGCCAGGGAGCACAGACTCACAGGAAGGGTCCAGGGACAAAATACTCTTGAATGGCCAAACCGCAGTGAGCTGCTTCTCCAACCAGCCCCATCCCTGTAACATCTTCATCACCACCCAATGTTGCCATCAAATTAAAAATGATTCCTGGGTTAACCCATTCATGAAGTCAGAGCCTTAATGACAGGAGCCCTTTGGGAGACATTTCATATACAATCCATGTTGTATGTTGTATATCCATGTTGTAAATATACAACAACATGTAAACCTCTGCTGTTCACGGTCAGCATTTAACAATATGCTTTGACTCCCTACCACACGATGTGCAGTCATTACGGCTCCTACCACTCACTCTAACCCCTTTTATCTTTCACTTGCCAACTTTTCTTATCTACATTTTCATTTCATTTTTTACAGCTTTTTTTCAGTAAGATTAACTTACACAGGACAAGGCAATGGCTCTGTGGACAACAACAGGCCCCTAGATCTGTGCAGACACCTTTAGGATACAGAACTGCCTAGTGGTGCCCTTTATAATCACACTCTCCTCCCATCTGTAGTCCCTGGCGACCACTGACTTCCCTTTTTATTTCCCCATTATGATACCATTGCTGTGAGGTATTCCAACCTATGTCACACCATTGTGGGGTGTCACCTGAAGAGGGAGGAGGAGAAGAGGCTGTAACCAGCCGGCCTCCTTGGTGGATGGGGCTGAGCGGCCTCCTCAGTGGATGGGGCTGAGCAGGATGATGAGTGTCAACGGTCCGCAAGAGAACACTCCAGACCGGGAGCTTGTCCAAGCAAGGACTCACTTTATTGCATCAGGCAGTGGCTTATATATGCTTGGCAGGAGGGGTGGAGAAAAGAAGTCGGGAGAGGAAATAAGTAGAGTGGGGGGATAGCTTTGGGCCAATAGTAACTCGATACATCAGTTGTAGGCGTTTTCAGGTCGGCCTATGCTGAGTCACTCCTATGCAGAAGTGACCAGCCAGAGTTGCTAAACTCTAGTCAGGCTCAGGGGGATAAAGTAGGCTGCATTCTCTAGGGCCCACAGGGCCCAACACCAGTCACCTGCTGAAGGATGTTTGGGTCATTTCTAGATGTTTTGGCTACTCTAGTCCCTTGGCTTTTCCATGTAAATTTAAGACTCAGCATGATAGTATCTATTTTTAAATCTTACTGAGATTTCAATTGGAATTGCATGGGAGTTATTGATTGACCTGATAGGCACTGGCCTCTTTACTACATTGAGTCCTCCAATTCACGCACACAGTATTTATTTTTTATTTAGACCTTCTTCCTTCCATCAGAACTCTAAAGTTTTTAAGAGCCCATCCTGCACATGGTTGTTATATTTATGCATATTTCTTTTGTACTTAGAACATTTTAAAATTTGGGGTTTCCAGTTTCTACTCCCAACATACAGAAATATGTTGGGTTTTGTGTGCTGACCTTGCACACTTGACCTGGCTAACTTACCTACTAGTTCTAGGTATTTTCATCATACAATATCATGTTGTTTATGAACAGGTACAATTTTATCTCTTCCTTTCCTATTGCATGCTTTGTCTTACTTTGTTGCTCTTGCTAGGATATTACAGTGTCAAATAAGAGGGATGAGAGAGAACAATCTTGCTTTATTCCTGACCTTAGGAGGAAAATATTTCACCATAAGTATGATGTTAGCTCCAGCATTTTGTCAATGTCCCTTATCTGGTAGATGAAATTCCCTTCCATTTCTAATTTGCTGAGAACTTTTGTCATGAAAGGCTGTTGAATTTTGTCAAGCTCTTTTTTGAATCACTTTATATGATCATGTGATTTTTTTCTTCTTTACATTATATATCAATATGATTGGTTTTATTGGTTGATTGGCCCATAAGAAACTAAATGGTCCTCTATTCCTATCCAGAATAAACCCCATTGTAGTTCATTGTTCTTGCTAGGCTCTGTCAGCTTCTTCAGAGTTAAGGATGAAAAAATCTGCCATCTGTTGTACGGCCATATTTGATTGTTTCTTCTTTGACTCTAAAACTGACTCTAAAAGTTGAAAATTCATGAAAAAAAAAAAACAGGATTGTGAAGAATAAGCACTATTCTTATAGAACCAACTAGGGTTGTATAATTCCATTTCTCTTTCTCTTTGAGACCAGCATACTCTTGACAAATAACTTACCAAATAACTCCCTTCTTTCCCTATTAAGTTGCTAAAAATCAGTATCTGTTTTAGACGATTTCTCCCTTTCCTGGAATTTTGGATTCTCTTTGTTTTTTGGTTGTTCTTTTTGTTGCTTTAGAGCGGAGAATAAGGAGATGCACTCTTTCTTCCCTTGACCCTGGGCACCCTCCAGCTTTCCCCACAGTCTCCTGCCCAGAATCACTCCATTCTTCCCTAATTTGCACTGGCTGTTTCATGCGCTACACAGCTGTCATCCGGGAGCTTCTTTTTTGATCCCTGGATTTATGATTGCAGGGAGTACGAGCTTTAAAACAGGAAAAGGTGGGAGTCTGTCGGAAACTATTAGAGAGTGGTGATATTAATAGCCAATGTTTATTGAGAAATTATGAAGCAGCAGCACTGTTTTAAGCTCATTATATGGATTACCTCATTCAGTCTTCGACACAATTTATGTGGTAGTCGTTGTTACCCTCTTTTCAAGTCTACAGATAAGAAAATGGAGACTTATTGAAGAGGTTAGGTATGTTGCCCAAGTTATACTAGTAGTAAACAGTAGATCTGGGATCCTATTCAAGATGATAAATTCAACGGGTCACAAAACAAACAAAAGACATGAATGGGGGTAAAGAGTTTGTAGGGACAAGGGAGGGTTGCTGGGGGTGGAAGAGAGAGGGAAAAGAGAGCATGAGATGATGGATTGTATACATTATGAAAGTCAAAATTTTAATAAAATAAGTGAATGTTGGAAAATAAAATAAGATAAAATCAAATATGGTGGGATTCCAGAGCCTGCATTTTCAATGCAAATAAGGGTTCTGTTCCTCTAATAAAGGGTGGATGGGCCTTGCTCCAGGCTGTAATCTACCAAGAACATTGGCTGTTGGCCACTGACGTGAGCAATCGCTTTCTTATGTCCAAATGGAGGGAGAATAGAAGTGCTAGCTGAGGAAGGAGGCCCCGGTCCTGCTCCTTACCCTGGCCCATACCGATGTGGTTTTTTTTTTGGTCCTAGAACTCACTCTGTAGACCAGGCTGGCCTTGAACTCACAAAGATCCGCCTGCCTCTGCCTCCCAAGTGCTAGGATTAAAGGCGTGCACCACCATGCCTAGCCATACTGCTTTCTTAACAACCAGCAGTGAAGATGCTGTTGGCATCCCAACCAAGGCCATCAACAGGTCTCTCTCATTGGAGAATGAAGGACATTCAGAGTATGGAGTGGGGTGTGATCACCTGAAAGCCAAAAGATGGTGGTTTAGGTCAAGTCAGGAGAGAAAGGCCTCCACGCTTCATTGCCAGGGCCTCAGAACTGCAGTGAGAGCCAGGGAGATGGGCAGGGAGATGGGCAGGGTGCTAATGGAGTTGTGAAGCAGGGATCTGGTGACCTCCAGAGAGACTTGGCGGCAAGTTGTGGAATGCACGAGCACACTGGTGCTGTCTTTGGGCAAAGCTGAGAGTCATTGTTTCTCTAGGATCCAGTCGAAGTACAGACCTAGAGGCTTTTTCTGGATATGCCGTGCAAAGAAAAGTGATTCTGAGGAAAAAAGTCCAAATCTATTTACATTTTCATTTATAACCAGCATCATACTTCAACATTATCTGAAACTTGCTAGACATTTGTAACTTCACCGTCTTGGTTATTTTTGCCACTTTTGTCTCCTTTTCCGTTTCCTTAATCGTAAGCCCTATTATTTCACAGTCAACAAGCCATATGCTGAAAACTTTGCCTCTTACCCTTCAGCCGCCAAGGAGGCACAAGAGGAGAATTGGAAAGAGCATAACAGTATGGCTGGCACTCAAGAGACACTGGGTTACCTGACAAGGGAGTTTCAGGTGCAGGTAACTTACGGCAGAGGGTATCACCCGCACAGCGTAGGGTTACTATGTGCACTTTCCATCAAAGTGCTCCCAGTCCACCCTGCCAAGGCAGCTGCTGGGCCCACATTCAATTCACTCATTGGGCTGCTCTTTCGGAATCAGCCTCTCAGCTGTGGCTGTCCTCTCAGCCCTGCCAGAGGCCTAGCACTTAGCTCCTTTGGCCCCAAATTTCTCTGATGCTTTGTCCTCTGACTCTGGGTCTGTCCTTTTCCTTCTCTGATGCCTCTTCCCCACCCCCTCCTTCCTGCTCTGGCTCTTATACTCCTTGTGAAGCAACATCCCCTGGTCCCAAGCCAGAGGGCAACTGTCCCAGCCACAGGCCTGCCTTGCATTTCTTGAGTGACTTCGCCGTGAAAAAGCCTGGGCAATTTAGTATTAGAACAACCAGACTTGCCAGTGCTTATCTCTCAGCGCTGCGCTTCCAGGGAGTAAAATCTGTTTTATCTCCAGGCCTCATCTGTCACTGGGCTCGGTCCCCACAACTGGAGTTACATCACAGGTCCTTCAAGGCCCTTGAAATGAGTTGAGGCGAGGCACTCAGAGCTCTTGAAATGATGCCTGGCGTACACAGATGCCTTCACTTTCTTTACATTTACTGCCACTGTTAAGTCCCCTCTTTAGACTCCAGAAGCTCTGTACAGCAGGGTAGAGAAAATGAGCGAGGTCTCTATAGAAGCTTGATTATTTCACATGAAAGCGAAGAAAGCCACGGATGGCCTTGAGCTTGGGTGAACGGGAAATCACCACCAGTAGAGGAATAAATTCTCAATTGATGAGCTGAGACTAAAGACCACAGTGTTGGGTCATTAGCTTAGAAATTAATCAGGCTGGGCGTGGTGGCGCACGCCTTGAATCCTAGCACTCGGGAGGCAGAGGCAGGCAGATCTTTGTGCATTCAAGGCCAGCCTGGTCTACAGAGTGAGTTCCAGGACAGCTGGGGCTACAGGGAGACCCTGTCTCGAAAAGACCAAAAAAAAAGAAAGAAAGAAAGAAATTAATCAGCTAAGAGGGTGCCTTCTTTTTTTTTAATTTTTTTAATTAATTTTTATTTATTTATGTATGTGTACGAATGTACTGTCTGCATGCAAGTCTGTGCACCCGTGTTGTGCAACGCCGTGGAGGTCAGAAGAGGGTGTTGGATTCCCCTGGAACTGGAGTTCTCCTGGAATTGGAGTTTCAGATGGTTCTCGGCCGCCATGTGGATGCTGGGGATCGAACCCGGATCCTCTGCAAGAGCGGTCGGCGCTCTTAACCGCTAGGCCATCTCTCCAGCCCGAGGGTGCCTTCTTTATGGCAGTACTTATGAACTAAAGTTGCCAGAAAAAAGTCACACCTGTATTAACATTCTACAATACTAATTGACTGATTAAAACTTCAGTGTTTATGGAGAGCTGGAATGTTAGAGCTTAGAAACCAAATTATTTTGGCCTATCTTTAGTCCCCTTAATATCCATTTATTGGCCACCTCTAGGCTTAATGCATCCTTGTGACTGTCAGATAAAATTCTTTTGGGTATACACAAATAGATCTCTAGCTTCTCCCAACTCAAAGGCAAGACTGTGATCAGACAGCATCTGAGACCTGTATATCAGAGACAGGGACTTCCCTACTTTGCTGTAACCCATTGGTATTTCCACCACTGTATTAGAAAAATGCCTTGATCTATAATCTTCTTTGTTCTGTTATAAAATACTTCATGAGCCGGGTGTGGTGGCGCACGCCTTTAATCCTAGCACTCAGGAGGCAGAGGCAGGCGGATCTTTGTGAGTTCAAGGCCAGCCTGGTCTACAGAGTGAGTTCCAGGACAGCTGGGGCTACAGGGAGATCCTGTCTCAAAAAGACCAAAAAAAATAAATACATAAAAATAAAATACTTCATGAAACTGTAACCACATTGGAGCACAGCATTGGGGTGACCTGAGTGTGTGTTCCAGAGCCGTTGTCACCCATATTTGGCTCCAGAATAAACTGTTTCTTTTTTCCTTTGAGCTGTGTTTTTGTGTTAACATACTTTTGTCTAAAAAAGAAAGAAAATATTAAAAAGATTGTTTTTTGAGACAGGTCTCACTGTGTAGCCCTGGATGGTCTGAAACTCTTTCTAAACCAGTCTTGCCTTGAACTCTAATGAGATCCACCTGTCTCTGCCTCCCAAGTACTAGAATTTAAAAAGTGCACCATCATACCCAGCACATTGCCCATTTTCTTTTTTAAAAAGATATAAAAATATTTTATTGAAATGTTACAGGAAATTACATGTACCTAAAACATTAAAACTTCATATGTTAAAAAATGTTAAAAACTTAATAAGTTACATAATGGTAAAATCCAAAGAAACAGGAAAACAAAACACTTCCATTTGGTCCCATGCATAAATACAGTGACACAGATGAGCTGACTACTGATTACCTTTTTTTTTTTTTTAACCATTTTCAAGGTGCTGTTCAAACTCTGTATTGTTTATTAGCTATTTCTCCTGCCATACCTTGACTCTTATTTAGCTTGAACTTTTTTCTATTGTTCATGAGATTTGTTCTTTCCAAATCAAACATAGCTTTTATTTTTTATTTTTATTTATTTATTTATTTATTTATTTATTTTGGTCTTTTTGAGACAGGGTCTCCCTGTAGCCCCAGCTGTCCTGGAACTCACTCTGTAGACCAGACTGGCCTTGAACTCACAAAGATCCACCTGCCTCTGCCTCCCAAGTGCTAGGATCAAAGGCGTCTGCCACCATGCCCGGTCCAAACATAGCTTTTAAAATGAGATCCTCTTGTCAATTAAATTTTAATCTTAACTTCTTGGGATATGAGCATCATTGAAAACAAAAGTGATGCCAAATCGAATTTGTATTTCCAGGGACAGAGCGCCTAAAGATAAAAAGTGGAAGGACGATGGGGAGAATCAGTCTTTGGAGATAATCTCAGAGGATGGCAGCTCTCCTCCATACCTGCATGCTTTGTGAAAACAACCAGGTAGAGTCTAGATCAAGGATCTGCCTTATACATACAGAGTTCATTACAAAACTACTGAAGCTAAACAAACAAACAAGAAGATGTATTCTCTAGTGACAGATAGAGATTAGTATAGTTTCTGCACTCCAGAATGAGAGGTAAGGGGCTAGAGAGATGACTGAGCAACTAAGAGCACTGGCTGATCTTGCAGAGAACCCTGATTTGGTTCCCAGGATCCACATGGCAGCTAACAACCATTGGTGTCCAGTTCTACGGAATCCAACACCCCCTTCTAGCCTCTGTGAGCATTGCACACACAGGTTCAGTTACATACTGCAGGTGAAACACTCATACACATAAAAAGAGAATGAAAAGTAGGCATAGCTAGGCATGGTGGTGCACATCTAATTCCACACTCAGTAGGCAGAGGCAGGCAGATCTCTATAAGTTCCAGGCCAATCTAATCTACATAGTAAGTTCCAGGCCAGCCAGGGCTATATAGTGAGACACTCTCTCTCAAAAAAAAAAAAAGAAAAAAGAAAAGAAAAGAAAGATAAGATCTATTTATAAGAGCCTACTGGACAAGATTTGAGTCATACTGTAGGGTCACTAAGGATGGGTTTTCTAGGCAAGAGTGTGGCTCGTCAGTAAAGTTTAATTGAGGAAGTTACAAGAGACTTTGCAAAGAAAACTGTACTTGATGTTCAGGGAAAACAGAAGGTTTGGAAGGCATGGCAAGGCTGGGTGGGACATCTGGGAGGAAACCAGAGTGCAGGCTTGTGCTGCGAGTAGGGCAGAGGCATCCAGAGCAGCTGAAGAGCCTGTGGCAGGTTAAGAAACTCCACACCATGTGGGAAGGCCCCCTTCGGGCAGTCTGGCTGGTGCCTGGCTTTGGTCAAAATGGAGGACCAGGAGGCAATTAACCAAAAGTTACCCCACTAGTGATAAATCTCAGTCCTTATTTTTAGTGACCATTTGAATTTTTAATCCCAAAATGAATTCTGTGTCCCTTCAGTAGGCAAGTATTAAAGAAGTAGGAAGATAAATGTTGGGAATGGAGAGAGTATGATTTGAAATATATACAATCAAGGCCAATATCGAGTCAGCACTCCATAGCCACAAATTCAAAACAGAAGTAAAAATGTAGATGCTGGATTGGATTTCAGATCAAACTATATGGCTAATTTCACAGTTAAAAGGAATTTTTAAAAGCAGGGTGTGGTGGCGCACACCTTTAATCCTAGCACTTGGGAGGCAGAGGCAGGCAGATCTTCGGGAGTTCAAGGCCAGCCTGGTCTACAGAGTGAGTTCCAGGACAGCTGGGGCTACAGGGAGACCCTGTCTCGGAAAGACCAAAAAAAAAAAAAAAAAGGAATTTCAAAGTAGTTTTTGGCCCTACTGAGAGGGGACTTGAAGAGATAGTAAAGAAAGATCAGTAGAGGGGCTAGAGAGATGTCCTGACAATTAAGAGCACTGGCTGCTCTTGTAGAGGATCCAGGTTTGATTCCCAGCACACACATGGTACCTAAGAACCAACCATAACTCCAGTTCCAAGGGAATTCGATGCCCTCTTCTGACCTCCATGGGCATTGTATGCCATGGGTTACATGCAGGCAATACACTCATACACATAAAAAATAATAAAATTAATTTCAAAAAATAAAAATCAGTAGAGGAAAAAAACCTTAGTTACTAACACAACCTCATTTAGGTAGGATGGTGGCAGCACTTACAGGTAAACACAGAAGAGCACGTGGGAATGAGGTCCAGCAGACTGGGTAGGAATGTCTTACTCTGTGTAAGAAGGAAAACCACTGCAGCTTACAGTGAGTGGAGTGACATGATCTGGGCAGCAGGTGCCCCGTTGAGAGGAAATACATTGCTCCAGGAACACAGACAGGGCTCTTCACCTGCCTCCCAGGATCCCAAGGCTCCTCGGAATATTGCCAAGAAACAAGTGTAAAAAGATCAAGTCGGGGTCTGGAGGTGAGCTCTGTGGTGGAGTGGAAAGTCTGGGCTGGTCCCCAAGGGCCTAGTGCAACAGCAGGAAATTTGAGCTGGATCCCAGAATCAACAGGGAGACAGAAGAGTTCTGTCAAGGCGAGTGACATGTAAATGGCATGTCCTTTGTAAAGATCACTGTGGCTGCTCTGTGGAGAAGGCAAGACCATATGAAGGAAGAACAGATGGGGATTGGTGGGAGACCTCAGTGGTTAAGACCACTGGCTGCTCTTGCAGAGGACCTGGGTTCAGTTCCCTGCACCCACATGGGAAGCTAACGACCATCTGCAACTCCAGTTCCAGGGGATCCAACACCCTCTTCTGGACTCCTTGGACATTGCATGCATGGGTACATGTACATACATGCAGGCGAAACACATAAAATAAAAATAAAATTTTTTAAAAAGAGCAGGTAGCTTGCTTTGTGACTGAATCACCATAATGAGAAGACAATGCAGCAGGGGTTTGTGAAGGAGAAGCTGCCTGGAATGAAGAAGGGAAAGAGACTGAGATGGCCTGGGGAACTTGGATGCAGAAATAGTGCCCCTTCTAGTCCTCAGAGTGGTGCATGGGATGGGACAGCCTTTCACCAGCATGAGCTGGCGCTGCCCAGCTTGCAGCCGAACCAGCTGCAGAAGCCACTCATCCTATCTCAACTCCAGATAAAAGAAGTGTGTGGGGCGCATAGGCTTCTGCTCCTGTGGGTGCTTTGATTTGGACCTCAGGCTTTCAGAAAGAAGGTTAAACGTTGCTTTTCTCATGAATTTGAATTGCAATCTGAATTTCTAAAAATGAAACAGAAAACTGTGAGGTGGCAATATGCCTCGCTCCTGAACAACGTGACTTATCCACATTTGGAGCACAGAGAACATGGGGGAGAGTTCGTTCTTTCTGGGGGACATTTCAGACTCTGTCCTGAGTTCTATGCTCCCAGTGTTCTTTCTACACAGAGGATGGCGGCAGGCGGGGTAGTGCCATTCGAGCTGTCCTTGTGATTCAGACTTGACAGTGAACTACATGAGACCTCTCTACCCCTAAGTTTGAGAAGGCTGGGGTATACTAGGCCTGGGATAATGAGCAGGTCCATATACCTGGAAACCTGTGCTTCCCTTTTAGGTCTAACAGCCATCCTGGAGACTGCATGGCTGAAACTACATTAACACGATTGGGTTTACAGGCAAGATGTCCATCACAGAAAATGTGGTACATACACACAATGATGTTTTATTTAGCCATAAAGAAAAATGAAATCAGAACATCTGCAGGAAAATGGATGAAACTGTAAATGATAATGCTAAGTGAACTAGGCCAGACTCAGACAAACACTATATGTTTTCTCTCATATGCAGACCCTAGGTCTTAATTTGCCTATATATGGGGGTCAGGACATTAAAAAGAGGATCTTGAGAGAGGAAGGGTCATGGGAGGGATGATATCAATGGAATATATGTGACATGAAAGCAGAGAGGGGAGGATTGTGAAGACCAGTAAAAGGGGATCAGGGGACAGGGGAGAGAATGGGAGAGAAGGAATAAGAACTAGAAGTGTTTGAAAATGCTACAATGAGTCAGGCATGGTGGTGCACGCCTTTAATCCTAGCACTTGGGAGGCAGAGGCGGGCAGATCTCTGTGAGTTCAAGGCCAGCCTGGTCTACATAGTGAGTTCCAGGACAGCTGGAACTCCAGAGAGACCCTGCCTCAAAATAAATAAATAAATAAATAAATAAATAAATAAATAAATAAATAGAAAGAAATTGCCACCCATTACTTTATATATTAATCTTTAAAAACTAATAAATAAAATTAATAAAACAATTGGTTTTAGATCATCTTTTAGAGAAATACTGGGCTTGGTTTGGGTCAATGAGCAACATCTTCCCCCCCATACATAAATAAATTTTATTTTTGTCAAATCCACTCCTCTCCTTTCACCCCTCCCCCTAACTCTCAGGTATATACACACACACACACACACACACACACACTCCTCCCAACTATTATGCCATAGATAGATAGATAGATAGATAGATAGATAGATAGACAGATAGGAGTCCAATTAGTATTGCCCTCATGCACATAACTATAGAGCTGTCTACTATAGTGTGAGCAACCTACCAGGGACCCCACCCCTGAAAAAAAAAAAACCTTATTCTCCACTGTGACCATCAACTACCTATAGCTTCTCAACTAAGAGTGAGGCTTTGTGAGCTCCCATATCTGTGCTGGAATATTGACTGGACTGATCTTGTCCAGGCCGTGTGCAGGCAGCCACAGGTGTTGAGAGTTCATGAAGCCAACCTCCCCAACCTCTGGCTGGTACAGTCTTTCAGCCCTCTTCAAGACATTCTCTGAGCCTTGGCGGGGGTGGGGGGATTAGGGGGTGCTATAGCTGTCCCATGTGAGGATGAGCACTCCACAGTCAATCTTTTTGAGCACTGTCTTCTCTGTTAACCTCCATCCACTACAAAAAGAAGCTTCTTTGATGAACGGCAAGAGAATCCACAAGATTTTTATTAGCCTTTTTCACAGAAGCCAGGGTAGGAATTGTGTATGGGAGCAAGGCAACGGTAGCAGGAGTCATACACTTCCAGCAAAGGAATATGACAAGCTTTATTTTTTTTTAATTTTTATTTATTTCTGTACGTGTATGAATGTACTGTCTGCATGCAAGTTTGTGCACCCATGTCGTGCAATGCCGCGGAGGTCAGAAGAGGGTCTCAGATTCCCCTGGAACTGGAGTTCTCCTGGAATTGGAGTTTCAGACGGTTCTCGGCCGCCATGTGGGTGCTGGGGATCGAACCCGGGTCCTCTGTAAGAGCGGTGGGTGCTCTTAACCGCTAGGCCATCTCTCCAGCCCAAATATGACAAGCTTTATAATGTATCCAGATTTTAATCCTACCCTTGGCTCTTCTCTGCTGTCATTTGATTTGGGGATTTCTTACCTTCTTTTTTGGCTTACCTCAAGATATCAGCCTTGACATCGAAAGAGACGAGCATGTGTTCCTTTCTTTTCTGCTGTTTCGCATCTCCTTAAGATCCTGAGCTGCTACTTCTGAAGCTTGCTGTAAGCGAGCTGAGTGAAGCAAAGCTTCATGTGGAACCCAACAGATTTTCACACTCAGTGGCATTGTTAACAGGAAAGAACAGGAATGACCTTTGCATTTGAGTTTTCTGCATGTTTCAGATGGTTTGGGAGCCTGTGTTTTCCATGGAAAAAGTATTTGCGTTGCATTCTGTCCCGTGATTGTGTTCCAGTAAATTGTCAATGACCAGGACTCGCATAGACTAGAACACTGGTTGAATATTTAATAATCCTCCTCCTTCTGAAACCCATAACCATGGTAACAAGAATTTTTAGAGTTGTAACTTTTTAACCCAAATATTGTATATAGAGTAGAAATGGCTGTCTTTGTGTAATATGATCTTCAATGTGAATAAAATATATCCTTTTGTCTAAAATCCACCAAGTCTAAATATATATGGCTGCTTTAGCAGAAGTTAGCAGTTCTTTCTTGCCTCACAGAAAAGTTGGCAAGTGCCTTATGAATGGCAGGTTCAGGAGAGCCCTCTGGTGGAAAATCACCAGGGCAGACCCAAGAGCAAGACAGTGCCTGCCATTCAGAGTTGTGCTGTATCCTATAAACAGGATGTGCTCTATTGTGTCCTCCTACTGGAGAAGATGTTAATTTGCCTGTGTGCCATTTAAGAATCGTCAGGCATGAGCTAAGTAAATAGTAAAATTAAAATCATAATCTCAATGCATCATTCTTCATAGCCCTCCCTTGAAACGGGATAAACAACATTAGAGAATGGGGGTGCCTTTGGGTAATAAAAAGAAATTGAGTCTGAAGTGGGCGAGATGACCCCTCTCTTAGGAGTAGCAAGGAACAGGGATCTCACCAGTGTAGATGCTTCTTCAAACAGAAGAATGTAAACCTTCACCTTCCCTAAGACAACCCCTGAGGAGAACATTAATTGCTGTTTATCTCATATCCAGAAAAAGAATTACAAAGCACGCCCTGTCTCATATCCCTAACCATAATGCATACCTGAGATTGTAATATCAAATTTATATGAACATTTTTATCCCTTTATTGACTGGGGTCGATGAATGTTTTTACTCAGTCTTCATTCCAGTCATTAATTAGTTATAAAATAAGTGAAGGTGGACTTTAAAAATCTTAAAATGGCTTAGATAGACTATCTTAAATTATGCTGTAAGGGAATTACCCTTACATGTGTACTTTTAAGTACATGTGTACTTAAAAATGCACTCCGCTACATCTAAATATATCCCATAGATTATAACTGGACCCCGGTTCACAGCTGTGTTATCTGACAACCATCCATATGCCCCTCCCAGGGTTCACAAAGCAGGTTTCCAGGCAACAAGAACCAGACTTTGACGTTCATGCTGTTCAGAGTCTGTGTAAGATTCATAACCTGAGCCAGAGTTGCTAGGAAAATGTGGACTCAGCACATTTAGCTCAAACCACAGTAGCCTTTGTTTCTAGTCTGAGACACTATACAGCCTATGGGTTTCTATCAGCAAATCTCATTCCTCCTTTTCTGACTACAGCAAAGCCCAGTTCCACATCAGGGATCACCTAAAGGCTCAAGTCTTCTGGGATGCCTGATCTGCTTGGACCGCATGATCCTTTCCAGGCACTCCACCGTCCTCCTTTCTGTGGCAGACAGTGGATGCCTGGCCATGTGCTGCAGTACAGGGTGGCTTGACTTCTTGCAGTGGGTGCCTGTATCCCTGGCACATGTGTATGCCCTGGCGAGTGCCCACAGAGTCTTCCAGATCCTGGATCTAGTTCATTCATTCATTCATTCACTTACCCATTCATGCACCCAGTAAATAGAGTAGTGTCTAAAATTCATGTGACCCGCTTCCTTTTCTTCCTAATTCTGTGACACCTATGGGCCCATTTCCCAGTTCTCCACTTTGCTCCAAGATGACATGAATAGATAATTCTTCAAAACCAGCTCCCAGAGCCAGAATCTGCTTCAGCAAGAGACACAGTGGTCAACAGTGGGCCACCTGGAACCCAACTGCATGAGTCACCAGTACCACTCGGAATCAACCAGGGCCAAAGCTCATGTGCGTGAAGGAGATCTGATTTAGGGGACCCTGAGACCTTATGCTCAAGGTGGGCACTCAGCCCAGGCCATCTAAAAGAGAGGAGAAATTCCCAGCCAATGGAGCATTTTGTTTATCTACAAACACTGTATGTGATTTCAGTAAAATCCCTTATTCCCTTACAGGTTAGCTCAGACACTTCCAGCTTGAGAAAGGCAGATCCGAAAGGTCGGAGCGCACTGTTGGCCGATATCCAGCAAGGAACACGCCTGCGAAAAGTCACCCAGATCAATGACCGCAGTGCCCCACAAATCGAGAGTAAGTGAGCAGCTGCGTGGAGCCTGCCAAGGGCCCAGGGCAGAGCAGGGCAGGGATGTGCAGCATTGTCAGACACAGCACTGGTGGAGCCTCATTTGTGACCCAGGACACATTCAGACCACCTAAGACCTCCTTAAGGAACAGGCCATTAGGCCAGCAATTCAGACCTTCCTTTCCAAAGGTCTACCCGTGTTAGAGCCTAGCCTCTCCTTCATTACTCTTCAAACACAAAACAAGAAACCCCTTCTAGTGAGAACAGTTTTTAAACTGTGATAAAATACACATAAAAAATTCCAACATGTTTGCCATTTAAAATGTCCAGTGGCATGAGATCACATGACAATACTGTTAAAACCATCCTTCTATTTCCAGAACATTCCCTTACCCCAAAGTGAAGCCCAGTATGCCACTCTCCTTCTTCCCAGCCGGCCCCTGGTCCATGGATCCTCTGTGCTCCTGTGGACTTGCTTATCCTGGGTATTTCATAGACATGGAATTGTGGCACATGAACCTTCTGCAGTTGGCCTCTCTCAGTTGGCATGATGCTTTCAAGTTCCATGTTGTAGCATGTATCAATAACACAGTTGGGGTTTTTTTGCAGACTATTTCATTGGATGGGAAAATCACATTTTGTGCATCTGTTCTGGGTGACTTTAAAGATTAATTACCCTCTGTCAACACAGTCCTCAAATTCATTGATATAAAGTCAAGTTCTTGATTTTTTTTTATGCGGAGTTCTTAGTTATTCACAAGGCAATAACTGTATTTGTAATTCTGTTTCCCAGAGTCCTATGTCTACAGACTTCTGTCTCCAGGGTATGGTAAAGAAAGAGGAGCCCTGTGCTGGGGCCAAATGAGCCTGGAGCTTTGCTTCTGCCACCAGGCAAAGTAGACGACCTCTTGTGTTGTTTTCTTGGTTTGGGTTTTTCTCTTTTTGGTTTGGGGCCTTAAGTACTGAAATCAGAGCCTCCTAATGCTAAGCATGTACCCTATCCCTGCCCTGGCCCCACAGTTGCCAGGGAAACTCCTTAAGGCTAAATTTGCCTAAATGCAAAATGGAGGGGATAATAAATGCCTTTTTTTTTTACTTTGGTCAAGATCACTGAAGATTAAAATGGTATATTCAGAACTGCTTAATAGTGAGATATTCATATGTCTTCATGCATTTTGCAATGACAGATATGTTGGTAATTCTCAAAGATAGTCCTAAAACTACAGTTGTATCACATAATCTATAATAATTTATTAACACATAAAGATAAACATATTTTTAAACTTATCTTCATTATTTTTAATTATGTGTAGGTGTTTGTGTCTGTGTGTGGATATATGCACATGAGTACAGTTGCCCAAAGAAGCTAGGATGTGGGATCCCCTGGCACTGGAGTTGTGAGCTCCCTGATGTGGGTGCTGGGAACTGAACTCAGGTCCTTAGCAAGAACAGTATACTCTTTAACAGTTGAGCCATTGTTCCAGCTCCTAAGGTAGACATATTTTTAAAGAAACATTTTGAACTCTGGTTATAACATCTGTTTCTGGTTCCAACCATTGTGTAACTGGTCAAGTCAAATTAGCAAACTGATCCATATTATTGGAACACCCACTTTCCAATCACTTCAGTGAGTACTACATATAATATTCAGAATAATCTGGCTGCTCATCCACTGGGTACTGTTCTCTAATTGCTCTCTGAGTATTTGCTTGGGCTTATAAACATTCCAGGAACTCTCATCTAAGTTGAATATCACCTGAGTTTCTATGGTTGGTAATCACTGTATCTGGAAGGCTGAGGTTAGTGACTTCCAGGCTCCGTGAAGAAGCAACACGAAGGGAAACATGATTTGCTCAGGGCCTGAGAACCAGGGAGCTTGGGAGGAAAATTCCAAAGCAGAAATCATTGCAGGCCTTAACGGAATTCCTATTTGAGGTTCTGGTCAATGCTTTAGCAGCTAAGAAGTTACAATGACTGACTAAATTAAGCCCTGAGCTTTCTTTGTCTAGGCCTTTCAATGTCCTGTTGAATTTTTTAATTTGCAAAATGTTGCAGCTCCCTATGGACATCCACCATGTGACAGTATATTCAGGGTTGTTGGCCACAAATGGTCAGGACTTTGGTAGGGTAGATGGGGTAGCAGACAGGCTAGGCAAGGGGAAGATGCTTTGTAGAAAGGTAGCATTGGAAGGGACTGTGAGAAGCTGCCAGGGGTGCTGTCAGACCATGGCCTGGAATGAGACTGTGCCACTCAGCTCTCCACACACATCTTCTTGCCTCTTCTCTTCAGGTTCCAAAGGAACCAACAAAGATGGAGGAGGTACTGGGCACTCCCGAGGAGGAAGCACACCCCCAGCCCTGGGAGATCTCTTTGCTGGTGGCTTTCCTGTGTTGCGACCAGCAGGTCAGAGGGATGTAACAGGTAAGGAAGAATCCAGATTGGTGGCTTTGGGTCTTCCTTTACCACCTGAGCAAGCTGTACATGCTAGTGATGCATTATGAAGTCATCATGCATCATGGAAGAAATCATGTATGTAAGATACAGCTTTTTAACTTTCCAATGTGGACTGAGGACTGCTGAGATACCCAGCTTGTGAGCTAAGCAGCTAATGGGAATTCAGCATCAGAATATGGACTGCCATTGTTGGACTACCTTGGCTGTACCATGGAGGCCAGTGCAGGGGGATCAAGACAGGACACGTGCTTACTGGACTTCATTTTGGGGACTATGGGAGGGAAAGACCCCAATGTGGAACATAAGTGCAGGATTGATGGTTGTTTGGGCTTGCCAAGGAGCAGCCTTTGAGCATTCCCTTAAGGAAAATATGACATCTTTCAGAGAAAAAAAAAGTCCTCCAATTAAAAAAAAAAATCAATCTTTCAGATTCAATTCCTGTATCTATAATGGATAGTGACAATAACCATGTAGGAATATCTGATTCTGAAGTACTTTAGATTTATGATCTGTGAAAATCATTGTAAATGTCTATCACATGACCAAATTTAATCCTTTTGCTTTAAAATGTGAATTTGCTATTTGATTTCAAAAACTCCAGGTTTATTTAAAAAAAAAAACCCAATGAGTAAATGCAGATCTATAAAATGACATTTTAAGAACTCAATAACCCTATAGGAGAAGAAAATTTTGGATTTTAAATTCTCCTTTTTTGGACAATTTTATTTTAAAAACCAAAATGCAAACATTCAATTGAAGGAAAAAAGGTAAATAAAGGGAAAGCAAACCAAAAAATAAAAAAATAAATCATGTATGTATTTGAGAACCTTAACTTTAGAATAGTTTCCAAAGCACAGAATGGTTCTTTAGGAATCTTTTGCCATCTCCTTGTTTAAAATTACCACATCATAATAATTGAAGGGTGACTTATTTAACAAAGGTGTGATATTAGACAGAGGATGCCAATCAGTACACATACTGTAGTGCTGAGAGGACACATACTGTAGTGCTGAGGGCCCACTAGCAATACATGAGGTGTAATGAATCTTCATCACTGTAGCTTTTAGGCACTGCTGTGTAACAAAACATCAAAACTTAGTAGCTTTAAACCATTTAGCCTATAATTCTGTTGGCAACCTAGGCTAGTCTCAGCAAGGCTCCTTCATTTGCAAACAACTGCAAGTTGGAGAAGTGGCTTACTTCTATGTCTGGGGCCTCAGCTAAACCACTGGACTGGCTCTCCTCAGAGACACATGCCCTGTCAATCTCCAGTAGGCTGTCTAGCTCTTGTCACCTTGTTGGGTTCCAAGACAGAAGGAAGATGTATATAGATTCTTGAGGCTTAGTCTTGGAAATGTTGCCAGGAACTAACTTGGAAGTCTAGGTAGTGTCACTTCCTGCTCCATTCTCGAAGCCAAAGCTAGTGACCAGGCCAGCCAGGGTATGGAAGGGACTTCAACTCCTGAAGACAGCATCTGCACAATCACTTTCAAAGATGATGGAGTTCCACCTGACTGGGAACTCTTTTGTCCACAGTCTACAGCAATAATCTGTGCTTTGGTGGGTATTCAATGTTTTAAGACCATTGTACTAAAACTAGGCAAATGTAGTCATGGGGAGAGGTAGATATTGCTTAATCTCCAGCTAGGATGGGCCTTGGGGCTGCTGTGCCTCTAGCCTCGGTGAATCTGTAGCAGTCTACCTACCATGCGGCTCCAGGGACATCAGCCTGAGTGTCCCAGTGCCTTCCTCTCCCCTGGACTTTCTCCTCCTTCCGGTATTGCTGTTCTAACCCAGAATGTGTTTCACTTCCAGGTGGCAAAACAGGGCAGGGCCCTGGCTCCCGAGCGCCTTCTCCCAGGCTTCCCACCAAAACCATCAGCGGTCCACTTCCTGCCCCTCCATCTCCCAGGCTGGGCCATGCCGCAGAGGCCCAAAGCTCCTCCCGACCAGTCCCCCCTCGCCCCAGCGTGCCTGCTCCACCACCTCCCACCCCACCTCCGCCCCCGCCTCTGCCACCACCTCTGCTCCAGGCTTCTCCCACCAAAGCCCCATTGGTGTCCCCACTTGGCCCTCCAACAAAGGGAAACTCCCCGGTGATGGCACCACCTGTTCCTAGCGCGCCTCCTCCTCAGCCTCCACCGCCTCCTCCGACCCCACCTCCCTTGCCCCCCGCCACTGTGCTTGGCGACAAGGCTGTGAGACCCCAGCTAGCCCCGCTGCACCTGCAGCCCATCCCGCCCCCTCTTCCTCTCCTTCCGCCTTGTGGGTACCCGGGGCTGCACTTGGAGCCCAGCAGCTCTGCTGCTCAGGAGGTGCGAGAACCCCCTGGCCCTCCGCCTCCGCCACCGCCACCCCCACCGCCCCCCATCTATGCCTCCTGCTCCTCCAGGGCCGCTGTGCCGGTGCCCCCCTTTCCAGGCGGGAACAGCAGCAGCGAGGTTCCACCCCCGCTGCCCCCCAAGTCCCCCAGCTTCCAGGCGCAGCCGGCAAAGGCAGGCGCTTCCGCCTTGCAGGCTCCTCCGGGTGCTCCTGGCTCCCAGGCAATCCTGCAGAAGAAGCGGCGAGGCCCAGGTAAAGCAGCCTGCCAGGCTCCTCCGAGCCAGGGGCAGCTTTGGCAGGGCTCAAGTCTGGGGGGGGGGGGGTCCTAGGTTCCTATCCAGCTCTTCTGTGGCCCTGGTGGAAACCCTGGCGGCCTATGGGACGGTGTTGTCTGAGAGGAAGGCTAGGAGACCTGTCTCAGTTCTCACAGAAGGAACAAGGGAGATCCTGGCCTTCGTCCTCTTCCCATGACTAGCTGTGTCACACAAGGCAGCCACCGAGTGTCTCAGTGCTTCCTTGTATGTAAAATGGAGACTGTAGACGTTTCTTCAACCGGCTGTTGTAAAGACTGACCCTTGTAATAGAGTACTTGACACAGCCTAGCTGCATTACTGTCTAGAGAAGAGGCATTTATTTTTACGTCAACCCCACACCAGACTTTCTCCTTGGGGTGGGTGTGGCTTTGGTCTAGTTTAATCCTTGCCTAAGTGATGCCTGCCTGGCTTCCAGCTGGAGTCTCAGCTCATCCCACTGGACACATGCATTTTGGTAGGTTCTCCAGATGACTCAGGAAAACAGGCCTGTGTTTTGAGCCAAAGAATAAAAATAATTCCTTTACATATGGACCAGAGCATTGTAAATCGAGGTTCACAGCTCTGGACTGATTCCCTTAGTCCCTGCAGAAGGGAGGCTTCGTGCACACAGATGGCACCCTTCCACGTAGAAAGTGCAAACACAGCACCTGTGTGCATACATGCAGAAACGCTCAACTGCACATGCTCTTGAACATTCACATCCACACACATCTGTGTTCAGAGACACACTGCAAAAATCTCACACACAGGTCTGTCCTACACACAGCACAAGTATGTAACAATACACACAGACACATATACATACACACACTCCACACATACACATAAGTACCAACCACATATACATATGTAAACACCACATATACATATATATACACATATGTAACACACATTCACATATATACAAGTACACAACCACACACATACACATATATGCACACTACACATACACATATACATGCATGCACACACATCACACACACAAATAAATACATATACCACACACATTACATATACACACTATACACACATATACACAGCACACATGCATAAGACACAAGTACACAACCACACACCCACATATATATGAACACATATCGAATACCCATATACACCCACACACATGCACATAAACACAAATACACAACCACACACTAACATATACGTATATATATATATACACCACACACAGACACATGCATACATAACCATACATGCACATACACATATATACACATCAAATATACATTTACATCCATACATATCACATGCATGCACAGACCAAATGCACATATATACATACATACTACATATACATATACACAGTACACATGCACATACACACATGAAAGTGTACACACAACTCACATGCACACACAATTATACATACCACACATGTACACATAAAAGTGCATGTGTATCACATGGCATGTGTACATACAAATACAGACACAACACATGTATGCATAACATATGTACATAATCATATACAACATGCATGTAGTAGACATGCATGCACTATGCATACACACAAACACCTGTGTGTGCACATACCACATACATGCATTCACATACCACACACACATACACCATACCACACATATACACACACACATACACACACATAAACACACACAAGCCCATATACAGAAAGTTTCCTGAACTTTCCTTGAACTGTAACACAGTCAGCTCATTTTACAGCAAATAGAAAAAAGTTGAAATCACTCCATAATAATATCACTGAGATACAGCTGTCATTTGAATGTGTTTTCTTCTTGATTTATGTATACATGTAAATTTGTAGGGATATTGACAGTTTTCATATATAAATTTTCATTTTACTGCATTAAGAGCAGTTTTGTCAAATTAGCAAAATTTATTATAAATTTATTTACATATGCGTATAAATGAATTACTATGATAGTCACCAGTATGTACTATATTTCTGGTGTTAGGGTATTTAAGTTTATCTACCTTTTATTTCTTTTTTTTGGTGTTTTTGAGACAGGGTCTCCCTATAGCCCCAGCTGTCCTGGAACTCACTCTGTAGACCAGGCTGGCCTTGAACTCACAAAGATCCACCTACCTTTTATTTCTTTAGTGTTTCCACTTCCTTTTAGAGCTTCTCAATCTCTTCCTGTAGCTCCTTGCTTCGCTGGTTGGTTTCCTTTTTCAGTGTTTCCACTTCCTTCCAGTGTTCTTCATTCTCTCCCTCTAGGCCCTTCTTGAGTTTTTCATTTTCTCTCCTTAGTTCTCTGACTTGTTCTTTATATTCTTTGATTTCTTTGAATCTGTCCTCAATTGTTCCTCTAAGATCTGTGTCCTGGGCCACCCCCAGGGGGATCCCACTGTAGGAATCTCCCACAGGGTTGGTAGAGCTTGGTGTGGAATTATCCTGCACCTTTCCCATGTTGTCCCTTCATCGTGTCCCTGGCATGTGGGCTTCCCTTTGCCTGTATTCTGATGCAAATCCCAAATGCCTCTTCACTGTGTTGAAGGCTTGCTTTGCTTGCCTCCTTCAGATGCCTTCATTTTGTTTGTTTGTTTTGTTTTTCTCCTTGTTTATGGAGTAATGACTTGTCTAGGTTTTAGGCTTTCAGTTTTGTTTATGTATTGGAAGTCTAACAACTCACTCTTCCCTTTCTGTTCTGAAGTTTCTCCAAAGAATCCATTTGGATAGTCCCTCAGCAATTCCAGTTGGGGAGAGGGGTACTCTGTGCTTCAGGTGGTCCTGGGAAGTCTCTGATCTAAGCTCTGTGCACTCAAGTCTCACAGTGGCAACAGGCCCACCTTTTAACCAGCTAGCAGGGAGACTCTGCCCCCACAGCCACACAGGAAAATGATTTAATCATCCAACAAACCAATGAAACAATTATCCAACAACCCAGTGATAGAATTATCTAACAATCCACCTGGCTGAAGTGCCTGGCTCTACCTGTGCTTCAGGTGGTCCTGGGAAGTCCCCGATCTAAGTTCTGTGCACTCATATCTACCTTTTATTTCTATGAAGTATTGTAGAAACTATTTTTGGAGATTTTTAGTGTATATTTTAGAGCTTTTTACATTTTTTTAATTTTATGTGTGCTAGGGTATTGCCTGCGTGTGTGTAAGTGTATCTGTGTCATGCAATGCCCAGAGACCAGAAGAGGGTGTTGGATCCCCTGGAACTGGAGTTACAGATGGTTATTAGCTGCTATGTTGGTGCTGGGAATCAAACCTGGATCCTCTGCAAGAACAGCCAGTGCTCTTAACTGCTGAGCCATCTTTCCATCCCCATTTTGAATTTTTTTTTCTTTTTGAAACAGGGTCTCCCTTTAGTCCCAGCTGGCCTGGAGCTCCCTATGTAGGCCAGGCTGGCCTTGAACTCACAGAGATCCACCTGCCTCTGCCTCCCAAGTGCTAGGATTAAAGGCATGTGCCACCACACCCGGCATTTTGGATATTTTGTAAGGATGAATTCAGAAAAGAGAATTCCTAAGTCCAAGGGCAAGGGTATCTTTAAGAAAAATATTTTTTTGAGGAGGTGTCTCATGGTGTAGCTCTCACTGGTCTGGAATACATTATACAGTCCAAACTGGCCTGGAACTCAGAGATCTGCCTGCCTCTGCCTCCTTTGCCTCTGCCCCTGCTCCTGCCCCTACCCCTACCCCTGCCCCTGCCTCTGCCTCTGCCTCTGGAGAGCTGGGATTAAAGTCATATGCCACCAAGCCTGGCCTTATTCCTTAAGACTCTTGATTAGGAGCCTGGGGATGTAGCGTGGTTGGTAGAGAGCTTGCCTAGTATCCATAGACCATGGGTTCAGTCCCCAGCACCACATAAATCCAGATGGTGGCACATACCTATAATCTCAGCATTCGGCAGGAAGGGGCAGGAGGATTGCCACAGTTCCAGGGCAGCCTGGTCTATGTAGAGAGTTCCAGGGCTACATAACAAGATCCTGTCTCAAAAGGCAAACATTTAAAGACTCTTGTCAGAATTGATAGGTTTTCATCATTCTCTTTCCAACTGGGTCACAAGGACAGCCAGCATTTGTAGTGGTGTGGTAAAAATCATAAATTCTTGCTGTTATAAGTGCTAGATGTCCAGGAAGCTGTCGGCCTTCTGGGCTGTGTAAGGTTGATGACCTCACAGCCGAACCCGTGCCTGAGGCTGGTAGCCTCACAGCTACAAGACTAATAGTCTTGCAGCTAGCACATAACCATGAAGCTGATGGGAGTCATGGTCAAACCCAGCTGGGAAGCTGTTGGCTTCTGCAGCCCTGACATGTGGCCGAACCCATGGTCTGAGGCTGTTGGCCTTCTCCACCACCCAACCAGCTGAGAGAACCAGCCCCACAATTGCACAAGGTAGAAAGCTAGCTGAAATATTAGCCGGGCATGGTGGTGCATGCCTTTAATCCCAGCACTTGGGAGGCAGAGACAGGCAGATCTCTGTGAGTTCAAGGTCAGCCTGGTCTACCTAGAGAGTTCTAGGACAGCTGGGGGAAGGAAGGAAGGAAGGAAGGAAGGAAGGAAGGAAGGAAGGAAGGAAGGAAGGAAGGGAAGAAAGAAGGAAGGAAGGAAGGAAGCTGAAATATTAATAGTTTCATGATTGATCACTCAATAATAGCCCGGAGATAGCAAAGCTTGTAGGAATTCCTCTTTATTCATGCAGGGCAAGCAGCTATATAGGGTTCAGTCAGGCAGCCCTCATACTGCATGACATCACCTCCCAGTAGCCAACGTCAGACCCCTGCGTCATCACGCGCAACCTCAGCACATGGGGCGGACCCAGAAAGGGCAGGCAGAAGAACAGGTCAGTTGATGGGCCTACGGTGCCCACCCGAACGTGCACTATGCAGCCTGATCCAGGACGGTAGTGAGCCTCTTCTGAAATTAGTGAGTTTAAAATACTCTCGGGGAGGGGCTGGAGAGATGGTTCTGTGGCTAAGAGCACTGGCTGCTCTTGCAGAGGACCTGGATTCAGTTCCCAACATCCACATAGTGGCCAACTCAAGTTCCAGGGGACTCGGATGCCCTCTTCTCAGCACCGCCAGCATTGCACGACCCCTGTGCACTTATACATAGGCATAACACTCACACACAAAAATAAAAATAATAAAAATATTTATTCTTTGTGAAATTGGACAACAAAAATACATTTTGGATTTTGTAGGGGTCTGAATTCAAATTCTAAGTTCCCCATCCATTCTAGTGCTATCTGTGCTAGTCAGAACTGTTTCTCTAAATGATCGGACCTTTATACATAGGGTTGCCATGAGGGCCTGCATGTAGTTGGCTTCCTTAATACCTCGTCCTTTCCCAAAGGATGGATAGCAAGGAGGTCCCTAGTACCTTCCTTAAGTAACTAGAAAGGGAAGAATAGAAAGGTGGAAGAGTGTGGCAGGGAATGAAAGGAGAGTGCGTGGGAAGAGAGGCTTCAAGAGAAGGAGGAGGATAGGAGGAGAGAAAAGGATAGGAAGAAGAAGGCTGGGAAGAGAGGAAACAGTCTGGGAAGGAGGGAGGAGACAGAGGAAGAGTGGGAGGAAGGAGGAGGCTGGGAAGATGAAGGAGTCTTGTGGGGGGGGGTGCTGAGAGGAGGGAGGAGGATGGGAGGGAGAAGGAGGCTAGGAAGCCCTGATGGTAGGGCAGAGGACAGAAGGTGCAGGAGGGGCATGACCCTGCACCTTAGGCTCCTCCATTCGCTCCTGATACCAAGCCCTGGCCAGTCACAGGTGCTTGTCTGAACTTTCTTTATGACTTTGGATGTGTACAAAATGAGGGTATTGTGCCTGCTTTGGCACAACATGGTAGAAAGGGAAGAGGCTGCCATCATGAGCTTCCAGCATAAGAACAGTAGGGCAGTGGCATCCTTGGAAGGAGGCGGCCAGAGTCACGGAGGAAACAGGTAGCAATGGGACACCTGTACTGAGGTGCCCGGATGTGGCTTAGGGATTACCACCAGAGTCGGCCAGAAAAGCACTGATAGAGGAGAGAGGGAGCCTCTTACCTCCATGGTCAGGGAAGGCTTGAGGAAGGAGGTTGGTGTGATTTGGGCCCTGGTAGGCAGTGAGGGTTTACCCTGACTAGGAAGAGAACCAAGGTTTGCAATGCAGGAGAACCAGCAAGAGTACAGCACAGGGGTAGGATCACCCCTGCGGGCTCTTCTTCTAGCCTCGTCAGGCCCTTGCCTGTGGGACTTTCTTCCCATTCCTACCACTGACCTCCTGTGTGCTGTATCATCTGACCCTGTATGACAGCTAAAGTTCACATACTTAGTACACACCTCTTACCTCATTTAATCTTCTTAACGACCCTAGAAAATACATGTACTCGAATTCCCATTTTACAGATGAGGAAACTGAGGGAGAAAGGGGCTATGTAGTTATGCCAGTGGGGGAGCTGTGATTCAGTCCTAAACAGGTCGGCTTGACTTGTTGCTCTCTTATTCAGTTTACCAAATAATGCCAGAGAAGCTAAACACCTAACCTCTCACATGAGATTAGCATCCACCGTTCCTGCTCCTGTATCAGAATGCCTACTCTCTTCTCTGTTAAGGAACCAGTGGGGCAAAGCTAAACCCACCTCCAGCTCCGCCAGCAAGATCACCCACCACAGAGCTCTCCAGCAAGAGCCAGCAGTCTGGAGGTCACCTGCGAAATGGCAGCCAGCACCCGATAGGTAAGGATGCTCGCCTGCAGGTGTGAGGTCGCCAGTTTCCTTGGTTTCCAGGGACAGCCGAGCAGCCCTCTCATGCTGTCGTTACAGTGAATGGGGGCTCACTGGAGCCGGGAACAGCCTGTAAGATCTATAAAGCGGGGTTTCTCTCTACACCTTCTGGGTGGCTCTAGGACACACTCTCTGGCCTTCTGATTCAGATTAGGAGAAGGCATCCATGCATGTGCACATGTGAGTGTCTCTATGGAGAAATAAGTTCATGAAGACCACAGTGACTTGGATGAGGGGAAGGAGCAAGAGGAAGTCCTGCCAAGCAGGAGCTCAGTTAGAACAAATTACAGAGGGAGGAAGGAAGCCACTTGGGGTCACATGGGACATCAGAACCTCTGCAACCTTTCTGTGTGCTAGCTACTCTCAGATCAGATGGCAGAGGGTCAGCCAAGAATAAGGGTCCTCTCCTCCCCCACCATGAGCTCAGGCAGAATGCATTTGCTATGAGGAACCTGAGCTCCACCATAGACACAGCCAAGCTGACGTCTGTCTCCTTCTTGTCTAAGCCCTCCTGCCCTTGGGAACCCTGTAGTTACCCCTTTTGGTGCCTTCTACCAGGTCCCCTCTCAGAACCAGGTTCTCCCCCAACTTTTTGCTCCTTTATCAGTTCCCTCAGGCCGTGGAGAAGCTTGAGCTTGTCAAGCGATGACCGTTCATTTTGCTTCCCCTCCTCTTAGCCAGGAAATCCAAAAGAGGAAGTGGATGTCTTGGGGAAATAACCCTTGCAGAGCAGGCGAGCAAGAAACAGTGTAACTTTTGCCCTGAAAAGGATCACAATTGAGTCATAGTGGTAACTGGAGGGAACTTTACATAAACATTTCCATCTCTCACTGTACAGATGACTTCGAGTCTAAATTCACCTTCCATTCCATGGAAGACTTTCCCCCTCCAGATGAATACAAACCATGCCAGAAGATTTACCCGAGCAAGGTCTCCAAAAGTAAGTACTATCTTGACAAGACCCTCCAAAATCCAGAAAGCACTGTGATTTTACTGCTTCCTTCAAGGACACTGTGCTGTGCATACTTCTGCAAGCTTAAGGATGTTTGTCCTGATAACTAATGGTTCATTTGGAGGTTTTTTTTTTACAGAACAGCAGAATTAACAGGCATCAAGTTGTTTGGAATTGCTGAAATTGCCCATATGTCCTTCCTTCCTCAGGGCCTTTGACTAGGGGACTAAATGCCTAAACAACAGGGAACTGGGACAGTTTCTTTGCATAACCTGAACCCTTTACCCATCAGAATCTGGCAAACCGTGAAATGGAAGATGTCCGTAGGCCAATGGTTCTCAATCATGGCCACACATGACAGTGACTTAGAAGCTTTAAACTCCTGAAGGCCATGCTGCCTACAGTCAGAGTATCCAGGGTGAGACTTGATGTCAGAATTTCTGAAAGCTTCCAGCAGCTATATCTAGTAACCAGTGAGGTGGACCCTCAGAGCCCAGGTTCCTCCTCCTGATGTCATCGGGTAGGCAAGCTCCAAGAGAGGCCTTCACTTGCCTTCCCTATCCATCGTGGGGAGGAGGAGGCTGGATGGATGCCCCTCAGGCCCAAAGCAGCAGGGAGCACAGAGAAAGCTGAGGATTGGAGAGCTGACTACTCGGAGACTCTGTGCAGCTCCTCAGCCTTGTGGTGTGGTTCCTCTGTGGTGCTAGGTCAGTCCATAAAGCAGGAGGTAGGCGATGGCAGAGTCAACAATATGAGCTGAGGGCTGGACGTGTTCTTACCCCATCACCAAAGTGGGGTCTTTAGTCCCACTCATCTTTGCACTCAAATGGAAAATTATGTGTTTAAGGCTGGCCCCAAACCAGCAGTCCAAGACCAGACTCAGTGTAGATCTGCTGTGTACATGACAAGATGCTGTTAGCATCAGCCTGAGAAGAGCCTCACTGTTGGCTGTGGGTCTTCACTGTAGAGAAAGAGGGCCTGCTGTGCCCTTTGAATAATTCCTCTGTCCTGGACTAAGAGAAAAGAGATGACATGGGAGACCAAGCCTCCTTAGGGTTCTGATGGATAGTGAAAAGCCAGGCATGAGTGAAAGCGGGTGCTCTGTCTGGCTTTCCTGCTCAGGGCAGCAGATACCTCCTGTGAGCATCAGGGCCAGGGGGTCAGGGGTAGACAGGTTCCCAAGCTCACCACACGCCCTAAAACAGATGAGTGAGGAAATAACCTGTCTGCCTTAATCCACATGTGTGCTGATGATTGTTTACAGAACACCTCGGTTAACACATCAGGTTTAGAATTGCCAAATTCCAAACCATTGAGGATACCATGATGGGTCTGGACATGGAGGCAGAAGTTAGGGGTCCGAAGACCTAAGGGGAAAACCACCTTTCCACAGGGGTGGGAAGGCATCCAGGCTTTGGACAGGGCAGACCTGGAGAGACCAAGACAGTGCTGGTGCATTGAGGGATCACAAGTATCCCATACTTGTGCCTTGGGGCCCAAGGTGCTGGCTGAGATGAGGCTATGAAGGTGGCACCAGGTTCAAGCTGCAGAAATGTCCTAGCTTGCTTTCTACTGCTGTGATAAATCATTCTGACCAAAGCCAACTTGGGGACAAAAGTGTTGATTGTAGCTTACACTTCCAAGTGACAGTTCATCATTGACAGGGGCCAGGGCCAGAACTTGGGGCAGCAACTTAGAGGCAGGACCTAAAGCACAAACCACAGAGGACACCACTTACTGGTTTGCTCCTCTGGGCGTGCTCAGCCTGTTTTCTTTCTTTTTTTTTTTTTTTTTAGTTTTTTTGAGACAGGGTCTCCCTGTAGCTCCAGCTGACCTGGAACTCGCTCTGTGGACCAGGCTGGCCTTCAACTCACAAAGATCCGCCTGCCTCTGCTTCCCAAGTGCTATTATTAAAGGCGTGCGCCACCACACCGGCTTTGTGCTTTCTTATATAACCCAGGATCACCTGCCCAGGGGTTGCACCACCTACAGTGGGCTGGACCCTCCCACATCACTCAATCAAGGAAATGCCTCACAGACATGCCCATAGGCCACTCTGATAGAGAAAAGTCCCATCCAACCACAGTGTTAGTGAAGACCAGACTGTAAGAACTATGCTCAGTGAATGGTTTTTCTGTGGTGGACAGGTGAGTCTTAAAGCTCCGGCTGCCCTCCCACCTGGAGCCACAGCAGGGGCTGTCTAGCAGTGGCTTGGCACTTGTTACTCAAACTAGCTGAAAATCCAACACTCTATAGTGTTCGCTCCCCAGTATCTTTATTCTAGAACAAATGCATCAATTGATTTAGAATTTGTTTTAATGAAAGTTACAGTGCCCGTTTGATTAGTGCTTTGTAAGTTTCTGGGCCTTTGTGATAGTCCATTACCTACCAAGAGTTTTATGATATATATATGCACACTAGTAAATGTCAAAAGTATTAATTTTCTAAACAGTAATTCTGTCATCCTATAGGAAAATTTTCAGCTTACTGTTTGTGTTTTTAATGAATTTTAAAAGTAGCCAAGATTCTTCTTTTGATAGAATTTCATCTCCCCGAATCGTCTTCATAAACATTCAAACATCTCTGTAGTCTTCTACCATGTCACCCTGAACCCTACTTATCTAAAAGATTTTGATGCACAGGCTATTCTCAGTTTTTCACTATTACAAATAACCACATTGCTTTCTAAGTAGCACAGCTACAGGGATTACTGGGAGGACTTTGAGATGTGATTATTTAATTCCTAGCCCCTGACAGCAGCAGGACAGGGTAAGGTGGTGTGGTGGTGGTCTCCGACCAAATACCTCAGAAGAAAAGACACTAGAGACATGGTTTAGGACAGTTGACTAGGAGGGTTCTGAAATATCTGAGGCTGTGAATTTAAAACTTAAGCAGGCCATCTAAAAAGAAAAATGGAGGGAAGAGTTTGGTGGATTAGCCCAAACTTTTTGCTAGGATGACCCTAGGATAGAAACTTGGGATTGGGTGCAGGACATGCAAGTTAAGAAGCATGTGGGGTTTTTACTTTCCATTATCTTCTATATTCTTTCAGTTCTCAATATAGTCCCTTGTAACTTGTGTGATATTGAAGCCTAATGCATTTTGGAGATATATTGTTGGATTTCATGGAATAGGAGTGTGAATTGTGTCAGCAGGTAATGACCTTCCACCATTTTAACAGACCCTGCACTGTGTTTGGGTAGCCATGGTGACAGGTGGATAAAAGTCCTTGGAGGTCAAGTATGTCAGTCACGAAGCTCTTACTTGCAGTTAAAAATGTGTTTCAGCGTGGTGGCGCACGCCTTTAATCCTAGCAGTTGGGAGGCAGAGGCAGGTGGATCTTTGTGAGTTCAAGGCCAGCCTGGTCTACAGAACGAGTTCCAGGACAGCTGGGCTACAGGGAGACCCTGTCTCGAAAAGACCAAAAAAAAAAAAAGGGGGGGGGGTTCAGGTTAGGCTCATATTGCTCTGGGCTCTTTGGCTTTTGTTTTAAAGTACTGGTTTAGCAGAAGTTTCTCCACAGGATGGACAGTGGCCCTGGGCTGACAGCTGTGAGATCACTCTTGTTTCTCTCAGGTTGCACACCTGGTCCCTGGCTCAAAGCTGAGGCAGTGGGGCAGAGTCCTGATGACGTCAAAGGCAGAAATTCTCAGGTAATGAGACAGTTTCCGATTCTGTCCTGTGAAAGGGGCTTTCCCTTTCACACTCCAACACCCCTATGTGCAAAAGCGAGGCTTGTCACTCAGAATCCCCTTAATCTCATTCTGCAATGTGCACTTCTGTCACCCCAGTCTTCTCTGAGTGTGATCCTTTGACACAAATGTGGGGAAAACCGCATAGAGTTTATAATATATAATTAATTCAGTGTTCTCTTGTGCCTTTAAAATGTGCAGTTCCTTGGGGCTTTTTCCTCCATCAGTATTATAATTGATATTGACCAAATTTAATCACAATTCAAGTCCTGGTGACTACAAGTAACTGTCAAAGCTAGGAGGGGAGCCACTTAAGTGCTGTCTGTTGTCTTTAAATTTTTTTTTATTAATTTTATTTATTTATTGTATGTGTATGAATGTACTGTCTGCATGCAAGTCTGTGCACCCGTGTCGTGCAACGCCGCGGAGGTCAGAAGAGGGTCTCGGATTCCCCTGGAACTGGAGTTCTCCTGGAATTGGAGTTTTAGACGGTTCTCGGCCGCCATGTGGGTGCTGGGGATGGAACCCGGGTCCTCTGCAAGAGCGGTCGGTGCTCTTAACCGCTAGGCCATCTCTCCAGCCCCCTGTCTGTTGTCTTTAAAGAAATGTCCTTGCTCTCACCCAAAGCAACCTTTACTAAGAATTTTCTATCCTGGGCAGAGATGACATCTCTCACAGAACATGATGAGATCTTGTGCTTTTTGTTTCTTTGAACACATGAAATCATGCCGCCCTGGCCTACCCCTGTTGCAGAGTTCTTTGTAACAGTGGGGTGGCTGTTGATGAACTGGGTCATTCGGCAGCTATATGAAGTCAAGGAAAGTGACCTGGCTAGGAAAGCACCAGAGTCCTGAAAGCTCCAGTGTCCCCAGGAGAGGAGGTGCTCCCCGATCAGGCAGGCCACCACCGCCTTTTCTAACTACAGGTAATGCAAGACCCACAGTAACCACTCTTAGTGACCACAGCTTCAAAGTGGGTACATAATTGTAATGAGTTCACAGGAGAAAAAAGGAGAGGAAGGATATTTCCTTCTCCTTTTTTTGTTAATAGGTGGAGAAAAGGATTCTGGGAAGATGGTAAGAAGTGCCAGTAACCTGTCACTCTGCCTAGATGGCAGTGACACTGACTCTGTCTGGTGAACTGGAATTCTGGGATCAATTGAAGATTTACGATATCCAGAAAAGACTTGGGCAATAAAGTGTAGTTGATTTTAATCATTTTCAGCTCATAGCACATTAGCAGCTACCCACTTCCCACACCCTCTCCCTACCCTCCCCCCATGATTATGTACTATGTCCATACTCCTGAAGCAACTTGCACACACCTGTGGCAGCCATGTTGGACAAGTAGAAACTGCCCTCTCCTCCAGACATTGGGGATCTGTGCTCCAATAGGTGATTGCTGTTTCTGATCACAGAGTTTCAGACAACAAGGCCAGTGTCCATTGTGGCCTTTACCCACCCCATCCCCACCCCCATTGTAGCAAGCCTCTCCCCTTCAGGTGATTTCTGCAAGTTTTTTTTTCATGCCTTCATTTTCCTGTTTCCCATTTGGGAAGGCAAATATTAAGGACTAGATCTGTATTATTCACCTTTCTTGTTGCTGTGACAAAATACTACTACAAAAGCAACTTAGGAAAGGGTTTGGCTCACAGCTCAAGGGTATCAGGGTGGCAATTCACAGTGGTGCAGCTTGGGGCAGCTGGTCACCTTGCACCTGCAATCAGGAAGCAGAAAGTAGTGATTGCTTGTGCTCAGCTAGCCATCTGCCTTTTTATGCAGACCCTGACCCAAGCCCTGGGAATGGGGCCCTCTACTTTTAGGGTAGGTCTTCCCGCCCCAATTAAGAAAATCCCTCACAGGCATAGCCAGAGGCTAACCTAATCTAGATAATCCTCACAGGCATAGCCAGAGGCCTGTCTCTTGGATGATTCCAAATCCTGTCAGTCGATGTCAGTGTCAACCATCACAAGCCATTTGAAGGTGACCTTCTGTGTGGAGGAAAATAGAAGGTCTAATGCCCAGAAAAAGGCACAAGCTCAGGAAAATTCCTAACAAGATTCAAGTTTATCACTGGGGCTGATTCTCAGCACAGAGATAACAACTATCAAAAAATAAAAAGCAAAGAAACAACCAAAAAAAATAAAAAGACAGTAAAACCTGGGGAAAGCAGAAAAATCTGATTTATGGGGTTGCATTCGATTCAAATGTGTAGTTTGCAGGGCTGGAGAGATCTCAGCAGTTAAGAGCACCAACCACTCTTGCAGAGGACCAGCTTCGATTCCCAGTACCCACATGGTGGCTGAGAACCGTCTTTAAGCTGGGCATAGTAGCTCACACCTTTAATCCCAGCACTCAGGAGGCAGAGGCAGGTGGATCTCTGTGATTTCAAGGCCAGCCTGGTCTACAGAGTGAGTTCCAGCCCAACCAGGGCTATAGGGAGACCCTGTCTCAAAAAAAATTGTATAGTTTGCAACAATAATAGCAAAAATACATAAATTAGACAAGGAACAGAAAAGTGCAGCCCTTTCAACAGGGAGAAGAGCGAGCAACAAAAAGTAACCCTGAAAAAGAACTAATGGCAGATGCACCAAAGACTTTAGGAGCTCTCTAAAGATGTTCAGAAAGGAAGATGAGGATACAGTCAAGAAAATAGTGGAAGAACAAAATGGAAATATAAATAAAAATATAGGGGGGAAAGCAAAAAAGAAGTTATGGAGCTGACAAATACAAGTAAATTTTTTAATTAGTAAAGAAAACAAAAGCAGATTTGAACAGGTGGAAAAGAATCAGAAAACTTAAAGATAAGACAAACTTACTTAGTCTGAATAACAGAAAAAAAAAAAAGATTAAAAACAAGCAGAGCCTAAGAAGCTGGTTAGGTACTGTCAAGGTTCTGTAAAGAAACAGAATCAGGGCTGGAGAGATGGCCTAGTGGTTAAGAGCGCCGACCGCTCTTGCAGAGGACCCGGGTTCAATCCCCAGCATCCACATGGCGGCCAAGAACTGTCTGAAACTCCAATTCCAGGAGAACTCCAGTTCCAGGGGAATCCGAGACCCTCTTCTGACCTCCACGGCATTGCACGACACAGGTGCATAGACTTGCATGTAGACAGTACATTCATACACATACAGAAAATAAATTAAAAATTAAAAAAAAAGAAACAGAATCAATAGAATGAATAGATAGATAAATAGATTGATAGACAGATCAATAGATGTTAGATAGATAGATAGATAGATAGATAGATAGATAGATATACAGATTTATTGATTTGCTGTTTGAGTCTGAGTATTTCAACAATAGCTGCACCCCATGGGAGAGGCTGAGAATCCATGCAGTTGCACAGTCCATGAGGCTGGATGTCTCAGTAGTCTCAATCCAGTGCTGAAGGCCTGATGGATTCTGGGAGATCTGCCCATCTTCAGTCTACACTGGGATCCAAAGAGTTGATCGCAGCAGCAAGAAGAACTCACCAGTGAGAGAGAAGGCAAGCAGAAAAAAAAAAAAAGCTGGGTACCAGCTCCCTTCTGCCATGGCCTTTTCTACTGGCTGCCATCAGAAGGTAACGCCCACATTTAGAGTGGGTCATCAGGCTTGAGATAATCCAATCTGAAGAATTCTTTCTCATATTTGTTCATCCCAAATCCAGTCAAGTTGACACCCAGGATGAACAGGTACCATCACGGTACCATCAGATATACCAAGGTGTTCACTGTGGGGTTTGAGAAGGAGAGAGAGAGAGAGAGAGAGAGAGAGAGAGAGAGAGAGAGAGAGAATGGTGAAAGACTATTTGAAGAAATAATAACTCAAATCTGATGATAGATTTGAATATAAACACCTAAGAAGCTTAGTTAACTTAAGTAAGATGAGCTGAAAGAAACACATACCAAGCAACACTGATACTATTTTAAGGACAAAGAAGATCTCAGAAGCAAAAAGTAAAGAAAGAGAAAGAAAGAAAGAAAGAAAGAAAGAAAGAAAGAAAGAAAGAAAGAAAGAAAGAAAGAAAGAAAGAAAGAAAGAAAGAAAGGAAGGAAAGAAAGAGAAAGAAAGAGAGAGAGAAAGAAAGAGAAAGAAAGAGAGAGAGAGAAAGAAAGAAAGAAAGAAGAAAGAAAAGAAAGAAAGAAGAGGAAGGAAGGAGGGAAGGAAGGAAGGAAGGAAGGAAAGAAAGAAAGAAAGAAGAAAAGAAAAAAGAAATGAGGGAGGGAGGAAGGAAGGAAAGGAAAAGGGAGGGGGAGGGGGAAAAGGGAAGGAGGAAGGAAAGAAAGATGAAAGAAGGAAGGAAGGAAGGAAGGAAGGAAGGAAGGAAGGAAGGAAGGAAGGAAGGAAGGAAGGGAGGGAGGGAAGGAAGGTCCTCTGTAAATCTATCAACATATTTCTCCTCAGAACTTCCAGGGAGACAAGTTAGTAAGTGCATAAATGCAGTGTTTAAAAAGAAAAAAAAATTGTCAATCAAGAATACTGAATCTGGCAAAACTGTCCTTGAAAGTGAAGGAAAAATCCAGATACTCAAAAAGAAACAAAAGGCACTTTGTTCCCCCTTAGACCTGCCTTGCTGTCTTAGGTTTCAAAAGTCTAATTCCTTTCTCACACCACTTTCCTTGACAGGTCATCCGACTGTATAATGACCCAGTTTAGACCTTTGCTCTATGAAATTATCACCAACTTTTACTTTCTTCAAAGAAGAAAAAGTGTACTTTGAAAATTTCTATATTCTAGGATGAATATATTACTTTCATGATCAGAAAACTAAAGTAACTATCATAACCACAGTCCCTGGACGTATAAAGTTCCTTATGTTTCTTGGTTACTTGCATATGTTCTCTTATTTGACCCTTTCTTTTTTTTTTTAATTTTTTTTTAAATTTATTTCTGTATGTGTATGAATGTACTGTCTGCATGCAGGTTTGTGCACCCGTGTCGTGCATTGCCGCGGAGGTCAGAAGAGGGTGTCGGATTCCCCTGGAACTGGAGTTCTCCTGGAATTGGAGTTTCAGACGGTTCTTGGCCGCCATGTGGGTGCTGGGGATCGAACCCGGGTCCTCTGCAAGAGCGGTCGGCGCTCTTAACCGCTAGGCCATCTCTCCAGCCCCTATTTGACCCTTTCATAACAACCTGATGATCAAGCTAGAGATAACTTTGGTTCAGTTTTACAAAAAGGAAAACTGTGTCCCAGAAAGTGAGGAGTTAAGCAAGGTCCCTCCCTGCCCTCTGTCCAGTGCCCCTGCCAGTCTTCCTCACTCCTGTCCTAACAGGGTCTACTGTCAGCGTGGCTGTTGTGTAAGCTGTCGTACAAGATCTGGTCCCCAGCCTCAGGGAAAGCACACCCCTAAGTCACCCCACAGTGATGGTGTTTATCTCCTCTGGCCTCCGATCCTCACGCTTCCAGCTGTTGGGCTCCTACCCATAGGTGAACCACTGTGTTTCATAAAGAAGAGACTGTTCCCTGTTCCCAGTCCAGGCAAGGAAGAGTTATAACCTCATCTTTGGGAATCCCAAAGTCAAGATCTTTTATGTCTCATAGGAAAGCATCTTAATTTATTTTCACTGCATAGAGACATCCTAAGCAAAGCACAGAGAAACCACTGAGCTCTAGACAGTAGAGCCAGGGACCGGATGTTCTTTATGGATACAGTGACACTCAGTGGCAACCCTGGGCTGCCAGTCTGAGGATCTCAGTTCCTTTCCCTCCTTTCTGTTGCCCTGATCTGGTATCTCCAGCACATTGCTTTCTTTCCCTGTAAGCTTCCTACCAAGTGAACTGCTTATGCTTCATCCCATAAATGTTTGTAAGATACCATTAGGTCCCCATATACCTTCAACTTTTTATCCCACTTGACCTTTTTCCATTCACAATCCCTTGGGTAAAAGCCAGCCCCTTGTGTATGACAGAGCCATCTCCCCTACCTTGGTAGCCTTGCACAAACAAGGAAAACCTTGGTTCCTACCCTGGCAGGTCCTCTGTGAGCAATGAGTCTTCTGATCCCACACAGTAATGTTCTGTCATATTTCTGCAGCTGTCTCTAAAGGCACTCCGGTGAGAAGATGGATGAAGTCAAGTTCCTGGGGTTCTCTATCACAGGATGGACACTCCCAAGATAACCTGTCAGACTCTACCATAACCAAGCTCTATTCATTTGACATACAGGATCTGAACAGAGCATTTATTTATTATAAATACATGATTTGCATGAGCTTTAAAGAAGCATTTTATTCAACTTTTATTTGAGTAATATCTTAATATTTTTTAAAGTGCATCTTGGCATTTGTCTGTCTGTACAGATAGAGTCCCATCCCACCCCATGGTTTCCACTGTGACTGTAAATGTGCTTGCAGGCTGGCCCTTCCTAGATTCTGGAACATTTTTCAGAGCATCCTTAGTTTTCAGGTAGTTCCAAAGTCGTAAGTATCCACAATAGCTTTTTTATTGGCATAACTTCTATTCTCATCACACCAACTGCAAAATCAAACCAAATAATGCCTTATGAACAATGCAGCTCAGAGGAAGTAGTATGTCCCCAGGCCCCAGTGGTGCCACACAACTCCGGTGAGCGAGACACCACTCTCGCTTCTTTTTAGCAGTACAGGGGTGCCCTTTTGCTGCCTAGTATAAATATATCCCAACAAAGGCAGGGGTGGGCTTAGCCCCTCCAGTGCCTTCCACAGAGCCCCTTTTGTAACTGAATTAATCTTACAAGTAGCCAATGCTCTTACTGTTTACAATTCCCGAGTGTCCACACCTCCGTCGCTTTCCTTCTTTCCCTCTGAGTTCCCAGCTCCATCCTGGTAGCCAGGGTAAAGTCAGCTTTATGAGATTTCAGTATTTCCCCCCTGCAGGTTACAAATGTACACAACTGGTGATTATAGTAAGCTGCTTATTTTACCTCAGAGGTCTCCCTCCCTACCCCCAATCCGTTTAAAAAATAATAAAATGAGACTGAGAAGATAGCTCAGTTAGTAACATACGTGCCTCACAATCATGAAGGCCCAAATTCAATGGCCGGCACCCACATCAAAAGCCAGATGTGTGGTTCCAGTGCTAGGAAGTGAAGGTGGGCTCTGGCCAGCTGGCCTAAACTAACTGTCGAGCTCCAGGTCCCAGAGAGAGACCGTGTCTCAGAAAATAACACCTGAGGTTGGCCACTGGCCTCTACATGCACACACATACATGGACACACGCATACACCTCAAGCAGGAATATACACACACATACACAAATACATACAGAATAATAAAGCATCACATGAAGTAGGTCTTAAATATTTGGCCCCACTTCCGCCCTTTAGAAGTCTAGGAACAACCATCAGGCCAAAGGAACTTCCTCTGAGCAGGATACATTACCTGTTCTTTTGCCTTGAGCTATGTACCTAGGGGTGACAGGAAGTGTGTGCAGCAAGTTCAGCTGTCCCCAGGCTGGAGCTGCTCGTCACACCCTTTCTTGAGCCTCGGGAGAGTGGAGGTGTGCTTTTGCTTCTTGTCTGGCCTCAAACGCTCCCCATCCATGGGAATGTGAAAGTTGTGACAGAAAAAGGAGAGAAAATAGAAGGCAGCCCTGCACTGTGCTCAAAGGAGCTATGAATAAGGAAATCAGGGAGGGGACATCCCCATCCCCCAGGCTGGGCCATCCAGAAAATGTAAACAGGGAGCACACTCAGCTAAGATGCCCACAGACCCTGGCTCCTGTCCGGAGAAGGTGCTAAGCTGCTCTCCTACATCAGTGTTGTGCTTTCTTGCTCCAGGTGGGAGAAATTGACACAGGGTCAAGTTCTCGTGTCTAGGGACCAAACTGGAATAGCTATATCATGGAAGGGCACCTTCTGCAGGCCTTTCATGCTGCTGGTTGGTTGTGTTGCTTCTCAGAGAGCCCAAACTCCATTGCAGTAATATCCACTTTTCTCCCAGCCGTGCAAAGTAATAATTACTGAAACCTTAATAATCACAATAAGGGCCACGAACAGGGCGGTTCCGCTCTTGAAGCAGACTGCCTGACTGATGAGGGAGGGGATCATGAAAAACAAAATTATTCAAGGGTAGTAGCTGGGAGGATGATTCAGTGAGCAAAGTGCCTGCCTGCTACACAGCAAGAGAATGGACAGATTTCTAAAGATCATTAGCCAGGCAGCTTAGTCAAATCAGTGAGCTCCAGGTTTAGTGAGAAACCCTGCCTCAAAGAAACAATAGAGAGAGAGACCAAGAAGGACACCTGACATCAGTCTCTGGCCTCCACAGGCATGTGCACAGATGTGCTTGTGCACCAGCCCTCACTGGTACACACACCCACAAGAACATGTACATATAACACACACAGACCCACGCACACGCATGCATGCACAGAACATGTACATATAACACACACACAGTGATAATAATAAAGGAAACATTTTTTAAACTATTCATGGACAGAGGAAAGGAACAAGCCAAAACCAAAAAATAGCAATTAGAGAGCAGTCTCAGGAATCTGGCCCAGCATCTATCCTCAAGACCTATCACTGACCTAGGACCCTCCAAGTTCAAGTGGGTTTGCCTAGTTCCTGCCAGGAGGTACAGGTCGAGCCCTTGACCATGAATTCACATGTAGAGGTGTCCCTGCCATCCTTGCTTATCCTCACTACAGACTGTGACTCCCTCAGTGTCTCACCTGTATTTTATATTTATTGATGTGTTCTACTGCAGATCCATTCCTTTGTACCTAATAAACTTTAGTAAATGGAAATTCTTGTGGTTGTTTTCTTTCTGAAAATCCATCTATGGTCATTAGTGCTAATGTAAGCCAAGTGTTTTTAATAGACATGTAGTAATTATGCATAGTTATGGGAAACAATGTGATGAAGTACAGGTATGGAGTATGGAACAATCAAATCTGAGAATGAAGACACATTTTTATAATATTTTATTTATTTATTTATTTATTTATTTATTTATTTATTTATTTATTGGTATTTTTGGATATTTTTGAGACAGGGTCTCCCTTTAGTCCCAGCTGGCCTGGAGCTCACTCTGTAGACCAGGCTGGCCTTGAACTAACAGAGATCTGCCTGCCCCTGCCTCCCCAGTGCTAGGATTAAAGGCATGCACTACCACGCCCAGCAATATTTTCTTTATTTTTGTGTGTTTTATCCCTGCACGTATGTAATTGCACCCATGTCATGCAGTACTCATGGAGGTTAGAAGGCAGCATTGGATCCCCTGGAACTGGAGTTATGGACAGTTATTAGCCACCATGTGGGTGCTGGGATTCAAACTTGGTCCTCTGTAAGAAGAGCCAGTGCTCTTAACTGCTGAGCCATCTCTCCAGCCCCAAAAACACAGTTTTAAGGATTAGGAGGGCTTCAAGGAAGGTCAGAGAAAAGTGGATATTGACATGGCCACTGATTTCTGGATATTGACATGGCCACTGATTTCTAGATATTGACATGGCCACTGATTTCTGGATATTGACATGGCCACTGATTTCTGGATATTGGCATGGCCACTGATTTCTGGATATTGACATGGCCACTGATTTCTAGATATTGACATGGCCACTGATTTCTAGATATTGACATGGCCACTGATTTCTGGATCATGAGCTAACCTCAACTTTCTTTTTAAGATTTTTTTTTATGTGTATGAGTGTACTGTCTGCATGCAGGTTAGCACACCTGTGTCATGCAATGCCACGGAGGTCAGAAGAGGGTGTCGTATTCCGCTGGAACTGGAGTTAAAGATGGTTCTCAGCTGCCATGTGGGTGCTGGGAATTAAACTTGGGTCCTCTGCAAGAGCAGTTGGTGCTCTTAACTGCTGAGCCATCTCTCCAGCCCCTAAGATTTATTTTTACTTATGTTTATGTGTCTGTGTGAACATATGCCATGTATGTGTGGGTGCCTATATAGAAGCTTGAGAAGATGGCAAATCCCCTTGAGCTGTAGTTATAGGCAGTTGTAATCTAGGATGTAGTGCTAGGAACTGAACTTGGGTCCTCTGGAAGAGCAGCAAGCTCTCTTAATCACTAAGCTGTGTCTCTAGCCCTTGTCTTTCTATTTAAGGCTGATTCTACTAGAGTGAAAACAAACAAACAAACAAACAAACAAGCAAGAACAAGTAGGGGAAAAAACTTCATGTGCATTTTAAAAGTAGATAACTATATCAATTTATTACTATAATATGGCCGATTATATTGTTTATAAATTCTGCTGATGTACTGAAAGGGAAAAGTTTATTTTTTTATTTATCTATTTATTTTGTGGTACTAAGGATTGAGTCCAGGGCCTTAGACATGTTGGCAAGAGCTCTATCACTGAAAGAACTTTAACCTTAAAGTGCATTTAGTACCCTTCCTGAAATTCAGCAATGCGTTCAGAGTCAACAAGTTTTACAGAGACATGTGGATAGTTACAGTTTATTAAAGGAGACATATAGACAAGCCTGGAGATATGCCAGACCTAGCTTGTGACTCGGCTTCACGAGGGCAAAGGGAAGGGGTCTGGGACTTCAAGGCCTCTCATGGGTCATTTACATAGTACCCTGACCCTCTCCCAAGTTCAGTGAAGCTCCAGTGGACTAAGGTCTTTGGGCCCCTCTGCCCCACCCCAAGCTGACATTCATATGTTAATCTCTATAACTTCTCCTCCATCCAATTTCCTATTCTCCTGTCTCATAGGAACGAGACATATATACACTCTCCAAAGCCTGGCTCCTAGAGACCCACATCCTCCAGACAGGTTCTACCTTCTACATCCACCACCTGCCAAAATGAATCCATCCATGGATTAATCCATTGATTAAGTCAGAGCCTCAGTGATTGGATTCCATGAGTTGGGGACCCAAACTTAAATACATGAGCCTTCTGGGGACACTTTCTATCCAAACCGTAATGGTGGGACAACTTTCCCATTCTGGACATTCCCCAGGAAGCTTGGCATCCTCTGTGAGCCCTTTCTATTATGGGTGGAATTGCCTCCTCCACAATTCATATGTTGAAATCCTAAACCCTAATATGTCAAGATGTGACCTCATTTAGAGACATAGTCATTACATATAACATTGTTGAAAATGAGGTCAGACTGGAGTTGAGTGGACCCAGAATCAGTTACCATCTTTGCCAGGTTCGTTTTTTCCAACAGTTAAAGAATTAGAAGGCAGGAAGACTCTCAGGCACTGCAGGTAACAATTTTATTAAAAATAAAGAAATCGAGGAGAGAGGAGAGAGAGAGAGAGAGAGAGAGAGAGACAGAGACAGAGACAGAGACAGAGACAGAGACAGAGACAGAGACAGAGAGAGAGAGTCCACAAGTGGAAAAGGGGGATCCAGAACGAAAATCCAAAGCCCCCAGGAGGGCTTGGATCTTTTAAGTATTCTTGGTGATACAGGCAGTGTTCCCTTCCCTAATTTTGGATTGGTTAACTTAAACAAAGAAGAGAGACTAATAGGTTCATACCACCAAGCTGACATATGTCCAGGCCCTAGTATTGGGACTTATTTAACTGGCCTGCACCAGTCAGGCAGAATAGGGGTCCTGCCAGTGGGAGAAAAAGCCTACTAGGTCTTTGGCTCAGGCAAGGACGAAGCTGGAAGTTAGCCATCTCTGTTCCTGACCTGTGGCCCTTTCCTACAAGTCTGCCTGTCAGGGATCTGCATACTTCCTAGTGCCTCAAATCTGGGGATATTTGTAAAAGGGAATGGGTGATTTAGACATGGTCGTACACAGAAACTGGAATGGCACCTAAGGTTTACAGCAAAGCAACAAGAGCTGGGCCAGAGACGTGGAACGGACACTTCTGCTCTCGAGGGAACCTGGCAAATATTTTCATCTTGGACATCTAGGCTTTAAAGCTGTGAGACAAAAAATTTCCTCTGCTTATAAGAAACAGGGTAGTTTTGCTTTGGAAGCTCTTATAGACTCATACCCTGTCACCATGGAGCATGCCTGGCAGGGCATGAATTTGGCAGCATGAGAGTTTCCCTCTTCTGCAAAAACAGCATTTGCCTAGCCTGCCCTGGACAGAGTCACAGCAGTCACCCAGCCTGCCCTGGACATGGGTCACTGCAGTCACACTGTCTGCCTTGGACATGGGTCACAGCAGTCATACTGTCTGCCCTGGACATGGGTCACAGCAGTCACACTGTCTACCCTGGACATGGGTCACTACAGTCACACTGTCTGTACCAGACATGGGTCACAGCAGTGACACTGTATGCCCTGGACATGGGTCACAGCAGTCACATTGTCTGCACTGGACATGGGTCACAGCAGTCACACTGTCTGGCCTGGACATGGGTAATAGCAGTCACACTGTCTGCCCTGGACGTGGGTCACAGCAGTCACACTGTCTGCACTGGACTTGGGTCACAGCAGTCACACTGTCTGCCCTGGACATGGGTAATAGCAGTCACACTGTCTGCCCTGGACATGGGTCACAGCAGTCACACTGTCTGCACCAGACATGGGTCACAGCGGTCACACTGTCTGAACCAGACATGGGTCACAACAGTCACACTGTCTGCACCGGACATGGGTCAAAACAGTCACACTGTCTGAACCGGACATGGGTCACAGCAGTCACACTGTCTGCACTGGACATGGGTCACAGCAGTCACACCGTCTGCCTTGGGCATGGGTCACAGCAGTCACACCGTCTGCACTGGACATAGGTCACAGCAGTCACACGCTCTGCACTGGACATGGGTCACAGCAGTCACACTCTCTGCACCTGATATGGGTCGTAGCAGTCACACCGTCTGCCCTGGACAGGGGTCACAGCGGTCACACTGTCTGAACCGGACATGGGTCACAGCAGTCACACTGTCTGCCTTGGGCATGGGTCACAGCAGTTACACGCTCTGCACCGGACTTGGGTCACAGCAGTCACACTCTCTGCACCTGACATGGGTCGCAGCAGTCACACCGTCTGCCCTGGACATGGGTCACAGCAGTCACACTCTCTGCACCTGACATGGGTCGCAGCAGTCATACCGTCTGCCTTGGGCATGGGTCACAGGAGTCACACCATCTGCACTGGACATAGGTCACAGCAGTCACACTCTCTGCACCAGACATGGGTCACAGCAGTCACACTCTCTGCACTGGACATAGGTCACAGCAGTCACACTCTCTGCACTGGACAGGGGTCACAGCGGTCACACTGTCTGCACAGGACTTGGGTCACAGCAGTCACACTGTGTGCACCGGACTTGGGTCACAGCAGTCACACCGTCTGCCCTGGACATGGGTCACAGCAGTCATACTGTTTGCCCTGGACATGGGTCACAGCAGTCACACCGTCTGCCTTGGACATGGGTCACAGCAGTCACACTGTCTGCCCTGGACATGAGTCACAGCAGTCACACTGTCTGCACAGGACTTGGGTCACAGCAGTCACACTGTCTGCACAGGACTTGGGTCACAGCAGTCACACTGTGTGCACCGGACTTGGGTCACAGCAGTCACACTGTCTGCCCTGGACATGGGTCACAGCAGTCATACTGTTTGCCCTGGACATGGATCACAGCAGTCACACCATCTGCCTTGGACATGGGTCACAGCAGTCACACTGTCTGCCCTGGACATGGGTCACAGCAGTCACACTGTCTGCCCTGGACATGGGTCACAGCAGTCACACTGTCTGCCCTGGACATGGGTCACTGCAGTCACACTGTCTGCCCTGGACATGGGTCACTGCAGTCACACTGTCTGCCCTGGACATGGGTCACTGCAGTCACACTGTCTGCCCTGGACATGGGTCACTGCAGTCACACTGTCTGCCCTGGACATGGGTCACTGCAGTCACACTGTCTGCCCTGGACATGGGTCACTGCAGTCACACTGTCTGCCCTGGACATGGGTCACTGCAGTCACACTGTCTGCCCTGGACATGGGTCACTGCAGTCACACTGTCTGCCCTGGACATGGGTCACTGCAGTCACACTGTCTGCCCTGGACATGGGTCACTGCAGTCACACTGTCTGCCCTGGACATGGGTCACTGCAGTCACACTGTCTGCCCTGGACATGGGTCACTGCAGTCACACTGTCTGCCCTGGACATGGGTCACTGCAGTCACACTGTCTGCCCTGGACATGGGTCACTGCAGTCACACTGTCTGCCCTGGACATGGGTCACTGCAGTCACACTGTCTGCCCTGGACATGGGTCACTGCAGTCACACTGTCTGCCCTGGACATGGGTCACTGCAGTCACACTGTCTGCCCTGGACATGGGTCACTGCAGTCACACTGTCTGCCCTGGACATGGGTCACTGCAGTCACACTGTCTGCCCTGGACATGGGTCACTGCAGTCACACTGTCTGCCCTGGACATGGGTCACTGCAGTCACACTGTCTGCCCTGGACATGGGTCACTGCAGTCACACTGTCTGCCCTGGACATGGGTCACTGCAGTCACACTGTCTGCCCTGGACATGGGTCACTGCAGTCACACTGTCTGCCCTGGACATGGGTCACTGCAGTCACACTGTCTGCCCTGGACATGGGTCACTGCAGTCACACTGTCTGCCCTGGACATGGGTCACTGCAGTCACACTGTCTGCCCTGGACATGGGTCACTGCAGTCACACTGTCTGCCCTGGACATGGGTCACTGCAGTCACACTGTCTGCCCTGGACATGGGTCACTGCAGTCACACTGTCTGCCCTGGACATGGGTCACTGCAGTCACACTGTCTGCCCTGGACATGGGTCACTGCAGTCACACTGTCTGCCCTGGACATGGGTCACTGCAGTCACACTGTCTGCCCTGGACATGGGTCACTGCAGTCACACTGTCTGCCCTGGACATGGGTCACTGCAGTCACACTGTCTGCCCTGGACATGGGTCACTGCAGTCACACTGTCTGCCCTGGACATGGGTCACAGCAGTCACACTCTCTTTCCTGGACATGGGTCACTGCAGTCACACTCTCTGCCCTGGACAGGCTTCTTGCTCTCCATGTCCAAATTCTATTTTCTAGAATGAGACAATCATTCATTTTTCTTCTTGCGAGAGAGTAAGGACCTTTCTTTTATTCTTTCTTTCTCTTTGTATGTGTGTATGCACACACATTCCTTTGTGTGAATGCAGACACTCAAGTGAGGCCAAACAACCTCGGCTGTCAGTCCTTGACTTTCACCTTGTTTTGGCATAGTCTCTTCATCGCTTTTCAGCTCCTGAGGAGGTTAATGGGCCCTGAAGCCCCTCAGTGTTGTCCCATCTCCAACTTTCATCTCTCTAGAGGGGCACTGAGTTTGAAAATGCTGACAGGTCATCTGTCTGGTGTTTATGAGCATTCTGGAAGTGAAGTCAGACTCTCAGGATATCATAGCAGGTACTTTTGCCCACCGAGCCATCTCCCCAGCCCAGCGTTTTTCTTAAGTGGTATCCTCCCAGTATGGAGCTGCTAAAGCGTTCATAATGAATGGACTTGGCATGGAGAGCCCAGCCATTCTGAGAACCTAGTCCACCAGGTCTAGTACAGAATTTACTTTTAAAAGAAATACAAAAAACTAAAAAAAAATAAAAAAAAAAACAAAGTTGCTTTAGCCGGGTGTGTGGTGGTGCACACCTTTAATCCCAGCACTTGGGAGGCAGAAGCAGGTGATCACTGGAGTTCAAGGCCAGCCTGGTTTACATAGTGAGTTCCCGGACAGCTGGGGCTACAGGAAAATCCTGTCTCAAAAATAAAATAAAATAAAGACCAAAAAAGTAAAATACATATAACGTGAAATTTGTCACCACAATTACTTTAGTGTTTGATGTGTCCATCTACCATCTACATTGCTATTCCTCCATTCACACCATGATGATGAAAAGTGACTTTGTCCCACAAAACCAAAGCTCTATATCAATAGTTCTCTATTTCCCACCTCCCAGTCTCTGGAAACCAGTCTTCCACTTAATGTCTTCACAAATTGGACCAATCTAGGTACTTCAGAATTATACATGCCCACTTGTGCCTAATTCATTTCCCTCAGCACAATATCCAGAATGTTCAGACTTAGTGTAGCATGTATCAGAATTGCCTTTTCTTCTTTGAGGCTGAATAGTATTCCACTATATGTATATATCTCATTGTGTAGCCATCCATCCCTTTATCTTTAGATATTTGCTTCAGCTAAAGCTTTAATTGAATAATCTAGGAACCAGATTAAATGGGAGTCTTTTCCAGACCCTGCCTCTAATTTTTTTGGTATATACTACAAAGTAAGATTGTTGCATCATATGGTAATTCTACTTGCAATCTGTTGAGAAATCTCCATGGTGTTTTCTTTTTTTTATTCATTTAATTTTTTTTTTTGTTTTGGTCTTTTTGAGACAGGGTCTCCCTGTAGCCCCAGCTGTCCTGGAACTCACTCTGTAGACCAGGCTGGTCTTGAACTCACAAAGATCCACTTGCATCTGCCTCCCAAGTGCTAGGATTAAAGGCGTGCACCACCACGCCCGGCTTATGTGTATGAGTGTACTGTCTGTATATAGGTTGGTGCACCCGTGTTGTGCAATGCCGCGGAGGTCAGAAGAGAGCGTAGGATTCCCCTGGAACTTGAGTTAAAGGTGGTTCTTAATTGCCTTGTGGCTGCTGGGAATCGAACCCGGGTCCTCTGCAAGAGCACTCAGTGTTCTTAACTGCTGAGCCATCTCTCCAGCCCCCTTGGTGTTTTCTACAGTGGACACACCATTTTACATTTCCACCAGCAGGAGATGATGTTTCCAGCTTCTCCTACTCCAAATTAACTCTGGTGTTATTGTTCTTTTTATAGTTGGTATAGATGGATCTGAATCAGTATCTGATTATAGCTTGGGTGTTTTGTTTTGTTTTTTTGTCTTTTTGAGACAGGGTCTCCCTGTAGCCCCAGCTGTCCTGTAATTCACTCTGTACACCAGGCTGGCCTTGAACTTACAAAGATCTCCCTGTTTCTGCCTCCCAAGTGCTAGGATTAAAGGCGTGCAACACCATGCCCAGCTGAGGGGTTTATTTTTAAGACTTACTTTAAACTATGTTTCAGTCTGTACATGGGTATGTGATGTGAATGTGAGAGCCTGCCAAGGGGAGAGGCAGTGGATCTCTTGAGCCTGGAGTTATAAGTGGTTGTGAGCTTCCCTAAGTGGGTGTTGGGAACTAAATCCAGGTACCCTGCAAAAGCAGTAAGTGGTCTTGAACCACTGAGCGATCTCTCCATCCCTCTGGGTTTATTTTTAAATAACAGATGTATCCACCCATGGCATATAATGCAGGAAGCCACTGAACCACCTGAGTCTTTTAAAGCTTCCATTAGAAAAAAAAAAATACCCCTTTACAAATGTTTGTGTTGTAACTGATGCACAATTTGTTCATGAAGCACAAGAAAGGAGAGGCCCAGAACACGAACTTCAATATTTTTATTGTACACTTGGTGCATTTAGAGACAATCCGAGGCAAGCACTGGAGAGGACATTATCTGATCTGTAAGTATTTGTACAAAAGACTGTTAAGACCACATGGTCAGTTCCCACCACAGGAAACAAATGTTTTCTGTTATATTGTTCCCTGCCAACAGCATTTCCCCACCACTGCATTTCAATTCTCAGAACATGGTAAAGACATGTACATATTAGTTCCCACAAGAATGCTTCATGTGAATTTCAGGATGGTTGGCATCAATCATATAAAGCACAATTTGCCACATGGCACAGAGGGAGAGCATGGCCTCAGGACTGTGTGGAATGAAATACCACAGCTGAGGAGGCACTGGCGAGTGCTGGGTGCCTGGGCGTCACCCGCCACTCCTCCCCCTCCACAGGAGCTTGGCCGGAGACTTGGTCTCTCCCATCTCGATCCTGTGCTTTCTCCCAAAATCAAGAGTTCAGCTGAGGGCATTTCCAATAAAAGAATGCAGTCAATGATTTCATGACAGACACACGGGTCACCTGGCTTCCCTGCTATGCCTGCCAGAGCATTATCACCCATGTAGGATGACATTAAGTTTGTGGTTGGCAGTTATTTTTCATACCTACTAATTCACCAGATAATAAAGGAACTTCACTGCTAAGATCTATTAGGCACCCACCTACTGCTAGCTGGTGAGGCCGACTTCTATTAACAGTGGGACTTGGGTTGGGCTAAAGAGTCTCCGCACCTTTTATCAGGTTCCTATTATACCCACAGCTTCCAGCCAACTCAAGAATAAAAAAGAACTATTTCTGCTTTTTTGATTTACTTTAGTTCAAGTGTCTCCCCTTGGCTATGGAGGCTGTTTTCGCTTATTAGAAAGCTCATACATGACAAGACTAACTAGCTTATGTTGTGTTCTGTGGGGCAGGTTGGGGAAGACAGTCTGTCCTTAATGGCCATGACTTGTTTCAGCACAAAGCATGCTCAGGCAACCTACCCCTGAGGCTTAATAGATGCAGAGTGGTCTTCTGAAAATTTATACCCCAAATCCATTTGTGTTTTATCCTGAATATTCATTTTTCTTCATGCTTCAGAAAAGCAACCCTTGATTAAGAATTTATATACATAAGAAGTATTTCTTCAAAGAAAAACCTGTTGAGAACATTTAAAACCAAATATTCCTCTGATATCTGCCTACTCAAAATCTAGTATCTTTTCAGCTGTTAATATAGAAAAAGCCACTAAAAGAATTCATAGGCACATCACCAGATCCTGCTCTCTTCTTGCCTGTTCCCTCACTTCCCAATGCACAAAGAACCTATTCTCTACTATCATCCTAGCTTTGACTCCGCACAAGTCACCTCTGTTGCCTGATGGGGAAAACCAGCATGGTAACTTTCGCCAGGTTGCCCACAGAAGGCTGCTCTGCCCTCTAGTGGTAAGATGGGGACAACATGGTTGTGGCACCTAGTGCACTCAGAGGGCTTTGGCCCTTCTCTGGGATGCTGGCAGCTCAATGGCTACTTCTGTTATCTGACGAAATGTTGCCCTCACAGGTAGAGGTCAGGCCACACAGAACATCACAAAATGTCTTTCTGCATCATCTTACTTTAACTCAGCAGGTGGGCATGGAGGTGGACAGGTAACTGCATCTTCCTCAAACCTCACCCTTCTTCCCTTAGCACCTATGGACACTTTCAGATTAGTTCATCTCCCTGTAACCCCCATTCATGAGCAATGGATGCCAAGGTAAACCCGTCCAAAGCTCTCAGCAACTGCAAGCCTCCACTAGATTGCCATGAATTGTCAGCTGAAATATTCTTCCCATCGCTCACCGTTTGTCATTTGTTCTTTTACATGTGGAATTTACAAAGCTGCTGAGCAAAAAGTTCACAGCATATACCTGCCCTCTTAAAGGAGGGTTGGTAGGAAAAAATATTTGCTCCAATAAAACCTCTGACCTGTATCGCATTTGTGTAAGGAGGGGCCAGGTCCTGCCAGCTGGCAGTCACGGCCCACACACCTCTGCTGAGAAGGAAGTGGGGACCTACAACCATTTCTGGATCACTGATAGAGCATTTCTGTTGGCAGACTCCTGTCAGGAATGAGAATGAATCATTAGGCCCCAGTGGTGCGCTCCCACTAGCCGCTCCTCTGACATAAGCGTCGGTCAGTTATCTCTGCCCCTCGGCCACTTCAGGAACAGTGGAGCATTCTAGTAGACAGGAGAAGTACCCTCTCATCTTCCTCCCAGTCCAGCCACCCGTCTAAAGGCAGCTGTCAAGCAGAGGGCCATGAGCACTAAGGAGAGGAGACCCAGGGGGACAGTTCCTTCAGAAACGAATTCGTGGGATCTAGATAACTGGGCAAGAAGGGCGAGGCTTCCCTCCTGGAGGGAAATCCTTCATAGCCATCTGTCGCCAGCTTGTCCTCTGTCTTCCCAGGCCAAAGCCCACTTTGTCTTCTTTACACGTTTCTGTGCTCTGGTGGAAAGTCAAATCCTTTAGGCGAACATGATTTTGAAAATAAATTATTTAATTCCAGTCTGTCTGCTGAGCAGAGGCTCCTCGGTTTCTAACTACTTTCATGACTAAGTAGTCAGGAGGTTCTCTTTTCTTCCCCCATTCGCTGAGATTTGCAGCTGTGGAGAACTATGCTAAAGTTATCTAAAGAATTCTAGACAAGTGGTTGGCAACTGAATCCCACATCGTTTCTACACAAGGCCATGTCCATAGGGTGAGTGCAGTGCTGGGTGGTAAGGAGATCCATGCATGTCTAGAACCTCTAAGATAGGTCCCTAGCATAGCTGTCCAGTTCTTCTAACATGGACGCAGCCACGGGGGGACGGGGGGCACAGCTCCTTCAGGGTCAATGACACTGCAATAGAACTGGGACTGCACAGCGGAACCCTCTGTTCCTTCCCACTGGCTTTGCTTTCCAGGACATACCTGTGGGGACTACGAACCACACACAAGCCTGTGCTCTGGCAGAGGGAAGCTGGAGTTTCTCTGTCTACACACACAAGAGCCCTCTGTATGAACAAAAGCCTTTTGTTAACCTGGAAGAAATATAAAGACTGCGACTTTGCAAGCTCTTGCCTTTCCCACCAATCAGCCCCGAGGCTTTCAAGGCTCTACCAGCTGTAGCCCCCTCACAAGAGGCTAATGTGCCCACAGTCATTGAAATACAAGCATAGCAGCTTAAATCCACAACTTATCACACAATGGAACAATAGGCAAGTGGGATACATGTTACATAGCAAAGGAAGGGGACCTAAGCTGGAGAGAAGGGGACATTTAGACACAAGGGAACAGGTGGATCTGGCTCCAGGGAAGGCGGCCACATGGAACTTTCTCATTTTACTCAAACAGAAGAGTGTTTTTCTGCTGGTAATTTAGTCGGGTGGGAAGTTTTAAATAAGGGTGGGGAAGGCCTACTTCACTTAAAGAACTTAATTTCTGTGTCAACACAGTCATAGAAAAGGTCCCCCACCTCAGCAGGGTCTGGGGGTTCAGGGCTGCTCAGGATCTCTTCCATGGCTTCCAGGCCTTGCTTCTCCAACTCCAGCATGGTCTCTCTCAGTGTACGGCCTTGTTCCTAAGGAAAGACACAGCCATCCATGCGTCAGACAAACAGCATGAGACCTACAGTGGATACTTATGGCCCAGGATCCAGCTGGCTTCCTGCACACAGCATCATCCACACCCTCTGTTCCCAAAGCATCACCAGAGGGGCTGCTCTAGAATAAGGTTACATCGCTTCCGGCATAGAACACTTACGCAGCCCCCAACTGCCATGAGGACAGATAGAGATTCCTGAGAGGCAGCTGGGGAAGCACTGGTGCCCAAAGTATCTGCTTTGCCTAGCCTCTTGCCAGGCACATCTCTCCCCTTCCTCCAGAAGGAATGAACTGAGTTACTACCTTCCACAATGCTGCAGTCCCACTGCACAGGTGACTCTGCCCTCTGAGGCCCTCTCCAGCCAGTACTTGGTCAGCCCGTGCCCATCTTATCTTCAGGCCTTTCCCTGCACGGCCTTCTCCCCTGCTCTGGTCTGTGTGGTGGTGACTGGCCTACATGGCTGTGTCTCACATCGGACCAAATGGGAGATATCCTGGGGAGGAAGAGCTAAGCTTGTGTACCTTCCAAAGACTGGAACATAGTAGGCATTCTCTTTTTAAAAAGTCTACTTTTTAAAAAGGTTGGGTCTGAAGAGATGGCTCAGCAGTTAAGAGCACAGACTACTCTTGAAGAGGACCCGGTTCAAATCCCAGCACCCACATGGCGGCTAAGGACTGTCTTAGGCTGGATGTGGTGGTGCATACCTTTAATCCCAGCACTTGGGAGGCAGAGGCAGGCAGATTTCTTTGAGTTCAAGAACAATCTGGTCTACACAGTGAGCTCCCGGCCAGCTGGGACTAAAGGGAGACCCTGTGTCAAACACACACACACAGACACACACACACACGCACACACACACACACACACACACACACACACACACACAAGTCTATGGAAGGAATAAATGGATGACTTAAGTAAATGCCAAGCGAGACGGTCACTTGCATCAAGCTCTACAATGCTCTGGGACCGCCACTGTTTTTATGTTCCAAACATAAAACAGGTTTTTATGTTCCAAAGTATGCAGAGAATTTTCCATAGCACAAATGCAGTTATCCCTGTTACAGCTGCCTGTCTCTTCTACTCTGAAGTAAACAGTAGATGAGGGAGAGATTCTTAGCCAGCTGGGTTGCAGAAGCTTTGTTTTATTTGGCTGAAAGGGACTTGGCAGGAAAATTAATAGCAGCATTCCAGGAAAGCCTGGCTTTCTGGGAGAGACAGGCCAGGCAGGAGAGGAGAGCTGGGCTGACAAGCTGCCTCCCTGGACCCCCCCCCCGCCCCCGGGCTCACCTGGTCACTCTCGATGACAGCACGTGCCCACTCATGTGCCTTGTACAGCTCATGCCTTCGGTCCGGCTTCTCCTGGAAGCGAGGCTCCTTTTTGGCTGGGTCATCATCACCAAAACAGGGAGACTGTGCTTTGGGGACAAGCTTCACGTCATCCACAAAGATGAAAGGCTTGAATATGGACCTGGAGAGAAAAGAGAGCTGCTTCAGCCAGACTGAGCCTTGTGCCTGAGGGTACCCAGTGATGACCCAACTAGGGGGTAGCAGGCAAGTGCAGGCCAGGAGACAGGCATAGCGTGTTTTAGTAGTTATGTCAGTAAAACCAACAGCCTTTCCAAACTGGAAATCTGCCTCTAGGAGGGAGACATCTAAACAGACTTCTGGTCTAGAAAGCAACTGGAGAGGCCCCTTTTCATTAACAAAGTAGGGCAAATGGACACAGTTCTCTAGGACATGGTGGAATGGGCTATGTATTTGAACTGAAAAAGAATCACCCCTTTCCCTTCTGGAAAGCAACTGGTTTGGGGGTTTGTTTGTTGTTTGTTTGTTTGCTTGTTTCATCTTCACAGTATCTCTCATAGACTCAAGAAGGATGTCGGGAAAACCCAGAAGCCTCCAAGGTGACATGCCTAGAAAAGCAGAAATCTGGTTAGTGATAGCTAGTACTGGACAGAGCAGGTAGCCAATGCCTCTGACTCCTTTGGACTTCCATTCTCTTGGCAGGATGAGTGTATCTTAGAAGAAATGGCTGTGTTTAGGTGTACATGCATACATATACTTGTACATACCTGGATACACATCACACACACACACACACACACACACACACACACACACACATCTCCATGCATATAAAGAGCGAGGCAGGGTGAGGGGCTTTCACAGCTGACCCTGGAAGGAAGCCTTATTCTCCCCTCTCCACACCCAAAGAAAACACTATTGGATCAGAGGGGCTCTTCTGGCAAACACAGCACCCCTGGCCTGAGGCAGCACCTTGGGCCCACACCTACATTAACAGCAAGAGAAAAGGAGCCCCCAGCACATGTGATGTGATCCATTTGTCTGGCTTGGACAATTTTCCCCCTCTCAGTGGTACTTGTTAGTCCACTTCAAGGAGCTAACAGGGGTTACAAATGAGTTGGGGTGTTATCTTCCTCGGCCCTGACATACGTGGAGCTTGAAGCACCATTGTCATTGTGCCACACAAATATGACCATGGACAGCATAACCTGAAAAGGACCAGGAACCAAGCACTTTTACTGCCCAAGTTCTGTTCTCAAACTTGTAGGCGGGCATCACTGCAGAACCGCAGTCCCCACCCCGCCCTGCTGAATCAGAACCTGCTTTCTAACAAGACCCCAGGGATTCATAGTGTCTGAGTCTGGGGAACGCTACCATGGACAGAGCTCCACTACCTGACTTCATGGTTAGTTCTCCGAGGCCATCATGGAAGAGGACTCAAGACGGATGCTAACCACAACATGCAAAAGTGAGGCCCAGATTCACTTAACCCTAAGGCCAAAGGCAGTGAGACCTTTGCATGCCACGCTGGGGAGTAAGTGGCACTAGTTAAGGTCAGATGTTGGGGACTCTCCTGGACTCCCAGGTAATGTGCATAGTCATCAAAAACTGGTCTACTTCTCAACCCTCTCTGCCAGAGAGCACAAAGCACACCAGGGTGGGCCATCTCCAGGCCCTTCCTCCCCAGCCAGCATTAAAGAAATCCCCTCAAGAGGAAGGAGCTACCCTTGGACAGATGAAACACACTTCCACTTCCATCAGTGTCTTGGAAGCAGATCATTGATTTCCCCTCTGATGACTGTTGAAAGTAAAAGAGGAGCCAATGGAAAGCCTCAAACTGTCTAAACCAATCTTGGTTACTTGAGAAGAAAGGAGGGGGGGAGAGGAAGAAAGAAGTCCATGCCCAGCAGACAGGTATCCAGACTGCTGTCTCCAGGTCCCTCTGTTCTCTGACCACACAGTGGGCACTGCACCCAAAAGCATCTACCCTATTCCAAAAGTCAGCAGCCACTTGGGTGGCTGAGGTCAGATCACATGGATTCCAAAGCATCTCTGAGGCTGCAGAGTTTTAGTCTTGAGTGACACTTTGAGGCATAACCAAAAGCACACTGCACTGATGGCATCTGCCACATCTATCCTCTGATTCTTCCAAAACCCTGAGATGGGTGCACTGAAACACTGTTTTAAAAGGTCTGTTTCTAAGGCCAGGTGTGGTGGTACACACTCTTAATCCTAGCACTTAGGAGGAAGAGGCAAGTGGATTTCTGTGAGTCCAAGGCCAACTTGGTCTACACAGCAAGTTCCAGGCTAGCCATGGCTACCTACTGAGACAGTGTCTCAAAAACACAAATAAAAATAAAATAAATTTAAAAAATATGTTTCTCATAATTTATTGTTTTTAATTAATTTAATTAATTAAATTCTTTTTAATTAATTATTTGTTTTTAAGTAATTTATTTAATTAATTTATATTGTGTGTATGAGTGTTTTGCCTGCATGTATACTTATGTATAACCATGTCATGAAATGCCTTCAGAGGCCAAAAAAGGGCATCAAGTCTCCTGGAACTGGAGTTACAGATAGTTGTTAGCTGTCATGTGGATACTGGGAACCAAACCTGGTCCTCTGCAAGAGCAGCCAGTGCCCTTAACCACTGAGCAATCTTTCCAGTCCCATTTTCTCATTTTGTAAGCACAGCAAAACATCATGAAAATCTCTAATGCTGTATGGCATAGTACAATTTTTCAAAGTGCATCTGATCCTTGTGGCATTGCTCTTCACTCATTCATTCATTCATTCCATACATATGTGGTGAGTTCTGCCTGAAGGCCACACACTGCTCCAGAGGGACAGGGAATACTCATTTCACACATGTTGTGATGCTACAGAAAATAAGGACTCTGACCTAGAGTTTTGCTAGCAGTGGCCAGCCAACAGTCTGGCTTCAAACATGGCTCACACTGTCCTCGACTACACTGGGTCAATCTCGTGACCAGAGTCTCTGAGGAACTTGAGACAGAAAAGAACAAAGGCCCCATCTCAGATGAATCTGCTCAAGCCAAGCCTGACGCCATTGAAAAGAACTACCTAGACTAACCAGTTTCTCCCCAAATGAGAATCTGCCTCCAAATGGCTCATCTGCAGTCATATGACAAGGTCACTTGAATTGCATGGTTAACGGTGCAGCTGGCTGAGAATGGAATCACTCAGTGAATGGACTTTCAATTGGAAAAGGGAACTGGTACTTTCGGAGCCTAGGGCAACCTCGGGAATGGAGAGCGGCTAGGGCCAGATGCTTGGAGGTTTTAGAAAGTCAGAAGTATAGAGTGGAGAGAGGAGAGAGACAATGGAGAGGAGTTCATAATGAAATCGAAAGACGGGGAGCCATTTGGGCCCTCCACTCTTTTTACACCAGTGAGGCAGCACCCTGTGGATGAGGCAGCACCCTGCGGACCCAAAAGTTGCTCACGCTTCCTCCAGGAACAAGCAGGTGCCATCTGAAGCTACACTCAGTTGCCCAGATGATACAATATTGTAACCTACAAGCGGAGAGGGGGAGAGAGAGAGAGAGAGAGAGAGAGAGAGAGAGAGAGAGAGAGAGAGAGAGAGAGACTGAAAGAAAAAGAGAAACAAGAGAAACAGAGAGAAAGTCTGTCCCTTCTGTCTCCTCAGCATGCTGTCTCTAGTTAAAGTGAATCATAACTCTCTCATATTAACACTTTGCTGCACCTGGAAGGTAAAATTCATTAGGACACATTATAAACAGTTGTTACAAACAGTATCCACAGAGATGTTTGATGCCTGTAGCAGTCTGAGGCTTTTCTTCCTTTTAATATTTAGATGGGCCAACTTTTCTGCTGGTATTTCTTGGTACATCCTGCACAATGCAAAGCTGTATACATTTATCTTATTTCTTTTTTTTTTATTTTTTTTATTGTTTTTTTTCCCTTTTTTGGTATTTTTGAGGCAGGGTCTCCCTTTTAGTCCCAGCTGGCCTGGAGCTTGTTCTGTAGACCAGGATGGACTTGAACTCACAGAGATCCACCTACATCTACCTCCTGAGTGCTGGGATTAAACGCCTGGCTAAAGCTGTATCTTTTCTTTCTCAGCCATTAAGTTGGTGAGGTTTTGACCTGTGGGAACATGCAAATCTTTTCCCCCATTTTTCTAGAACTTCTTCTGTGGTTTGCCCTCTTTTGGTTAACCGATCTTGTAACTTGAGCATGTGTAGACTTGATGTGTGAGGGGCTCTCAGAGCTGTGCTGACCTAAACAACTGTCTGACAGGAAATAAGCTCAGGTTTATGCTGTTTGCTAATTTCTGTGGTGTAGACACTCCTGCTGTGCTCCATGTCAAGCCACCAATGACGTCATAATCCATGGAGCTGGCAGACATGGACACAGCAGCACTCTTGCTAACACACTCAAAGGCTCCACGTTTCACAGGTTTAAAACACCCACGTAAACCTATAAATATTCTTTTCTCACTAATTCCTCACCTCAATGAAGCATTAACAAATACTGGTTTCCCAGAAAATGGCTTCTGCAGGTCAGAACCAGTTTCCCAAAGCCAATTAGTGTCACTCTCAAAAACCGAGCACCAGCTAACTCAACAGAATGGTAATATGATGGAATTTGTCTTCTTAATAAAATTAAGGGACTTTTGCCTTTCCCTCAGTCATTCACATTTGGCTTGTGTATCTCTCCCAGTTCTCAAATTTACATGATGCCTGGGACAATGGTTCTGGGGGGGGATGGAGGGAAGAATGAAGGAAAGAGCTGGATGTGACAGTGAGCTTTTCAAGAAGACTTTTAATTAATGTGTGAAAAAGGAGAGGGAAGTACCAAGCACACATAACCCCAGGAGGCCTGTCCTTTGGTCCTAAAATCAGCTGAGAGGGACCATTTGTTTTACCATAATCAAAGTCCACTACTCTGAAACTATCTTCTAAAAATTGTAATAGTTTTAGTACTAGGAGAAGTCAGATAAGAATCACTTTAATTTTATTACCTAAAAAAAAAAAGAACAGGTAATTATGCTTCCTACTGACAAAAGACAAAATGTTCAGCATGCCCAATTACAGAGAAACACTGAAATGTTGAATAGGAAGAGAAATAACCTTCAGCAGTCACAGTGGGCGATACAGCCCATTTCACCACAGAAGACAGAAATGAATGTCTTCTAAAAGGGCCTTAATCTTTTACAAAATTCTTTCCAATTAATTTAACTGTGAATAATTCTCTCTTAAAACTACTTGAAAGTTTCCATTTTAAATACCAGAAGACTATTTTGCAACCCATTTCTATAATTGGATTAAGCCCTGTGCTTCAGCCTGGGCAGTAGCATTCCATTCTCTGAGTGTTCTGATACTGCAAACCCCACATGCTCTGCAGAGTCAGAGCAGCACTTCAGGTAGCAGGGAAAATGAGCTCGGTCCAGTCACACCCACTATGTGAAAGACAGCTAAGGAATAATATCCGTGCATCTTGGCAGGTCACTCCAGAGTCTGAAACAGAACTCTCACTGGCCAGGTAGATCCCTGCAGGTGAGGAGAGCACTCAGGAGGAAAGTTAGCTCAGCAGGAGGGGCCTGAACACCTGGAGGCCTGGAGCTTGGAGTCTGCTGGGCCAAGACATGGAGGACTCAGAAGTAGGGGACTGGATCTAGACAGGGCAACTAGAGTCACGGAGAATAGTCCAGAGAAGATGCCAGGAGAACTGTAGAGTGGGTGACACTGAGGAGGGCTTAGCGAGGAGGAAGGTGGGGGAAGGAGCCATGGGACCAATCAGCAGCCTCCGCTATAAGAATGAAACCTAAACAGAAATGAGATGGGCAAGGAGGAGGAAAGGAAAGAAGGGGGGCGGGGGGGGGGGCAAAAGGAACAACAAAAAAAGAAAGTAAAAAGGATGCTCCCTATAACGCAGGGTCACGTTCACCCTGTAACCCAGTGTCACATTCATCCATACCCCTGTGCCTTTGCACACTCCATTCTTCTACCCAGAATGTCATTTTTCTGCTTTTTGTGCCCAGTGACTCCTGTTCTTCCTCCAATGCCTGGAGCCCGCTGTTCCTCCCTCTATGAGGGTCTCCGCTCCCCGCAGGCATGCTTCCTTTCTCCTTGTGCTCATTTCATCCCTAAGCGCTCAACAAGCACAAGATGTGATATACAGTAGGTGTTTAATAATCGTTGAATGGTTGAAACAGAATTGCTTATACTGTGTTCAATAATCAGGTCTTGTTAGAAGGACCTATTGATATTTGTAATAGTTTTAAAAATAAGGCCAAATAGTCAGAAGAGGTACTTGAATCACCTAAAATAGCCTTTAGGAAGAAAGACACAATCCATCACTGTCTCATATATCCGACACAATGAAAGAAGAATAAATATTTTCAACCACGGAAGAAATGAAAACAACAGCCAGCTTTTTGGTGGAAAATTCTAAGGCTTATCAGCTGACATTCAAACAGCATTCACAGTTTCCCAACAGAGCAACACCTGAAAACACTAGAGAACCTGCTACTGGTGACACGACATTGTCAAGGAGACAGGCTGCTGTCTGCCTGGCAAGCCAAAGATGGTCTTCATACATAATTGTTAGACTATGGAAGTATTGGGTTATCTCATTCTATCTTCCTAATGAGCATACAAAGGTAGAGGCCAGGGTTATCCCCCACCATAATGATGGAAGCTGAAGCTTAGTGAGGATGAGTACTTGTCCAGCAGCTGGGAGGCAGAGGTGGGAACCTCCTAGAGGCTGTCCTCACAACACTGCAGTACCCTCATCTCTGCTGAACCAGGCCAGCAGAAAGCAACTCCCTAAAACAGTGTCAAAGGAGTGGCAGATGCTTTGATCTGATTCTCCATCAGACCACTTGGTCCAGTGATTCATAGGAACTGGTTCTCTTCATAAGTTGAGTATTCTGTATCTGTCTCTCACTGTGTTTACACATCTCTGCACCTTCATCTATAACACAATGCTTGGCCAGTGATATCTACTCACCAAGTGATGAATTTCAAACACTAATTGAATTCCATGACTGGAATGATCATGTGACTACAGCCACAGCTCCCTGCACAGGGAGAACCTGCTGAGAACCACTGACAACTGTGGCTTTGCCTGTCCACGGGGAAGGCATGACCAGGGACATCATACACACTTATTGAACAAGTTCTCACTAGCAGGCATACTTTCTGTCTCCACGATGTGTCTTAGACAAACCTGGAAGGATCTGGGGTCCCAGTGAAGTAGTGGATGCACGGCGAGCTTCTGTTCTGAGGCAGGACAGACACTATACTGGCTGTGGTGAGGAAAGACTCTGAGTCTATGCAGACCCCATTGGCTTTGTCCCGTAAGATGTTAATCATTGTCTGCACAGTGATGCTTTCTGAGAGAGAGAGAGAGAGAGAGAGAGAGAGAGAGAGAGAGAGAGAGAGAGAGAGAGAGAGAGAGAGAGAAAATGAGAGAGAGAATAAGTATAACTTTAAAAGGTACCAAAACCCACTCACTCTCTTTTTACTAGTAACACCCCCAAAATTTGGCCACGTGATAAATTCTGTCCAATGGGAGATGAGCAGAAACAGTGTCCCTAACGGGTTAATTGTATCTCTTAAATCTTTTCTCTCTGCCTCACACTTCTTCCTTTTGCACCCCCCCCCCCCCAGCCTGATTCCTGTAGTTCCCCAGTCTGGACTTTTCTGTCTCCTGGAGATATTTAATATTTTCCTCCACCTCTGTTTCATGTAAAATAGTAACTACATCTGGAGGTTCAGATTTAGGGTTGATGTTTGAGCAAGACTAATAACTTTCATCACTAGTTTTCATTTAAAACTGATTCTTAAAGTTCCCATGTAAAACTAAACATTTCCATGGCTTCCTACTGAGATTATATATAACTTTAGTTCTACAGCAAACATGCCAAAGTGTTATTCTAGATTAAGGGTCAGTTTGGGTTTTATTTTATTTTATTTATTATTTTTTGTATTATGTATATGAATGTATTGCTTGCATGTGTGTAAGTGTACCTGTGTTGTGTAATGCCTGTGGAGTCAGAGGATGTTGGACTCCCCAGGAACTGGAGTTACAATAGTTATTAGCTGCCATGTGGGTGGTGGGAATGGAACCTAGGTCCTGTGCAAGCAGCTTGTGCTCTTAACCACTGAGCCATCTGTCCAGCCTCCCAGAAAACTTCTTCTTAAAGAACCAGACGGAAAATGTTTTAGGCCTATGGGCCATACAGACTCCAGCCGTGTCTCCACTGCAACTGCTCAGCTCTGCCCCTGCAGCAGGAAGTGGCCATAAGCAGCCCATGAAGAGATGGGCATCTGTGTAGTTTGGATTCAAATGTCCTCCAAAGGCCCATGCAATCAAAGTTTGGTCCCCAAGCTGTGACACTATTGTGGAGTAGAGGGACCTAATATAAGGAAGTTAGGTCATTGTATAGTCTTGAGATGATATTAAGGCCCTGTCCCCTTTTCTCTCATTGCCCATCCATCCTTAGGAGGGGCTTCCTCAATATGCTTCAGCCATGGGACCTATTTCTACCCCAGACCAAAAGGCAACAGAGCAAATGATCACGGACCAAAGTAAACCTTTCCTCATGAAAAGTTTTGTGTCTTGAGTATTTTGTTACAGTAGCATAAAAATGACTGTCAGTGTGGATGCATTCCAATAAAATTTTATCTACAAAACAAGCAGCTTCTGCTAGGCATACTTTGCAAACACCAGTTCTAAATATCAAAAATTGACAATATTCATAAAGAACTAGTGAATATAAAAGGCAATCATTGACGGGCATGGTGGCACATGCCTTTGATCCCAGCAGAGTCAGAAGGATCTCTGTGAGTTCAAGGCCAGCCTGTTCTACATAGTGAGCTCCAGGCAAGCTGGGACTAAAAATGGGAGACCCTGTCTCAAAAATACAAAAAAAAAAAAAAAAAAAAAGACGATCATTATAGATCTTGAAGGAAGGCTTCCACTCAGGTGTAAAAATAATGAGCTATCTGCTTAACACGTTTATCTCGTTGTGGGTTCTTAATCAGAGTTCTGTAACTGTCGCCACAAAAAGGACTATAAAGAGAAAATTCTGTATAACACTCCAGTGCAAAAATGCATGGACAGAGGAGTACACAGGCATCAAGAGGATGAGTGAAAGGTAACCCCCTCCCTCAAAGCCCAGCAGGCTGAGAAGGAGAGGGTTAAGTCAAATCTATTGAGCTGTAAGGAAGGCTGCAGTGAGCATCACAAAAGCCACGGGATGACATCAGTGCTCAACTCAGTAGGAACAAGAGGCCCACGTGGATGAGGGAGCTTCGTGAATGGTGCTGGCTGTCCTGCTGCCTGCGCCCCGGGGATTCTAGGTGCAAGTTGGTCTTTTCACGCAAGGCTTATTCTTTACCGCTCCTCTTTCTTTGCCCTCTAAAGTTTAGGCAAGTTCTTAGGAAACAGCTGCAAAACAAAGGGTCTAAGAAGAAGCGTACAGGGCAGACTAACTCACCTTCTTGCTTTTCTAAGCTGTCTTTGCCAGCACAGCAGTCCAAATGATCATCGGCCAGAGAAAAAACCTGGGAAAAATTGAACTCATCCTCTCCCGTCCACCAGCCTTGACTCTGAGCGTACGTCCTGAGCTCTGGATGCTCCAGGTCCAGCTTAGTGGTGAGTGAAAGCTGATTGCAAATGCTCCTCACGCCCTCTGCAGAGAGTGCAATGCCGGTTAGCGAAAGGAGCCCCACAGCTACTGGGAGGAATCCGCTCCATTTTTGTTTTTCTTTGGTTGACTGGTTGGTTGTTTTTTCTGGAGGAGGGCAAGCAACAGAGTCTCTCTGTAGCCCCAGCTGGCCTGGAACTTGCTGTGTAGACCAGGCTGCCCCCATCTCACAGAGAAGTAGCTGCCTCTGCTTCCCAATTGCTGGCATTAAAGGTATAAGCCACAACACCTGGCTTCAGCTCCATTTTTTGAGGAAATAGACAATAATTGATCCTCACTCTAGACTTCTTAAAAGGTTTAGCATCTCTTGCTGGGCATGATGGTACACACCTTTAATCCCAGCACCTGAGAAGCAGAGGCAGGAGGACCTCTGTGAGTTCAAGGCCAGCCTGGTCTACATAGTGAGCTCTAGGCCAGCTGGGACTAAAGGGAAGCCCTGTCTCAAAAAGACAAAAAAAAAAAAAAAAAGTTGAGCCTCTCTTGGGGCTGGAGAGATGACTCAGTGGTTAAGAGCACTGGCTGCTCTTGCAGAGGACCTGAGTTCGATTCCCAGGACCCACATGGCAACTAGCAACCATCCATAACTCCAGTTCCAGGGGATCTGACACCCTCTTCTGACCTCCATGGGCATTGCATGACACGGGTGTGCTTACATACATCCAGGCAACACACTCATACACATAAAAAAAAACTAAAAAATAAATCAATAATATTTTTTTTAATTCATGGGGCGGAAAGATGACTCAGCAGTTAAGAGGACCCAGGTTTGGTTCCCAGTACCACATGGCAGCTAACAACCTCTCCTCCAGTTCCAGGGAATCCAATGCCCTCTTCTGACCTCCAAAGTCAACATGCGTGCACTTATATACATGCAGACAATACACTCATACACATAAAATAAAAATAAATTAAAAAGAAAAAATAAATTAAAAACTAAAAATGAAGAACTGTTCAGCCTGTCTCAAGCAGGCATTCTTACAGTTTGGATGAATTTCACCTTTTTTTGACCTGAAATTCACAATCAAAGTGAAAATAATCAAAGCCTTTCATGCTGACCAAATAAACTCTACATGTACATTGCTCACAAGAAAGATGAATGGTTCTACAGCGCTAACTAACTAACTGTTATTGTATGGGACTCCTTTGCAGGAACGCTTTATAGCGTCCACAGCTGCCTCCTCCTCAGGCAGATTCTCTCCCACCTAGAGGAAGACTTCTGCTGCCCCCCACCCCCACCATCCCCAAAGAGATAAAAGGTGACTTGGTCCCCAAGGTTCAAGATACTGTCCAGCTCAAAACGGTAATTCACAGCTGCTGCTCCCAGGGAGCATGCTGAGCTTCCTAATTCCTGGATGATGGAGTCAGGAAGGATGAAGGGCTCTAAATGACAAGCTACAGCAAAGGCATTATTGCCTGAATCCCATTCCCTAGGGACAGGAGCAGCACTAGACAGAGTTTTCCCAGGATGCTTTGCATCACCGATTTATATCTCCAAAATATGCATTCCTGGCTTGAAGTCACTGGACGTTGGTCATTCACTTTTTTCAGAGGGTATAATTAAAGTAAAATTATAATTCAATATAGAAAATAGCTATGGTCCAAACAAGTGATTTTCATATCATTCAGACTAATCTGTTAGAAGAAAGCAAGAAAAGTTCTTGTAAACAGCCACACAGATGTTATCTTCCTAGAGGGCTACTTTATAACAGGCACTTGCTCTCAAGTACCAGCCCTGGGAGGCCACAGTGCATTAACTCGCACTGCCATTAATCACAGTGCTACTGGAATCAGAGGATATGAAATTGATCGGTCAACAGAGATAGCTTTTTGAAAAAAGTTTAGTGAGAGACAGCATTCATTTTGTAGAGATGGATTTTTTAAAGCTATACTTTGAAGAAATCCCAGCTTCTGAAATGTAGTTATAGATTTTAAAAAGTCTTAGATTTTACTTAAAAGCAATTAGACTCTTTTGAAGCATAGCTGAGCAGCCTTCTTGATATACCACTCGATAGCATGACTTCATCTTAGGAGGGTCTGTGTAAGAGTTTTAAGTTCCTGCATTGAAGGCAAGCTGGCAGTCTGAGAAAGGGGATACACAGCCTGCCTTTGTTCTGTGAACACTGTAAGAGCTGGGCAAGCAAGCACAGGCTCTGCAGGGCATATACTGGGCACATGAAGGTGGAAAAATGCCGTGGTACTGCCAGCACTGCTGCCCCATTCTGAACCCCAAGAGGATGAGCAGACACAGTCTTTAAACACAGAGGCCAGGAAACCAGTCTAGACTTCTTGGCCTCAGTAGGGCAACTATGTTATAGAGTACAATGCACCCATCATCCAGGGGAGCCCTAGTCACTGGAATCTAGGCACAAAAGCAGGCTTCTCTCCAAGTGACTGCAAATCTGCTTCCAACTCAAGTTACATTTGATTCTAATCACTAAAGACAAAGTGACAGGTTGCAAACATAGTATCATTTATATGTAATGGAAGAGAATTCATAGTAAGCAGTAGAAAAAGATGCGTGTCAAGTAGAGCTTCAATGAGAAAAGAGTGAATTGATCTACTAGCTGGGTCTGCCCAGAACACCTCAGAAAAAAACAGCAGTGCACACTGCACATGGCCTGTATTTATCATCCTGTCCTAAGGAGTACAAGGGACCAATTTTCTTTTGGAACCATGGAGGACTCTTGGAAGCCCTTTAACTAATTTTAAGATCCTATCCATTATTAAGCATATGAAGGAGGGCACTGGGGTAATGGTGGACCACCACCACTCTCACCTCCATCTCCCACCTCCACTCTCACCTCCATCTCCCACCACCGCTCTCACCTCCATCTCCCACCACCACTCTCACCTCCATCTCCCACCACCGCTCTCACCTCCATCTCCCACCACCGCTCTCACCTCCATCTCCCACCACCGCTCTCGCCTCCGTCTCCCACCACTACTCTCACCTCCATCTCCCACCACTCTTACCTCCATCTCCCACCACCGCTCTCACCTCCATCTCCCACCACCGCTCTCGCCTCCATCTCCCACCACCACTCTCATCTCCATCTCCCACCACCACTCTCACCTCCATCTCCCACCACAGCTCTCGCCTCCATCTCCCACCACCGCTCTCACCTCCATCTCCCACCACCGCTCTCGCCTCCGTCTCCCACCACTACTCTCACCTCCATCTCCCACCACTCTCACCTCCATCTCCCACCACCGCTCTCACCTCCATCTTCCACCACCGCTCTCGCCTCCGTCTCCCACCACTGCTCTCACCTCCGTCTCCCACCACCACTCTCACCTCCATCTCCCACCACTCTCGCCTCCATCTCCCACCACCGCTCTCACCTCCATCTTCCACCACCACTCTCGCCTCCGTCTCCCGCCACTGCTCTCGCCTCTGTCTCCCACCACCGCTCTTGCCTCTGTCTCCCACCACTGCTCTCACCTTCATCTCCCACCACCACTCTCACCTCCATCTCCCACCACTCTCACCTCCATCTCCCACCACCGCTCTCGCCTCCGTCTCCCACCACCACTCTCACCTCCATCTCCCCCACCGCTCTCACCTCCATCTCCCACCACAGCTCTCGCCTCCATCTCTCCCACCACCACTCTCACCTCCATCTCCCACCACTCTCAACTCCATCTCCCACCACCACTCTCACCTCCATCTCCACCACTCTCATCTCCATCTCCCACCACCACTCTCGCCTCCATTTCCCACCACTGCTCTCACCTCCATCTCCCACCACCACTCTCACCTCCATCTCCCACCACTCTCATCTCCATCTCCCCCACCACTCTCACCTCCATCTCCCACCACCGCTCTCGCCTCCGTCTCCCACCACCACTCTCGCCTCCATCTCCCACCACCGCTTTCGCCTCCATCTCCCACCACCACTCTCACCTCCATCTCTTTCCAGCACTCTCTCAGCAGCAAGAATGTGCAGGGGCCACAGAGCAGCACTTCTCATTGTATAGATAGCCATGTTCTATGCTCTGCTAGGAACAGTGTCTCAGACATGGCCTGGTTGGTCCTGAATGGCATTCAACATTCCTCACAGATCCAACCCTCCACGTTGAGGACCAGTCTAAGCATAGGCAGCTACAGGGATAGGAGTTATAAAATGAAGGCTCCTATTCCCTTGTCCAACTCATAGGTGTGGTTTGTAGTCAGAACCGGATATGCCCAGAAAGCAAACAGAAAATGTGAAATGCTAGGTGTGTGCATCCAGAGTCTTGAATTCCTTCACTGCAGATTCAAAAGACTCCAGGTATAACAGGTACCTGGAAGTGAGAGGTGTTCTTACGCTGGAAGCACAGAGCAGGGGATATAACCCAGCAGCCTGAGTCACCCCAGCCTGCCCAGCCAGTGTTACCTCAGCCTTTCCTCCCGTCAGAACTCTTCATCCTAGCCCTCACCTGTGATTTTCTCAGCAGCCCAATGCTTCCCGACAGTCTCCAGCACCCAGGCTTCGCCACGGTCCACCAGCAGATACGCACTTTGGAAGCTGTGGCAGGACTGGGCGTCTTCATAATAATTCCCGCCTTGTCCATGTTCTTCCAACAAGGAGACAATGATATCTAAGGCTTCTTTAGCTGTTGTCCCTCGTTCTAAACCAAGCCTGAAGGAAATCAGAAGTAAACCTCCGTCATTTCAGACCATGCGATCATTACTAGAGCAACAAAGGCTAAGTCAAGAAATAGGCCAATGTGTACAAACATATTATACATGCAAGCCAATATTCAAGCTCATTAACAGAGCTGGAACTCAGAATGCCTTCTTCACACATGTAGTTTCAACTCGTGGGAGTGTGCTCTGTCTTCAGTAAAGACAGCAGTATCAGGAACCAGTGGCCCTTCTCTCTAGACAGGAAGACCACCTCCTCCTTCTCTTGGCTGACCCCATTTCCCATGGAACTGGCCAGCTCAGCTCCAGTTCTCAGTGAGATCCCTTTCTGTGCTTTGTATTCTCCCTGGCTCCTACCTAAGGAAAAGGAAATCTCCTCAAACTGGATGGCTGATGATTCCACAATGGATACTTTGGTTACAGCTATGGCCCATTTGTCTCCTCAAAATGTCTGTTGAAAACCTAAGACCAGTGAAATGGTACTAGGAAGTGGGCTTTCTAGGACATTATGAAATCATGGAGGTGGCCCCTGATGAGTGCCATTAGTGTCCTTTATAAAACATAGCCCAGCTGTCTTGCTTCATTCCACCAGGCAAAGGCACAGTAAATAGGAGCCGTCTGTGAATGAGAAAACGAGTCCATATTTGACACCAAACGCTGGCTGGCTGATCTTAGAATAGTAAGTTTTTGCTTGCCAGCCCCTCTCCTCTGTATGTATAATTTGCTCAAGGACCTCATTAGAAATGGGTGGCTGGATATGACATGCATCTCTCCTACCAATCAGATTACACCTATCGATAGAGATTACAGTATCCATTATCAAAAGAGTACAGATTCCTTCTAAGGTGAGACAGCCATCTTCCTTCCTCTGACCCTATAGGAAGAGTATACTGCCTAAGAAGAGTACAGACACTGCCCTCTGTGTGACCTTGAGCAGCTTAAATAAGAGCTTTGAGCTTCAGTTCCATGCCATCCATAAAGAGTATCTAGGTCATTGGGATGCTATGAATCCAGGTGTTATAAAATAAGGAACATGGGTCTGGAGAGATGGCTCAGCAGTTAAGAGCACTGGCTGCTCTTTTGGAGGACCCAGGTTCAATTTCCAGCACCTACATGGTGGCTAACAAGCATCTGTAACTCCAAATCCAATGCCTTCCTCTGTGGGCATTGCATGACACAGGTACACTTACATACATGCAGGCAATACATTCATACATATAAAATAAAATAATAAATGAAATATTTTAAAAATAAAATACTGAAAACACAGAGCACTGATACCAGGAACCAAACAAGTGATGAGACATCTTCAGCAGGCAGAACACTATGGCACAGGAAGACACAATTCAGAGATAAATGAGCACAGCTCTAGCTCTGTTGATGCCACACACTGGCATTAATATGACCTTTGCAACTCTTTGTCCTCATATTGGACACCCTCACCTCCTTCTCAGGCTGTTATGACAGGACAGCTTGTGAGATGTATTTAGTTCATTTATTTATCTGTGAAGTCAGACTATTGCTCTGCCGGCAAGAACTCAAGTCTTAGAAGAGGCAACAGTGCCTCTTAGATAGTGGTATAGGCCTGTCTTTGATGAATTTACAACTTGAGAAGTAATAGCATTCAAATTCTCCCAAATGAGTGCTTCCTGAGGAATGAATGCTCCACTGTGCCATCATGGAGAAGCAAAAATAATGCACCCACACAAGCTGTTGCCTGATTCTTGAAATGGACTTGTGTTCGTAGTCATATCATCATAGACCGGTTCACATGACAATTCTCATTTTAAGCTTACTTGGGAAGACTTAGTTATAAGGCCATAATTTACAAGGTTGAACCTTAAGATCTGGAGAAAATTACAAAAGACTAGCCTGATCTTTTTCATAAATATGACAGCTACATTTTCACACTGCTGTCTGAGACCACCCTCCTTCAGTCCTTATTACAAATTTGACACATTATCCATCTGCCATGAAAAAAGGAACAAACTCACTGACATCACACAGTCAGTAGATTTCCCCTTGTCAATGTAGTCATTCCTAAGAAGCAAGCAGTCAGCTTAACTCAAGGAACTGGATCAGGAGCCAGGTCCTTCCCAGGGTTCTCAGTGACAGTACCTTGCACCTCAATGCTCCAGGCCCCAGCTGACTCATGCAAATACATGTTAGAAACATGTGACCAGAGGCATGTGCAGTAGCCCCATCTTCGGAGGTTAGGACTTCTCTTCTGCAGATTCTAATGTCCTCTGCTGATGTTTTATCTGTTTATGTCCCACTAAAGCCCCCATATCTGTACTTTTCCTTCATCCCGACATCTAGTCATGGTTCTGATTTCACCCTTCTGCTTTTCATACCAAGACTACGGGTTAAAATTTATGCCTATGATCCACATTCTTCCTTGGCCTCCTGACCATTCCACGATGGTGCTCTCCACAATACAAGGGTGGGAAAAGACACCAGGACTACACACTTTCTACCTGAGCCCAAGAGGTACAGATGAATTCCGAGTGACTGGACAGGAGGATATGCAACTGCACATCTGTTTTTTATAGTCAGTCTCACCTCCTAGATGGAGTAGAATCACAGGATTCCACATGAGGACAGCACTTTTGGGGCCCAGTTCCTAATTTTGCTTTGGTGGCTATACCTTGGCCTGGGAATGAGTAGGACAGGAAAAGGAATGGAACTGGAGGGCTCTAGGTTAGTCTCATTCAGTCATCTATGTTCAGTGCAGTTTACATCTTCCCAGACGGTGCTCAAGGTTTGCCGGTTCCTCAATTCAATTCTTTGTTTCATGGAAAAAAAAAAAATTTGAGGTCCACATCTTGTTCACTGGTGGGACAAGCATACTCTGCCCATCCCTGAAAAGTGAACATACCTTCCTGAGGAAGCTGAGCAGCACCTACACTTCTGTTTAGGTACTCTGTCTGCTAATCTTTTCCACATCGATTCCTCTGTTTATATCCCAAATAAAGAAATCTAGATTGACTTTGGTAAACCATTGTTACCCGGGGGGAAAGTAATGAAAACAATGGACGTCCCTCCCCTTGGAGGACTCCAATGGTGTTACCCCCCTACTCCCCATAACCAACACATCAACCCCTCTGTATTCACAGCCTTTTGGACATGTGGAAGATTCTTGGCCTTTAGGCAGGAGTGGATGTTTGAAGGTGATGCTGGGAACTGACTGTGTGCCTGTCATCACCTGCTGAGCCCACTCCCCTGGGAGACCACATTTAGGGGTGGAGCTTTGGGGGGCTTTAGGAGGTAATTAGAGTCTTTGCAATGGCCCTTAGCAAAGAGATGCAGGAGGTTGTCCTCTCTCTGCTAAGTAAGGACACAAAGAACAGATGGTCACCTGCACACCAGGTATGGATCTGTTGGGACTCTGGTACTGAACTTCCCAGCATCCAGAATTAAGAAATAAACATCTGTCATTTAAGCACCCCACCCCAGTCTGTGGTCGATCTGTTAGAACAGCCCAAACAGAGAGGGAAAGTGTGACGTGTATGTTATACACTGTGTGGGCTTTGGGATATTAAAAATTACAGAAACTCATTTTGAACTGAGCTCCTACGCCAGGTCCCAGCTGACCAGTCCAGACTAAAATGGAGTTGCTCATCCCAAATAGCTTTGGAGAAGGCAGAGAGATCTCAAAATAGCTTCTTTCTAGAGAACAATGGATTCCAGTCTACCTGAGTGAACATAAGAAAGTCCCTGCAGCTGAAAGCCCTACAAAAAGTAACCCGAAGTAACCTAATGCTAATCAGCTTCTTTTTTACTGCTATTGTTCTGTTTCCTCTTTTACTTTGTAAAGCACGGCTCTGCTCTCGCCTGGAGGGAGCTCTTATTCTCTTTTGCAGAATGAAGGCTGAATGCCAACCGAGCCTAAGACTAAAGACGCTGTCATTTCATCTTTTGACAGGGGAAAGGATATGTGAGACCTTTTGACTTTTTCCATCTTAGTGCTGTCTCACTGCGAGAAGTAGGTGTCCGGTAACTGGAGGGAAGTCCTGCCCTGGGATGCCAGGCTCTGGGACCTTGGGCAAGGTGTTTAACTTCCTTAATTTCTGATTTCTTCATCTGCATAAGTAATTGGAGAGACCTAATTTGGGGGGGTTATTGTGATTGTTAATGAAATAATATACACAAAGCCTGTCTCCCAAGATTTTTCAGGAAACTGACTTTCATTACACAGGTGTTCCCTCCTGTGGGTAGTCACTGAGCCCCCCTCTAATCATCTGTGATCCCCCACATTCACTCACGACCTACATTCAAACTGCAAGCCTTTCCACATCTTTCCTGACTGCTTTTCAAAAATTTTATGGTTTCTAACAAGAGGAAAGCCTGATGGATTGTGCAGAATTATAAGATGCTCTAAAATACTGAGTCTATCTGGATTTTAATGCCAACATTAAACCCAGATAGAAGTGGTGAAAAAATTAGTCTGCAGGAGTTAATGAGATAGCTCAGAGGGTCAGAGTTCAAATACCCCAAATCCATGTCATGCTTGACAGCTCACCTGTAGTTCCAGACTCAGAAGGTGAGGCCAGAATTCCCAGAGCAAGCTGCTGGCTAGTGAGGCTAGTCACACTGGTGAGCCCTGGGTTTGACAGAAATACCCCGCCTTGAAGAATATGATAGCAAAGCAATAGAAGTTTCCCTGACATCGACATTGTTGTTTTCATGCATGCATATACATACACACATACACGAACATCAGACACACATACACGTGAGAGGAAGGGGGGAAAACCAGACTTCAGAGAAAGAAAGGATAACGCAGTTATGCAAGAGGAAGAAAAAGCACTGGAAAGAATGTGGAGCTGTGCTGGAGCCAGGGGCATCTGCCTCGGACAGCGGAGGGTTACATTCAGGGATTTGGAGCTAGTTCCTGATCCTTCAGTATCTTGTTATCTTGAAATCTATTGTGGTGGTTGGGATACTTACACCACAGGTGTTGGAAAAGCTGTAGTCCCACTTCTAGATGATTATTAGATATTTTCCAGCATACCACTGTCTAATGGGTTCCAAAAGCCTCCTGGTCCTCATCTGGATTGAGGCCAAGATGCATTCTGATGGGAGATGGACCTCAGATGTAAGAGACACCTTGACTTCAAGAAAATAAATCCTCATCTTTATGTTGGTTGCTGTCAGCTTCTTGGTACTTGGAGCCACACTCATTAAACATGCAAAAATGTGTGTACTTATTTGTATTCCTTTGTGGAGGAAGGGGATTAGTTGTTTAAGTCATACAGAGATCTATGAATAAGAGAAAGAGATGGGGGAGGGAGAGGGAGGGAGGGGGAGGGAGGAGGGAGGGAGGGAGGAAAGGAAGGGGGAAGGGAGGGAAACTAAAAACAAACAAAGCTTGGCTTTTAGCCCCAACATTGCTGGGAATGAATTATAACAAGCGTTGCTTAATGCTTGCATTCCCACAGCCTCTTAGAAGCTCGTACAAATTATACCTTTACTTTGAAGACAGTGCCTCTTAAATTGCTGCTGTCATTCATTTATCTCTCTTAGAACTGATCTTGGACTTAATGTATGGATGAAAGGCACAAAGGACCAGAGTACATAGAGGGGAGTCACTATATTCTTTGAATAATCACCCATAGTCTCAGACACTTGAAGCAGAGTGTGAAATTCAAATAGTCTAACTCTCCACAAGCTCTCCAGGAAGAGCGGGCAGCCAAGCACAGAGGATAAGCAAGGGCAGCACAGGACAGGATGTCACACAGTACCCTCTAGAAGACCTGGAGCACAAGCCTACAGGGAGGTCTCCTGCAGCAGGACTCTGTCTTCTGCTGTATCTGCCTCTTTGTTGAGACAGACTCTGTAGGCCCTGCCCACAAGCAGTAAGAGCAGGGACTGCAAATTTGCCTTTCTAGCAAGCTCCCAGATAGTGCTTGTTCAGTGTTGCCCTAGAATCTGACCACTCAAGGGGCTGTGGTTTATGATCTGCAGTATCCACATTTCAGCAGCTCCCCAGTTAACTATACAGGGGGACTCAGGCTCAGGAGTCACTTGTACAACTTGCTTGATAAGAAATGGCCCCTGACAAGGCCAGCTTGATCTACAAAGTGGGTTCTAGGACGGCTGGGGCTACAGAGAGACCCTGTCTCAAAAAGACCAAAAAAAAAAAAAAGGCCCCTGAGAACTTGACTAGGTTTGGCTGAACTGATTGGTGACAGCCAGTTCAAAGCTGGGACCAGACTCTGAACTAGTCTCTGAACTCCGGGGTCCAGGTACAGGCTGCAGCCAGGGTCAGGCCAGAGTCGGGGTTCCTGTCACACCATTATTATTGCAATAGTTACACAGACAGAGTGAGCCAGGGGAGAAATCAGACTTAAGTAGCTAAGGCTCAGCTGTCCACCGTCATCCACTATATTTGTTATCACCCCAGACCTGGCTAATTCTCACAGCACCGATTTGGTACCATCCCTCACTCTTGCAGATTCATGTCAAGCACACCTCCAAGCATCCCAAGTGCAGCCGAGCAGGGCAGTCTCTGAATAACTCAGCAGTGTTTGTGGAAGGCTGACCTGGGAATTCCGTGCCACTCAGGGGCATCAAATCCCAGATCTCCCTACATCTCTCTCGTCATGATCAGTCACCCTTAGTGACTTAGAGTCACTCAGTGTACTTTCTTCTCTCTGCAAGTGAACTCCAACCTCTTTGCAGACTTGAGCTTCTTCATGTGCCCACAGGGTCGAGCACATACTCAGCAGGCCCATGCTGCTTCATGGGGCTGAGAGTTTTAGAAAGTTAAAAACTATGGCATAGAAGAAAAAAGCTTTCTCCCTCATCCTTTAGAAATTAACCTTTAAGATTATTGTTTCTGGCAGTTCTCTAAGTTCCATACTGCAAGCATAATAACTCAAAGCACAAGGTTATATTTCATTCCTTCATTTGCAGGGTTTCTGCTAAGCATGGGGCCAAAATCATCCTAAGAGCTGTCAAAACGTAAATTCAAAACTTATTGTTCTAAACTCTCTATCTTGGTCATTCATCCAGCACTCCGCCACTGCTCACAGCCAAGCGCCAGGCACACGGTTCTCAGTGCTTGTGCCACAGGGGTGAATAGCACCAAGACCTCAGCCTATCCAGCCTCCACATCTTCCTTCTAGTACCCGATGCCTGGGAGGTCAAGGTGTGGACAGGAAAGGAAGGACATGGTCTGTGTTCTCTGTTCTTTTATACTTAATTAATTTACATATCTTTTGTCTATTATTATAATTTCAAATGCCATAAAATTCTTCATAATCTTTACTTGAGCATTCTAGTTGGACCATGTTATCTTGCGTGTCTGATATTTAAGGAAATGCAAATTAAAACCACTCTCAGATATCATCTCACTCCAGTATGGCTAGCTAAATCAAGAAAACAAAAAACAACAGATGCTGGAGGGGTTTTGGGAAAAGGAGAACATTCATTTACTGCTGGTGGGAATGTAAACTTGTACAACCACTATGGAAAGCAGTGTGGAGAACTCTTAAAAGACTCAGAATGAGCTTACCACCTGACCCAATCATACCACTCCTGATATATACCTGTGGTGGTTTGAATGAGTGTCCCCCATAGGCTGTAAGTATTCAGACATTTGTCTCCAGTTGGTGGCACTGTTTTTGGAGGTCTTAGAAGGTGTGGCCATGCTGGAGGAAGTGCGTTATTGGAGGCAGGTTTAGTGAGTTTTAACAAGCCTCGTGGTCTACAGTTGCTCTCTCTGCTTCCTGTGCTCTTTGCGAGATGTGACCCTCGGCATGCTGCTCCAGTCTCCAGCCGCCATGCCTCCCGCCACAATGGACTCTAATTCCCTGGAACCGTCAATCGTAAGCTCAAATAAACTCTTCCTTTTATAAGTTCCTTGGTCATGGTGTTTTATCACAGCAACAGAAAAGTGACTAATACAGTAATTTAGTACCAGAGAGTGGGCTGTTGGCTGTGAAGAACCTGACCATGTGGATGTTTGGAGAAATGTGGAAGACTTTGGAACTTTGGGCTAGAAAGGCTGTTGACTACTGTAAGCAGAGCTTAA